>VZRW01008870.1:292695-376876 GCA_013398125.1 Aegotheles bennettii | reverse complement strand
CCGAGCCGTGCCCGGAGCCTGGCGCCTGCCCGCTGCCGCCCTGCGCGCCGGGGGAGGGGGTGCGCGGGCACCTGCTAACGCCTGGGCCGCCTCCTTCCCTCCCTCCCCGGCCGTGGGTCGGGCGAGGCGCTGTGGGAACGGCGGCGGGGGTCAGCCCCACCTTCCCGGCCGGCAGCCCCGGCGGGGTCCGGCGAGCTGGCTCCCTACTTTGTTGATGGGTTGTGCCTTTCTCTAGGGCGCCTGTGCGAATCTCGCTGCCTTTGCACCGGGTGCCGGCCCTCGGGGCAGCTGAGGCCGTACCTGTCAGCTCCCGGCTGGCCGCCTCGGCCTAGCGCCGCTGGCCGGGAAGGGTGTCCGAAGGCTTTGGGACCTCACCTGAGGAAATGTGCTGAAATGGACAGAGAGAGAGGGAGCCGGTTTTGTGCGTTTACCCAGTCTGCAGTTCATCTTGCCTTCTGTTTTTGTTATTCGTAGCTTTAAATCAAGGAATTCAGTAACTCTTGGATGAGTACAACAGGGCAGGGATGGGGGACGTCAGATGTCCGTGGTATTCAGCAGTGTGCAGACCTGCTGGAGGCAAGACTGAAGTACCTGGCCAGAAGAGGAGGAATGTGGTACCTCGTTATACCCTCCTTTGTTCCCTTTGTATTCAACCCTAAAAGGAAAAATGGAAAGATGTGTCAGCCAGTTACTGAGTGGAGGTAATACCTAGCTGGTAAACTTCCAGTTTCACAACTGGATGTGGTTTTGCATCTCCCAGTGTTCCTGTTCATCAAAGAGCTAAAGACTTTGCCAGAAGACAGTCTGGAGTGCTTGAGTGAGGCTTCTCTTCTGGCAAGCTTTCTAGAATAGTCTTTGTCATGCTTGTCTTCGCTCTTGTGAGAGCATGCCATCTCACCAAGGCTATCTCATCTCATCTCTTCCTAATAAATCCTGAGTTGTGGCATACCTATAGCAGAAAGTGCAAGGAACATATAGAAATACTAAACCATTTTCCTCTGTTCTTTTCATGTTTTTAATAGTTACAATGTATAATTCGTCATCACTCACTCTGCATCTTAAGGTTCCTTCTCTTTTTGAATTTCTACTTAGAGATTTCAGTAATTCTGCTTTTTTCTGTTGCCTTAAGGTTGTCACCTGGGCTCTGATTCTTTGTGTCTGTAGTCACCATTCTCCTGCTCTAGGCCTTGAGGTGGCTTCATTCTTTGTTTCATGTTATAATTTGGTTTTTTTTGTTTTTTTTCCCCCCTTTGTTTCTTACTGTCTGCCTTCATCAATTCTTCATTTTTCCTTTTTGGTGGTATCTCTCTTGTTGGTAGACTCCCTCCAGTGGAAGAATTTTCTTCCTCCTTTTGTTTTCATTGAACTTCAGTGATTTCAAGAGACTACTCCTGAAGTGATTCTTTATCGGTTCTTGTTCAACCTCTGGTGATTCTGCTTTCTTCAGTACTACTGGAGTAATGGTTCCCCTTGGTCTTGAGAAGCAAAAAAAAAATAATTTAATGTCACTTCTTCCCGTGCTCAGTGTGGGACAGATGTAGGGCTCCTCTTAGTGGTAGGATTTTAGTAAAACACAGACAAATTGATCTCGTGGAGGTAAACATTAAAACAACCTTCTGATACTGCTCTCATCCCAGACTTTATAGCTTTCACATTTTTTTTGCCTATTTTAAACAGTTTTCTTCTTGAAGAAAGCTGATTTAATAAAGAAGAAATAAAAAATGCTGTTAAATTTGCAGCATAAACAGATGCAAACCCTGAGGGAGTAAGAATAGTCTCATTTCTCTGTTATATTTATCCTACTTACTACTTTTAATGGTAGAATTTGAGAGTAAATTGTTTAGGGTGTGAGGTAGGCCTCTTCAGGAGGTTTGAACGTCCTAGATAAAGAATTCCATAGTATCAGTTCAGAAACAACACTCCTGAGTTGAGCAGTAGATTTTCCAGTCCTGAACATAGAGGAGGACAGTACATGACAGTATATAGGGTGCCTGCGCTCGACATAAGGTCACTCCTGCTTATGTAAGGAACTGATGTTAAGCCAGGGCAATTAAGTGAACTAGAAACTTTGTTTGCTATGCAAGACAAAGCAAGTTAAGCTTTAACCAATGGAAAAACATTAATGTGTGCAAACATACACAGTTTTGCTTGTTGACTTGAATTGCTTCAATGCAACATGTTTAGATAAACTGATTTAACTTTGTGTATACACATCAGTTGCACAATTACAAAGGTAATGCTTCACATGTTAAAGTTAGGAGGCCTTCGTGGTAGATTCAGGAAACCAGAGTGTGACTAGCCTGATATAACCTTGGACACCACAGCCTAGGCTTCTATTAATAGTGAGGGAATCAAATGTGGAGCCTACTTAACGAACTTTATCTACCATCTGCCTGCTCAGATAAAATTTTATGTAGATACTGTATGAATATTATAGTAACAGTAGTTTGTTTCTGTTGGTTCTTGTTATCTGGTCTCCATGTTCAGAGTCTTCTGTTTTGATGCATCTCAAAAAAGACTTCTCATGAAGTCTTAGTTAGCTGATCTGCTGTAAAGGAAATCTCTCCAGTTTACCATCTGGAATATCTTTTAGTTTCCTTTAGGGTGGCTAATGTAAATCTAGACATGGTTTGGTCTGGGCTATAAGGACGCGTGTGTTAATCTTTTATTACTAATTAAATCTATAATTAACTGTTTAGAGATAACCAAGTGTTGATTTTTTATTTGTGATGCCTTTTGATGAGGAAGCTGGAATATAGTGTAATAGCTGGATGCTGGTTTGCTTCAGGTACATTATGTAGTTACCATTTGTTTTAGAAAAATCAGATTGTCACACTCTTGAACCTTTTGATTCCCATGCAAATTTCAGTGTTTTTGACAATTAAGTTCATTGTAGTTGGTCTGATCTACTAGAATGTAACTTAGTCTTTATAAAATATCCAAGTTTGTAAAGGTAGCTCTCCAGCTGTGGCAAGGTTTAATAGATTTTAAGATCCAGTGATATGTCTTGTCAGCAGGTGAAAATAGTTTGTGGTCCTCTTCTATACAGTATCTAGCCACAGGCAAATGAAATTTTGCAGTTCCATCAGGGATACTTAATAATGTTTTGAAGAAGGCAAGATCATCAGTTCTAAAGCGTTTATAGTAGACATATGCCCATAGCTCAGCAGGCAACTTTATTTGTTGGGAGGAAAAAAACCCATGCAGTTGGACAGGGGGAAATTCAGACTGGAGTGTTTTTTGGTTGGTAGATAATCTTGTGTTGTAATGGAACTTGATAGCTTATAAAATAAGCTCCAAGAAAGCAATATGCCATATGGTTACAATATAACTAGTCAGTGACCTGTTACTGATGAGTACCCTCTTGTTTCTGTGGCTGCCTTGTTCTGATTCCCCTTTAAGCCTGTAGACAGTAACCTGATATACTGGAGAGCCTCTACACTTTGGCTATTTCATTCCCTCGTGTCCTGTTTCTGAGTATGCCTCACTGTGTGTTGACTTATTTGTTAAATTAATCATGTGGGAAGCAGATGTTTTAGTGCTGCATTACAGTACAAAAAGAATAATATCTCCATCAAGAGTTGCATATCCTGGAAGGCAAAAAGCCAGGCTAAGAATTTCATTAAACAGGCTTTTGCAGTGATGTTTGCTGTGTATTTGATGGTAGTTATGGCAACCAATGGCTCCACTGATATAGAGCATTGCCTTCTCTTATGGCCTATATCAAAAGGTCTGAGAAATTACCAATTTCCACTTGTGACAGTCGGTCATTTCTTTATCAGCAGGCATGTGTGAAGTAAAAAAAAAATTCTATGGTTATAAGAGAGGTAACTGATATAGATTTATGTTATATGTTGTGTGTTCAAAAGCACCTTGAGGTACCTACCTCTAAGCTTTTTGTAGTCCTGTCTCTAATGATCCATAATCATCATTCCATTTAGCTCTGTTTCAGAGTATACATCAGTGTAGGCTTCATGAAGACACACTGTATCGTCTCTACTCTCTCCCTTTCTCTCTCTCTCTCTCCCTCCTCCTCCTCTCTCTTTTTATTATGTCTCTCTTGGGAACTGATGTATCTGTTGGATCTACTGTGATCCCTTATGAAAAGGCTGGAAAATTCTCTTTGCCTTCTTTCTCAGCCAACAAGTATGTTCTTAATGTCTAGCCTGATAATTTTCCCCTGCTTTAATTTATTTAGAATTGGCTCTGGTTTTTTTCAGTGCATTAAAATGTTTGCACCCAGTAAGCGTTACTGAATAGTTACTTTTAGTTAAATTTAAATTTTGGACAGTAGATACCTAGTATTGGTGACTTTTGCTACTCTGTTCCCACATCCTTATTTCCTTCCTTATGACTTGATTCCTTATTTTATCCCTTTTCAGAGACACTTAAGGAACTCAGTTCAATAGAAATAGCCTTGCTGTACTGTTCGGGAGCTATGGAAGAATACCATCCACCAACATATGGAAGACAGGACAAAAGGAAACGGCCTCAAGTTGTGCCAGGGAAGGTTTAGATTGGATATTAGGAAAATTTTTCTTCACCAGAGGGTTGTCAAGGATTGGAACAGGCTGGCCAGGGAAGTGGTTGAGTCACCGTCTCTGGATGTATGTACAAGATGTGTAGATGTGGTGCTTAGGGACATGGTTTAATGGTGGACTTGACAGTGTCAGGTTATGGTTAGACTATGATCTTAAAAGTCTTTTTCAAACTAAATGGTTCTATGATTCTAATATATTTCATTTCTTTTACTTTCTGTAGCTAAGTAAGAGTGAAGGACCTTTTTCCAATTCTAAACTTGAGAAAACCTCAACAAATAGAGTGACAATAAAAGAGCAAGCTTGCTGTGGAGAAAGCTATTATTAATACTTACCTTTGGATGTATTCTGTGCTTGTTCATCAGGCAAGGTCTCTTGTATCATCTTGGGTTGTAGCAGCTGTGATCCACCTCAGAAAAGTCAGATCTGCCTGTGGCTAGGTTCTAGGACATACAGGTAATAACTATTTTACAGGCATTAAGTAGATTATGTGGTTATTTTATGGAGTGCCCTGCAACAGCGAATGACCTGTTTAGCATGCATATAGCATGTTGCTGCTTCAAGGTTGACTCTTCCAGTGTGCCTCTCTATATTACATTCTTTAAGAGTAGACAAGAAGGTTTGAGTTCTCCAGGATCTAGGCTAAGCTTGGTAATGTAGCATCAAGGAGAGAAGAGTGCTCTTTTGGAGCTTCGAGAAGTTGCTGAAACAAATGCTTTGTCAACAGGTTGAGACCCTACACATTGTTCAAGGAGTTTAGCTTCTGAGTGTTATGAAACTCCGTAAAGACTGTAGGTTGAGGGAGGTAATTCTCCCCCTCTACTCCACTCTGGTTAGCCCACATGGAGTACTGCGTCCAGATCTGGAGTCCTCAGTACAGGAAAGACATGGACCTGTTGGCATGAGTCCAGAGGAAGACCACAAAAATGATCAGAGGGATGGCACACCTCTCCTATGAGAGAGTTGGGGTTGTTCAGCCTTGAGAAGAGAAGGCTCCAGGAAGACATCATTGCGGCCTTGCAGTACTTAAGGGGAGTTTATAAGAAAGATGCAGACAGACTTTTTAGTAGGGCCTGTTGTGATAGGACAAGGGGTAATGGTTTCAGACTGGAAGAGGGTAGATTTAGGCTAGATATAAGGAAGAAGTTTTTTACGATGAAGGCAGTGAAACAGTGGAACAGTTTGTCCAGAGTTGATAGATGCCCCATCCCTGGAAACATTCAAGATCAGGGTGTAGGGGGCTGTGAGCAACCTGATTTAGTTGAAGATTTCCCTGCTCATTGCAGGGGGGTTGGACTAGGTGAGCTTTAAAGGTCCCTTCCAACCCAAACAATTCTAAGATTCTCTGCTTTGAAGTCCTTTAGGCTACCAGGGACTTCTGGCTGAAGGGACTGAGGAAAAGTGTGTGTGACTCTTTGGAAAAACTCCACTATCTGATCTTCCACATGCAAGGTACAGGAGTTCATGCTGGGATTTGCAGTGACCACAGCATTTCAAAGAACCACCATTACCAAGCAGTAAATACTTGATTCCCTTTGCCCTCCTCCCCACCTCCCCCAGACATAAAGCTGCTTAGGATTCCACAGTAACATTCAGTAGTTTTTGCAGAGCTTCGTGTTAGGTCTTATCCTTGGAAAGCAAAAAGATTTCAGACCATTGTGGTGATTAACTCCATCATGACATACAGTCAGTTCACAAACCTGCCTGTCCTGATTTCTCTTAAGATTGTCTCTAATTAGGACTACATCAGCCTCTAAATTAGCTGCTGCGATGTTTTCCAAATGGTTAGCGGCCAGGTGATAATTTTGTATTACTGCTTTCAGAGCTGTGGCCTGATGCCATGTACTTTATATATGGCTGAAGAATAACATGCAGCTGTTTCAGAGGTGTCAGTAAAATCCTCAAATGTATCAATATACATAACTTCAAACATTTAGAAGCCTGAACTCTTGTTCAGTGACTAACACAAGCAAACTTAAAATAAATGATGATTCTACCCCAAAGCTTTTGCTGATAGGGCTGGTCTGGTTTGAAGAACAGAGCAGTACTCTGAAGACTGAGCTCAGAAGTTAGACTGCTCTGTATCTTGCTGTGTCTGAAATCGGCTTATTTATTGGATGACTTGTCTATTGCTTTGTAAGGTACCTTGGTATCTGACGTTTTGGAGGTCAGTGGAAACAGTCTTGTTTAGATTTGGGCTAACCAGTGTTGATTTTCAGTTCCTTTGCTTTGATCCCACTGACTTCTAAAGCTCCTTTTATCCCTTTTGTGAAACTATCAGCTGTCCAGGATACTAAGTTTGCTTTGTCAGGGCAGAGTGTTGTTTGCCTGGTACATATCTGATCTACATGGAGCTGTTGATGTGTTTGTTGGCAATGGAATAAACTTTATTTTGGGTGTATGTTTGGGGAACATGTTCCTAAAGAATTTTTGTCTCTTAGATCATTCTTAATGACAATTAATACAGGTTGATTCAGCATTCAGGCCATTCTTCCTTATCACTTGCAGAATATCAGGAATTTTATATTTTAAAAATCCTGGAATGATGTCTGACAATGGCAGGTTATTTTAAATAGTAATATCTTAGGTGCCCTCCTCTGTGGGGCATTCTGATTGTAAGCTTTGAAAATAATATAACGAGTTTCCTTTACATTGAAGTAATAGAGATAGACCTTTTGGTTATAAAAATAACAAGGACTATATTCTGAACTTTGTTGCCTTCATCAGGATACATCTCTGTTTCCGCACAGTGCCTGCAGCGATAATAGCTCTGGCATGAAACACGTGGGCACTTACCTTTCCAAGAAAACTGAAAATTTCATATATGTGCACCTTGTCTGTAGGAGGCCTCACCAAAGTGGTATCTTCAGTTTAAGTGGATAGTTTTTATTAAAATCCACACATCATACTTATATCCTGAGAAATGAAGGTTGCTTTTACATTTGTCTAGCACTGTGCAGTTGCTTAGAGCTTTGTCAGATGAAGTATTTGGGCCAATATATTACATGCCATGTGCTTGACCTGTTTCAATTTTCTTGGGAAAATTTTCTTAGCCAGAAAAATATTTTTAACAGCTCTTATTTTGGAAACTTGATTTTTTTTCTTCAAATAGAAGAGGTACTGTCCATGTGCTTCAAGGCAGATAATTGATGGGACTCTAAAGGCAACTGGTCTGGAAGACTGTATGTGAACTTATGGTTTAGAAAGAGTGAGGGCCAAGCAAAGGTGGCTCTGATGAGGGCTCAGGACCAGATATTCTGTTTGCCAATCTGCTTTTCTCTCAGACCTACGTTTAAAGTCAGTTGGGAATTCTGCTTTGCGGGTGCTATGTGAGGCTAAGAACTCTGAAAAATCAGATCCTAAAAATTATGAAATTAAACATCCAATACTAGAAGTATTGTATCTTAATTTCTCTATATTTAAGTCTACATTTGAAAAAAATAAAATAGATTATACCTTTAAAATCTATGCTGCTAAAGAATTTTGAATGTAATTATTTGGAGGGGGGCTTTTTAAATGTTAATTTTCATGAAGATTGCTTTTTAGAGTTTGAAGAGTATTCTGGTCATGCCTTCTTCAGTACAGTGAAATACTAAATTAACTGCTTGTTTAAGAAGTACTGTTTCTTTTCACAACTGAAAAAGCTGCAGTTCCTGTTGGACAGAATGGTTAGAGACCATATTCATACATGCAAATGGATGAATTAAGGTAATTTTAATAACCTTAATATTGCCATTAACAGAGTAACTGAGGCCTTTTTAACTTGCAAGGGCTTCACTTTGCAGTCACTGTGGTGAAAAGGCTGCATCAAAGAGAATGGGTATTATGTTTGTAAGTTAGCTAGCTGTGTGATATTGTACAAATATATTTTACATTGTGTGTAAATTGAGGCTTTTTGATCAAACTAGGTGAATGTAAGCTGTACTTAGATGCAATTACAGTGCAGTAATTATACCTCAGAGCATCCACCCTTTTTATAAAGACAAGTTTTTTGTGGCAGAAGATTGTTAGTCTTCTGAATTGCTCTATTATGCATCAAAATGCTCAAATTCAACAACTTTGTGAGTCCAATCAAACACAGGCCCAGCTTCGTCTCTACTCAGAAGTCCATTCCTTCTCATTCTCGCTGTATTTCCAAGGTATTACAATTGAAATGGTAAAATCAGCTGTTTCTGATTGATAGTGGGTACTTGTATGCTAATGAAACTCATTATAATTTTATCTACTATACAAGATGTTTGCGTCTGAGGACTGACAGAGAATAATAGAAATGTTCTGCAGAGCTTTGTCTGCTTTTTCTTTGAACTGGAGACTTTGCTTCACTGACAGGCACCCAGTGTAGCACTAAGCACCAAGGGAGCTTCTGGTGACTCGCTGCCTCTTTCTGGTGTTCTGCAAGGATTGGAATAACTTTTGAGATCCTAATCTGTGATTTCTAGCCTCTTAACCTGACCAAACAGCTTTGTCATGAAGGATTAGAGCCTGGAAAGATGTCCTTTAAAAAGTCTTCCAGGGTTTTTCTTCTTGAAAAGCCATTAATAATTCTGCCATGTTTCATTGTCCTCCACTATTGACTCTAGTGTTTCTACTTTGGAGCTGTTCTGGTTAGAAGGCTTAGACTGACATTTTTCCAGTTGGCTTTGCTTCTTGTCTCTAATAGCAGAAATGCAAGTGTTCTGTTCTGTCTCTGAACTCCTCTGTACCTTGCAGCTTAAAGAGCAGAAGAGCTGTTATCCCTCGGACCTTGAACTCAGTACCACATTGATTAACTTTTGGATTCCTGTTTTGCAGATGAAAGGAATTTAACTATTGAAATTTAATTACTTGGTTGTGGGGGAGAAACACACAAAACTTAATTTTCAAAGGAATATTTAGTTTATTTCTCTCCATTTCTTCAAAGTTACCATTGTGTGTGTTGTTGGTTAGGAGCAGTGGATTTTAAACAAAGCAAGGCTACAATATATCAAAGCCCTTTTTCATCAAGATAATTTTCTAATCCTGATTATGCAGGTTATATTTTGTGCTGAATTAAGATTTGTTTTAGTATGTGAACTGCAAAAACAGGAAAAAACATTTAAACACTCTACCAGGACATAAAGAATGAAAAATCAGTTCACGAGAACTCTGAATGACAGTTGTAGCACTCAAAAAATATTTTGCATCTTGCATCTATTTTGTAGACTCAGTGTAAGTAAGAATAATATTTGCATATTAGTTTTACCATGGGGACAAAATGCATACTCTTTTTAAAGTGTGTGTTGAATTCTTATTTACAAGACTTACTCTTTTTGTTTGAATACTTTGTGAAACATTACATGACATTGTCAGTTATGTGGTGTGCAGTATGAAATGTATGCAAAGAAATGAAAGCTCAGTTTAGATACGACATTGTTACTGAATTGAAGAATCAAGTAGAGGTTTACTTTCTTTGTTCAGGAATTGATTTCCAGTAGTTTTCATTTGTCATTTGGGTCCCAGATTCTTGTCTCTAAAAGCTTCTGTCGGAGCCAGGTACTCATAGCACAGTAGTACTATAAGACTTGTGAAAATGGGATGCCTTCTTTTGACAGCTTTATGATCCAGGTTAAAACAAATGATTTTGAGATATAGGGAGGCAGAGGACAAAATAGTGAGAGAAAAGTGAGGGTAGAAATAGTCCTTCTGTGTATGCATGAACTTATGTCAAGTTTCTGGTATGCAACTGAAACTTGAGACACTGTTAGGATGTACTGGAAGGAGGGCTGAGAAAGTGTTCAAAAGCTGTCAAGGTGTGGTCTGGCCGGTACTGAAGGCGTTTATCAGCTGCTCTAATAACTGGTGAGTTTAAAAATTCTCCTGTAATACAGAGGAGTTGGCTTCACAGCGAGCCTTATATCTCCCTGATCTGCTGGTTGGCCAGGACAGCGTCCTCCTGCACTGTTGGGTTTTGGGGGTTTTGTTCTCTGTGTTTTGCTCCTTGTCACATGAATGAAGAATGGGATGACGGCAGGATGACTTGGGGTTTCACTGTCATTTCCAAGGAGGCAGGTCTATTGGATTTAAGATGATACAATTAAATTATTTTTTTTCTTTCTTTTTTTTCCTTAGTAAATAACTTATGCTAGCTTAGCTTCTGAGCTGGTTAAACACCAATCAAGCACCAGTGTTGGAACAAGTAAAAGGGCTGAAGACAGGACTGTAGCAGGACTGACCTAGTTCAGCTTAAGCAGTTGTGAAACTGTAGCCAAAAGGAGAGGAGTTATTTTACCTGAAGCCACTTCTAAAATACATTCTGGAACTTCTCATGTAGATGTCAACAATGTTTTTCGACATCTTAAAAATAAGGTATCAATGCAGCATAAGGCATTTCAGGAATTATATTCGGAGTCATGTGGACAAGATTGCTTGTTAAAGCTCTGGTTTTGTTTACTTGCAAGTTACTGTGTTATTCTTTTTGCTGAAATTAGTCTTGTCCTTTTGTGAAAAAGCAATTACAAAAGTAGGAAACTGTATAGAAAATGAATTGGAGAAATCAGATAAAAGAAAAAAAGCTGATGATTTTGTGTCCCTGTAGACCTGTATTTTAGTACTTTGGGTTAGACCTTCCAAGAGAGAGGGCTTGAATATCTCTGCCTAATGAATTGGCACTCTCACTAAAATACTCTTATTCTTTAAGCTCATTGTAGCATAATAGTAAAAATATTTACAAGGAAGAGTGTATAGCACAAGAAATAATGAAGTGCTAAAGATTAAATAGGAACTACAGGCTTGTTGGAAAAAGTATTTTGCAATACTGAAATTGTGTAATAAAGCTTAGATCAAGACGATCTGTCAGTTATCTAGTCAGTCTGTCTCTTCATAGTTGTTTTTATTTTGGAGCTTCTTTAGAAAAAATTTATTTCATATCCAGTTTATATCCACCTTTAGTTACCCCCTGTTAGAGACTTCTGCCTCCTCTGAACAGTGTATTTTCAAGGCTTGATATTAGCAGGAGAGATGTGGAAAATGCTTCTTTTTGTTGTCTGTTAAATCCCTGTTGTGATAGTCTTAGGAGCATTTTGAAATGTGCATTTATGTAGGCACGCAATTCTTTAACTAATGCTGTAGTAAGGAAGCTCTTATAGACATGATGATGGAATAAGTTTGTCTGCTGTCTGTCCAGTGACTCTGCAACCCTTTGGAGAAGTTTGTCACAGGTGTCTCTTTCTGCTGGTACAAGAAGTTTCAGCTTGTTTCTTCCCTGGCACAGCTGGGGATTCTGGCTCTCATTTAGTTAAAACAGGTGCTGTTTTGACTTTGAAGATCTTCCAAGTCATTGCCTGGTATCTTGGTCAATATTTGTAGAACAGTTACATAGCACTCTGCAAAGGCAATAGAGCTTTGAGTAGAAGAGTGTCGGTATTTCAGGATTGTAGAAATACTGTATGATGGCAGGATTGTTTTCCATAATTCAGCATAAAACAGAGTCTCATGGGTGAATATTATAAACTTGGGCTCAGTAAGATTTCTTCAGCCTGATTTGTAAATAACAAAATCTGAGCATTGGCTTTCTGGATCATTGTGGTTTACAGTAATTCTTGCCCTTGAAATTCAGTATGGCCGATAGCCTGTGCAGTGGCAAGTCATGTCGATGAGGACATATTCTGCGATCCTTACCGTGTACATGTTTCTAGCTGTTAGTTAAGAACATTATATATGTATGTTAATTTCAGACAATACTTTAATACTGCAGCCTTTGAGCCATAAATATAGAATATGGCTCATCTTGTAAAATGATACTGGCATTCCTACTGTGAGGTTTAGGGCCTGGTACCTAGAAATTGTTCCCTGTTTGGAACTGCTGTAATTTGTGCATGTGACAGTGAAAGGAAGTTGCCTTACAGTGAATCAAATTTGGGTTCTTCCTTGATTTTTCCAGAACCTGTGTTAATATAGGAATAACAGCACTCTGTGTAAGTCAATAGTGCTTTCTTGGGAATCTCAAGAGAAGACACGATTCATAGCCTTCAGCTACAGGATATGTTAAACTTGGGATAATTAATCCATAAGCTGATTCACAAGTGTTTTGCTGGCATAGGCTTCTTGGGGAACAGAGCTTTTTTTTCTGTGGAAGGAAGCCTCGTGCTTAGCAGATGCTGAGATTCAAAACAAGTTTACATGCAAGTTTTGTTACCGTGGCTCCCTTAGCTTGTAGTCACAATCAGTGAAAGTCTCTTCTGGTTGAACGCAGAATATACAGGGGGGATCACTAAAAGATTTGAAAACACACTGCACAGTAACTCTTCCCTTCTGTGTCTTTTAAGTCTTTGTTTACTTTTGATCTCTTCTTACAAAGATAGTGGTGAAAGGGAAACCAAATACCTTTAAGATAATAAATGAAGTAACATATTGCCAGATTTGTGATTTATGGCAGTTCAGGTTTCTGTATGTGGATGAGAGAAAAGTGAATGACAAAAGTGAAAAAGTGAATCACTTCTCATAATGTCTGTGAGTGTCATTTGCAAAAGTCAATTACAAAAGTGAAAATCATCAATTTTGCATTAATTAACAGAAAGTGATCAGTTATCGCTGAGCTCTTTTTGTCAGGCACTTTTTCCCCTCCAGGGATGGGTAGGCTGTATATACAAATTGAAAATCATATGGGTAGTACTGTCTTTGTTTACCTTTTCTTAATAAAGCCTGTGATCTGTAATGTGTAAGAGCAAAGGAGAAGCTCGTAATCTTGTCTTGTGAAGATGCTAGCCATTCTTGTGGAGATGCTGTCTTAATTGCTGGACTTGTATCCTTTTTTTGTATTATTATTATTTGTCCTAAATTCAGATACTTGCTTTGTGACTTTCTTCTATTTCCCTTCTTCTCCTGAAGGTGTTTCTTTAATGGTCCACAAGGAAGAAAGGCTTATGTTGTAGAAAGTAGCAGGCTTCTTCTGGAAAATATGGCATAGCAAATATATTGAAGACATGAATAAATTTATAAAATCCATTTCCAAATCTTTATGTTGAAAAATTACTGGTAAAATCTAGTGAATCTTTCCAGTAAAATTTACTCTTGTACGATAGGTTTTTAGACTCTGTTCCTTGTTAGCTTCTTTTTTGACATGGGCAAATTGTTCTTTGATCTTGGTAAATGTCGTTTCTAAAAATAGATTGGTAGCAGAGAAGTATTCAGTGGCTCTTGAGTCAGGCTTGTGTTAAGTCACTGGGAAATCATTCTGTCTGCTGCAATGGGGTTTGGCTCAACCTCATGTCATTGTGCATTAGCCAAGCCTCAACTACTACCGTACAGGAATTCTCCAAAGAAGAAATGTTTTCTTTTCTTTATAAATGAAACAATTTGCACAATTTTGGCATGGTGTTTCTACCCTTTGATGGGTAAACCTTAGTTGGTATATGTTTGAAATAAATACTGATCCTGCAAACTCTTATGCTTTTGGAAGTTGTTTTTATTAAAGTCAAAAGACTCTAAAAAAGTCACTATCTAAGTGAGGACCTGAATCAGACCAGCTTCTGACTGTTGCACAGAAAGGAGAGGAACTGGTTTAGCTCAGTATTTTCAATTAGGCTGTTTAGAAATTGGGAGTTATGTCTTGATAAAGAAAAATTCAGTGTTCAATGGAAGATGCTTCTAGCATGTATGGGAAGAAACTGGGATGTTAGCTATGTGAACTTTGAGAATGGGAAAAAAATTGACACCTTTGTAATTCACTGGACTCAGAAACAAAATGGGCTTGAACATAGTAGTTGGAATTTCAGAATACCATTTCTGTACCACCTTTAATGTGTAATTATGTATTCTCTGAAAAATTGAAAAAGTAATGTCTGTTCTTAGTATATGTTACCTCTGCTGAGCTGTGCTTGGCTAACATTTTTCTCATCTGTTTTATAGGTTTTGTAAAAGACACCGGATTAAGTCAAATTCAAATGTTCCATGTGTCCCGAAAGACTTGTTGATGATGTCAGAATTAGTTCTTCCACAGTTCATCTTTAGTCTTATTCAGCACTTAAGAGAGGGATATAATGAGCCTGGTATGTTTTAAATTTGCATGTATCTAGCATATCTTACTATTCTACTATCTCTTGCTTTGCGAGCTGTGAAGACACAGTATATGAATACATGCATGCTATCTATAGTTTATATAATTGAATTTTGTACATCTTTTCCTAACCAAGTTACTACCTGGGTAGGCACTTTCATTTTGTTCTCTACTGGAGAGCTTCTTAAATATGTTTTCAGGGTTACCTATATCATTGTGTTGAGCTCTTCCAGAAAATGAAATCAGGAATAATTTGAAACTTCTACATGTGACTTTTAGAGCATATGAATATATAAATTATTTTTTTGTGTGTGATAGTTATAGCTGTTCTGCCTTGTGAAGATCTTGGCCAAATTACATTACATGTACACCAAAAGTTCTTATGTGGTTTTCAGCTCTTGATCTACCATCAGAGAAAGACCTTCATAAAATCCTCCAGGTTTTGGAGCCTCATGTTTCCTTTCTAGAAGACTTGACCAAAATGGGAGGAGCAATGCGATCAGTTCTTACCCAGGTTTTGACTAGCCAACAGTTCTACAAAAATCTTACCTCTGGTATGTTTATGTTATTTCTAATAGTTAAAGAATTCAAGAGCATAGGTTTTGTCATTTCAGTTTCTGCATGTTTTTATTTGATTTCTCAAAACCCAGAAGAATGCATGGTTTAAGGATATTTTTTTTGTTGTTGATAGAAGGGGGGTGGGCCTCAGGAGTGACTAGAAACTTTTTTGTTAAGACCTGTAAGAGCAAGCTTCTTATCTTATATGTCCCAGATAACTTTTGAACATTGGTTCAAAAGAGTTTTTTATAATAAATCCATTCTCTTCAAAGTGAGGTGAACACGGCAGCTTAGTACTTCCATATGAGGTATGTCAAGCTTATTCTAAGTGAAATATGTCTAACTTATTTTGGGATCTGCTCTCACAGAGATTACAGGAGGAGACCTGAATGACAAAAGGCCATTGTCTGTCCTGCACTGCTGTGCAAAGCTGTTTTTCGTTTTTCCTCTTTTTTTTCCTTAAAAACAGGTTCCCCCCAATTATTTATTCCATCCTGTACCAGATCACGAAAAATCTGAATGAATTTATGTTGGGCAGTTGCTGTTAACCCAAAGCCACCTACTATAAGTTAATTCCAACTTATTTTCTTGTGTTTAAAGGTGTCTTATTTTGAGTCCTTTGCATGCTTACTTTGCATAGGTGTGGAGCAAATAATAATTACTGTATATTTAATTTGCCTTAACTGGCTTGGGCAGCAGCTAGTTGAAGAACAGGCAATCTCCAAATCTTTCTTTGAAAGGAGAAACACTTCAGAAAGCTGCATCAGTGATAGTTGTCTTTATTCTGTTTACTTCCTCTTTTTCTCTCCTGTTTAATAATATTTGAATGGGAGAAATTTAATTACTTCTCTTTTCCTATGTGAGATAGAAAAGTGGAGGGGGAATGAGAAGTAAGACATAGTTACCTGGAGTCTTGGAATGGAGAATGTGTGTGCCTGAGTAGGTACAGTTTCTGAGTAGGGAAAGCAAAGAAAGGGATTTTAGAGCAAAACCTGCCCTTCTGACTTTGAATGCAACAGGTGCACAGCTAAAAAGACTCTGTCATCTTTTTCATGTTTTCTTTTCCTTAAACACTTGACACAATTTGTTCCTCTAAAGTTTATTTTTTCTTTATATAACAAACAGTTGGTTTGGGTTTTTTTTGGTCTATTTCTTTGTGAAAACTTTATGTCCAGAGAATGCAGTATGACTTTGCTTCATCAAATAGTTGAAATGATGATATCTTTATGCCATTAATTGCAGCTGTCAAAATTTGAACTTTGAAAGAAGAATTCCAGATATTAGAATTTATATATGGCATATTACCACTACTGGTTTTTTGTTGGTTTATTTTTTTCCCATAGGAAATCGTAGGTCCCTGTTCTTTCTGTCCAAACCCAATTGTTTTGAAATATCAATACAAATCCTTTTTTTTGCAGTAACGTTAATGGTGGCGGTGCTGGTAAAATAGAAATGGAATACTTCATTTAGAAGAAAACACTGTGGTAGAGGGGAAAAACAAAGAAGGTTTCTGGTCTTTTGGATTTCAGTTCATCAGTTGGAAAAACTTTTTAGCTTCTACATCTCATAGTGGTGCAGTTTATTAAAACATTGTGGACTGGTTTTTAGGTTACTTGTATAGAATATGAAGTATGTGAGCCAGGTAGCTGCTGTTGTACTTTAATGCTGTTTTACGTATGTATTCAAGGTGTTGGAGAGAATGCATATGCAAAGAAAAGTCATGAAAAGTACCTCATTGCTTTGAAAGGCTCTGGACTGGCATTTCCTGAGGACAAACTTGCATGTGGTATGCAGGAACAAGGAGCTGGAACTAGCACATTAGCAGTTCAAGGTTTGTGTAGAAAAAATATTTTAAGAGAAGACTGAATTATTGCTGGCTTTTAAGTAAACTGTTCTTTTATTTAAAAAAAAAATTGTAAGGCATTACCTGTTATTTAGTGCACCAGCAAATTACAGGACTCATTTTAGTTCTATCAAAAAAGCTAAACACTTTAATTTTTTGTTGCTAATATACTAAGTATAATTTTCCAGTCATAGCATTAATGGAATTTGAGTAGGCAAGATGAAATTGCTCGTAGTGGAATTTTGTTGCTGCAACTAAGTTAAGCCACCTATTCTTGCAAAAGTGCTGTGGATTTTTTTTGGGTCATTGAAGGCCATCAGAGTTTTTAGCAATTTCTGAAAGAACGTGTCTTTGTTAACGGAGTATGTTGACGTTCTGCAATGGAACATACTTGCAAATCCCAGATTTTTGTATTGCTTGGAAATTTTACTCCAACTTCTCAGTCCGCTGCTATGTATCTTTTAAAGAAAATTGATGTAGTGTTTCATTTCATACTGGCTCATTAAATATCATAAAATACTCTCTTTTCAGTATAAAACTTATGAAAGGAATCTCTGAATTTTTCTATTTCAAAAGGTTTAGCAGGTGCTACAGCAACATCAGGACAAGGGGATTCTTCAGATGAGGTGAGACTGTTTTTTAAAGACTATAATGAACTGCGACAGAATATTAAATGGAGAGAATGCTTGCAGCCAAATCCCACAAACGTTAACTCTTCTATCTGCCACAAATTGTCTCCATTTTAATAATTAGAAATAATGAAGATATAAAGGAATAGATCTCATGCCTCTGATTTACTAAGGACCTCTTGAAAAATCCTTATTTTTGCTAATACTCTTTCAGTTTAATTTACGTATGTAATGTAGAAGCAGCTTGTGTAGGTAGTTCAAAAGTCACTATCAAGTAAATTGGGTGTGATTAAAGCAAACTTAAATCATGTGGTGCTGTGTATGGTGTTAGTAGTTTCTGGTACTTGAGAATCCAGCTGAACTGGTGATAGCAGCAGTGAGAATTTCTCTGTAGATAAATTCCCATGTGTAGACTTGACCTTATTTACCAAACACATTGAGTGGGAGTAAAAAGGAGGGAATCTCCTTTTAGCTTGAGCTGTAATACATAAGTGGAATTTAATAAGGAAAGTTAAATTCTGTTTGAGTTACTTTATCATCTTTGTCCTACTGTTTAAAACCCGATTTCAACTAGTAAGCCTTAGCAGCTATTCTGGCAGGGTAGTATAGCAAACTTTAAATAATGTAAATTATAGTTTTTCCTAGGATTTTTGCTTACATTGAATTCTATTTGAACAGTTATTGAAGGAAAAACAATTGTTTGTGTATGTCTAAAACAGTTGTATGACATGTTTGCCTGTGTCACGAGCACAACAGCATCTGTTACGCTTTCAGCAGTGCTATTTATAACTTAGTATTTCTCAAAGTATTGCTTGTTTTTTTGACCATTGCTTAACAAACAAACAAAGAAAAACAACCCAGCAAAAGACTGCTGTCAGTGTCAGTTTTAAGGCCCATAAAAGAAGGTGGCAATTCAAGTTAATGTTAACGACCTCAAGTAGTATTTTCAAATAAACTTAGAAAGAAGCATACTGAGCCATTTTATTTTACCTCTGTAAGTGATGAGGAGAGGGAAGTAAACTAAAGTTGTTAAGAGTCTGAAAAGAGCTTGGATATTACTGACATTTCTTTTGGGAAAGGAGTCTGAGATAGAGGTGGAGACAGAGATGTCTTTTAGGGAGAAAGAATTTATTTTTTTTTTTTATCAAGAAAAGATATTTTTTTCAAGGAAAAGATATTTTAGGAATAAATAAGGCAGCAATTACAGCAACTGCATTATAGCATGCTAGTTAAAGATACCTGTTTTCTAGAGATATTTTTCTTTCTGATCTCCAGTATGTAAATAGACATGTAGGTATTTGCTACCACAGATGTGATTTTTCTAAATTGAAATTCTGTATGTACTCACATACCTGGAATAATTTCTAAGATGTTAATTACATTATTAAGATACATCGTAAAGAAAGAGCAAGAAGCTGTTTTGAAATCTGTATTTAGAAAATTTTGAAGAATGAGGAAGTAACATACAGATAATAAGCACTCAAAATTTATGTGTTCTTTAGTATATATTTTCACTTCTGAATTTTCCTTTCATATATTTAATAAAATCACATTGATACAGTATGGGCTGCAATTAAAAATAGTGTCAAAAGTTTCTTGTTTGCTTTTTTTAACCAGAAAAACCTCTGTTAGTGGCATCTCCAAAGAAAGTTTTTAAATTTTATAATCTTTTTCTTATTCATGGTCTGCTTGACAAATATGAATTGCTAGAAGAAAGTCCAGTCCTTTCATCCAAAAACCAAAACGGAACTGTGCAGGTGGAAGGCTGAAATGCTTCTTAGAAAAGTGATGTTACTAGAGAAATGCTTTCTAGAGAAATGAGGAAAATGTTATCTTGTTTTATGACTTCTCTTCCTCTCCCCTTCCTCCAGCTTTTTTATGTCTTACTACACTCTCTTATAGCAGAGTAAAACTGTGTTCTAATTCAGAAATATGGCAAGAGTACAGTTTTAACTGGATTTTCTTCCTTTGGTATTTAAGATGAATTTAGAAAGGTTAATGTTCTTTCTTACTGATTGAGTCTTAAAGGGGGAATTGTTTCACAGTTTAAATTTTCACAAAATTTACATAGGCTACAAATAACAACAGTGCTTCTCCAGGGAACTAAATAACGAAAAGTTTTGCGTAGTTCAGTGGTTAGTTTCACTTCTACAGTAGTAGATGGATCTAAGCATCAATCTGAAGGATGGATCTATCCCGAGATGTGTGTTGTGGGTTGTTCTGTTTTGTTCCCCACACCCCAAACAGTATAGGTTCACTTGTACTTCTCAAATGGTTTGTGTTCCATCCTGTGGTATTTTGGAGAGGACTCACCGTTAGGTTTCTATATTTGCCTTTCTTCCTTGCATTTTCCTCAGTGCAAAAGGAGAGGAAAAAAAGCCCTTTCTAAACCTGTCCTTCTATTTAAGAAGTTTTCGTGTTCCAAGGAACCAAATAAAATCCAGCCCATGAGCACTTTTACCACACTGATGAATAAACCTTTTTGTACTGGCTATCTCTGTTTGGCTGCCCTTGTAGCCTATTGAGGACTGAATGCCTTATTACTCAGTTACATAGTTATTGACTCCAATTGCCACTTAATGTAATCGTACAAAAATTAGACATAGTATCTAATACTACCTAAAGGTTATTTTCTGAATTTACAACAGATGCGGCACACCTTAGGCATACTGCTGAATACTCTGTTATGTGAAGTAAATCTACCCAGATCTTTGCTGTTATCTGGCTGTATTCACACATCATTATTCAGTGGGTAAAAATAAGGGGTTCTACATTTGCTTACTCATTCTGTTTATCTGTGGGCTTGGCAGACACCATGTGACCTAGCACTCACTATCGCAAGGCTGCTAAAGCTCCTTTACTTGGCATTAAGATTTAATCCTGCCTTACTGAAGCAATGGAAACCAACTATCTAACACTATTGAGGAAGAAAGAGTTCTCAAGAAAGCGTTTCTCATAAGTCGCTCAATTCTTCTTTTTAGTGAAATCACTTCAAAAGTTGCAAATGAAGACTGTTATGTGTTTAAATTTGTCTCATACTGTAGAAGGGGAAATGCATTTTGTTTGCCAAGAGTGGTCGTGTTGGAGGCTAGAATACAACACATTAATCACAATTTTTATACCCAAATGCATTTTTTTTCTAGTTAAGGCTCCTCTAGCAACCCTCAGGATTAACTGAGACCACTGAAGAGGTCCTGAGACCTCCAGCTCTCAACATTCTAGCTACAGGAATTTAGATTCCATTTCTTCAGGGCAAGAGACTTAAATTGCCGAGTCCTGCAGCTCAGTAATATCTCAGCAGGTCTGATTATTGCTTTTGAGTTCTTGGCCCCTCTGATGGGGGAGTGAGCAGTGGCAACATCCTGAAAACTGAATGGCGCTCGACGGAAATACAAAAGTAGCATGTGTTCACAAAGACCACAGGACACCTAAGAGTTCAAGTGTGTGTCCATCTTCAGATGAATTTTCAGATGGAGGTACTGAGAGGATAGGAAAATTCAGACCTTTTATTAACATGATACTTTGGGTCAGTCCTTAGATATAAAATATGAGTAATTTTTCTCCCCAAGGAAGGATAGTTACTTCTTGCGTACCATGTTCTTTATCATTCCAGTGAAGTTTGGAAGTAAAATACGGCATTTTCATAGAGGAGAAGGATATTGAGTACTTATTTTTAACATTAGATATCCGCGTTAATTATGTCTCATTTTATTAGATTCAGTAGGTATCTTCATTTATTTCCACTCTTTCGTTGGGACTACCATTACTAGTAAAGATCCATGCAGCATTTAATACAGTCCTGTAATGTCACATTCTTTTTTAAAACCCAGTGTTAGATTTTATAAAGTGGTGATGAGGTTTTTAACTTGCATTGCATTTTGGAACCTTTGCTGTTTTGCTTGCAGACTGCCTTGAAAGCTTCAGATGCCTGTGTAAAGTGCTTTTGTTATTCTGTAGGGAACAAGCAATTAGAATTCAGCGATTAGAATTGGCCTCTTAAAGGTGTCAAAAATACTTCATTCTCGGATCAAAACTTTATATTGATTAGAAAATGTCTTTCTAATTGTCTCAGTTGCCAAATTAAATAGCCAGTATGTTGGCTGATATTTTTTTTAGGAAACAAAAACCCCCAAACCTTACAGATGAATATGGTGAAACCTTGGATGTGCAACAGTTAGAGATTTTGTTGTGTTAAACATTTTTGTAGCAATCACTTTCAGAAATCAAAGCAACTAACCTTAAAAAAATTATTAAATAGATGAAGATGTCTGAACTTGCAGGTGATAATGTTGCCTGTAGGGGAAAAAAGGCAATTTTAAAAATTGTGGGGTTTTTAATGAGTTGCCTGGAGTCCATGGTTCCTGTAAACAGCAAAAATATTTTTCTGGTGAGAGAGTATGTTCAGGGCTTTTCTGTTTTAGTTTGATAGTTAAACCAAAATTTTGAGAGCATACTGTCTCTTGGCAATAAAATTCTAAATACATGATTATCAATTTTTTAAAATCTTCCCCTACCCCAGGAGGACCAGGATGGTAGCCAAGGTGTGGGCAAGCGCAAGAGGGTGAAACTAAGCAGCACCACCAAAGGTATTTATGAAGTACTGATCTCAGTTTATCGTATTTGCTTTTTGTAATCTTGAAAATTATCTAGAAATATTAATTTGCTTCCCAAGCACTGCAGTGCTGCATGTGACAGGCATTAAACATAGCAAAGTCTAAAAAAGAATAGCAGATGAAATTCTGGTAATTAACAACTTTGATTTCCCTTGAGTGAGTACTACTGTCCAGTACTCTGTTTGACCAGTCATTTTGTCACCTTCATGTTGTAAGTTGACCTAAAAAAAAATCATTCCATTTTCCCTGTGTGGCTGGCAAGGTTGCAATACAGCTTGGCAAGCAAGGTTTTAATTTATTTGTTCTTAATTTTTTCATTATGCCACTGTACAGTGTGATTGTGTTCTCAGCCAGGTGAGAATGGTTCTCTCTTGTTCTGGTTGGTCTTTCTGTACTGCTCTAGTAATCTTTAAGAAAAGATACTTGAATGAAGGCTCCTTTGAAATCACTGCATCGTTTTCCTAGATTGAAATTAGTCCTCTGTGCAATTTCTAGTCCAACATGAGCAGTGCTTACATTGAGATCAGTGCAATGTTAATTCAAGAATGACCATAGGCTAGAGACGAGGTAGCCCTATCCTCTGCTTGCCCTTGACAAGTTTTTGTGCTAAAAACTGTATAAATAGTAATATTTAAACTCTTATTATTAAATAAAAAACAAACAAAAAAGTGTTCTTTAATATGAGTTTGAGGAGACTGACATAGGAAACACAAAGAAATTGCAAGCCCTGAGAAAAGAACATTCAGGTGAAAAACTGTGGTGAAAGTTGGAATAAAATTTCTGGAAAGGCTTTGGAGTGAAGGTTTGGAACTTAAATTTGAAGTACAAGGGTTCACGAAGTCAGTAAAAAGGTATGAATGTGTTGTGAGGAGTATGGAAAAGTAAGATCGATTGTTTCTAGTGGTTTGAGATTGAAGGAAAGAGATTGGGAAGCTGGAAAAGCAGAGAACTAAATGTTTTGGCAACAGTGTTATTAAGAGGTGATCTTGGAAATGTTGTGTGAAAGGTTGTGGCAGAGAGTAATAACGTGGAAGAGGTGGTAGTTTTGGAGAAATGCAGGAAACTTACATCCAAGGAAAGCTCTCTTGAATTTTAGAGGCTGTTAGCTTGTCTAAAAGATAAGTTATCGGGTAATGCAAGAAAAAATGCTGGTTTTCTGTTGCTTAATAACTGAGTATGGGAAGTAGGCAGGGAGGAAGCTTAGGCTGAGAAGCTGCCACATCTGAAAACCAGTATCAGCAGTGGCATTTTAGAAAAAGTGATACTTCAATATTTCATTTCCCCCCAGGGTTGTAGTCTTCCCCCTCTGAGGCACCCCAACATGGACTAAGCTTATGATGTTGATAGCTCCTAATATCAGCCCCAGAGGAGGGAGTTTGCCAGTGGGGGAAGGGTAAGTATCTGTTTTTATTAAATATTGAATAGTTTTCTGAAGTTTTCATTATTCATATTTTATGTCCAATAGGGTATAAAATAAGAGTATGAAAAGAAAATTTTAGAAAACTGAGTATTGAATAAAAACAGATTTACCTTTTCTGTATAAACAGACTGCCTGTCCTATCCTAGGTCTATAGTAGTACTGTCTTCATAGAGGATTGTTTATGTACTGGGAGTGTCTTGGAAAGCTAAAACTTGAGAGGTGTTTACAACAGACTATGGGGTTTTTTGTGGCACTAGGAAAGAATAGAAGATTTCTTTAAAGAAAATACAATTTTTATGCTGAGGTTCACTGATACAGGTATGGGACTGAGTACTGAGAGAATTTTAATTTTTATTCTGTTTTAAAACCTGAATCCTGCATCCATCTGAAATACCTGATGTTTAAGACAATTCTTAACCCACAGACACTTTTTTTTTTAATTTGTTGAAAGAAATTTAAAATCATGTGGTGCTTATCACAAGAGTGGGAACATTAGTCCCAATGTTCCTGACAAATTTTCCAAGTTGGGTAAGAGCATTCTGCCTACTTAAATTCTGTAGCAGGTATAAGTGGATATACGTTCTTCTGTCCCTGCCAGAAACTGCTGCATAAAGAATTTGATACTGTTCAACTGTGATACATGTCAGAGAAAGCTGCACATCAGTGACAGATAGGGTGTTATGTCACTTGTCTTCATGCCTGGTGTTCTCATTCAGGGGCATATGACACGTACCTAAACCTGTGCTGTCTGTTCTGTGGACAGAGGACTTCAGTCTGTGTGGCTGCCAAGCTTTCAAAGCAGTAAAGTCACATGCCATTTCTTAATAAGAGATGAGGAAGAGAATATGAATGATCATAATATGTTTGCTGCAGTAGGTGATGTGTAATGCTTTACAAAACAGTTTACTATTAAAATATCTTTCCTGACTCTTTGACAGTAATTTTTTATTTCAACGCTTGTAGAATATATTGAATAAAACATATTCTTGTGTTTGTGTGGCTTGCTAAAGTCTTGAGGAGATCCTTAAAATTCAAATAGTTTGTTATTTCTGATACTCTTTTGCAATTCTCTTTGGCAATTCCTGAGATGTTTTGGGCTGATTGATCACTTGGCTGGAGAACTCTGACCTTTGGTAATGGTGGAAAATGGAGGTAATTCCTGCTTAGGAAAAGCACAAATGGCTATGCAGGTTGGGATAGACACAAAGCTATCCGATGCAGTCCCTAAAGCTGTCATACTTCCATGAAGAGGCGAGTCTTCAACGCCAGAAGATGTTAATCTTAAGTGTTTTTGAATCTATGCTTATGGGAGCCCTTCATACCCATTGGAATATGGGATTGTGTGTGTGTGGGTATATCCTCAGGTCTAGTTGATTTCTAGGTATAAAGGAGCATTATTATTATTTTATTTAGTCCTTATATGCTAAGGGAGTGAGCAATGCCTGTTGTAGTTTTAAATCATAAATAGTCAACCTCTTGAAGAATGGTGATAAAGAGTCTTTCCATTTTAGTAATTTTTTTTAAATAGGCTTAATATGACTTACGCTCTATCAAGCCAAAGCTTTGTGACCAGTTTATTCTAGCTGGGGTCAGTTTGTGCAGCTTTGCGATCATGAAACTGCTCTGCTTGGAAGCACAGCTGACAGAATGGAAAGATGACTTCATTCTTACATCGGTACCCCACAGGGATGTACTGTCGGCGTGAGTCAGGGGGCACAGTGAATGGCCAGGAGTTGAATAGGAAGTGAAGAGACTGTCTCTTCTGGTGCCATTGGGAGCTAGCGCCTGATTATGGAAATTCTTACATTTAAAAAAAACAGCCAACCAACCACTTTGTGGTTGGTCCATCAGTACATGTATTCCTTTGGAAATAAGAACAACTGATGCATTATTGCTTCTGTTTAGCTGCTTTAGAGCTTTGTAAACAGAAGGTATGTTCTTAGGTGACAGGACTCATCACTTAATCATAAATTGTGTTTTGTTGTTTTGATATTCTAACTGCAGCTAAGTAGTAGTATATGTTAACAGTTTCCTGAGATAAGTAGCTGTGTAGATGTTCTGAAAATTGCTGTGATTCATTGCAGTCTGGAGCTACTACAGTAAGGTGATATGGTTCAATGCAATCAATGAAGACCGGACTCTGTATGGTAGAATTGTATTGAAAACTTTCATTGGCTTCTCTGGGAGGTCCTTCTTACTGTTTCAGAGTCTGACGCTGCAGTGTTGGCCATATTCATTTTTCCAGTGTTTTTGGAAAAAAATTATTCTCAGAGCGCACTAAGATGTTACTAAATTTTTGTTACTGAATTTTATATGACAGTATAACTGCACTACCATTGTTCTTAGTTTTAATAATTATTACATTACACATCCACTCCTCCAACCTTTTATGCAGATCAATCTATCATGGATGTTTTGAAGCATAAATGTTTTCTAGAAGAATTACTATTCTGGACAATAAAATATGAGTTTCCACAGAAGATGGTGACTTTCTTACTCAACATGCTGCCAGATCAAGATTATAAGGTACTTGCCTTACTTCATTCAGACTTAAATGTCTTTTCTTATTCACATGCTTAGTGTGTATTATGCTTTGCATGAGACCACATATGTTTATATTTGAATAATAAGAAGTAAAATGATGAAGATATTTGACTTTGTTTTGAGTATCTTGTTAGAATGTCTGGAGTGTGTAGTATTTGATGAGAGGTGTGGGCAAAGCAAAATGGATAATTTTGCAGCAGCAGTATTAATTTTATTTTCATGGTTTGTCTTTTTTTCACTGTTAGTTCATATTGGCATGTGTTGGATTTTCTTTTGGTTTATTTTACTTTGTAAATTGGATTTTTGTCAGTAAAAGATGTGGATCAGCACTAAATGGTTGTATAGTGTGGTATGACTGGTAAATAATTCCAGTGACTTCACTCCTGTTGCAACTACGGTAGTAGGCAGTGGTTTCTCCATATAGGCCATTATGGTGTGTGTTCTTGCTGCAGCTGTGCTCTAGGTGATTTTGGCAGCCTTCCAGCTGCTTCCTGATGGAATTTTGCAGTTGTCCATACTGACTGTCTCCTGGCCTGGAGTCATGGGGACTGGGTGTCATCTTCCTGTTTTAAATCTTGGTGTACAGCCAGGTTTGGTTGTTTGCTCTACACGTTCCAAGACCTAGTATACATAGCAGTCAGGCTTAACATTTTGCTCTGATCATGTCGTACCTTTGGGCCATGCAAATATTTTGGATGTTCTCAATCCCTGCTGAGAGGCAAAGATCAAGAAATCCTCAAGTCTGGGCATGCAGATTTCTTCAAAAATGCCTGTTTATAATGGGACAGCCCTGTATTTGTGCCCCTTTAAAACCTTGCTGCATCAAAGCAAAGGACATGAAGATAACTTGCAAGGAAGAAAACGATAAGATATGGACCTTCAGCAACAATCTGCACATGTCAAGACAGCATTTTGATTTGGGATACCAGCATAGGATTCATCTCGTTCCTGGATTCAGCTGATACATGAGGACTCTTCACTGATGATCCCTTGCTATGAATCTTGAATTCTTCTTCATATTTGGAGTCCCACTGGACATCTGGTTCTCCTGATCCATTGCGAGCTAAACTCCTGCCTGTAACACCCAACTGCTAACACCATGCAGGGCAATCTGGTAAGTGTTGCTATGTTTACCTTTTTACTACACCACATAATAACAACAACTTCTAATGATCATGGGATCATTTTTACTTTGACAACAAGCCACAATCTTTAGTGGCTTTTTTCACTATGCTCGTAATCGTTCTTCACTATATACTTAGATTGGAGACCATGGTATATTTGATTTCTCTACTGGCTGCCACCTTTATCTGGAAATAGTCTGTCTTCCACTCACCAGTACTGTATGTTCAGACTAAAGTTTTATTTAAACATTCCTCTTTTTTATTTTCTTACCGTTTTCATATTGTGTTTCATTAAACAGTAAGTTCCTATGTACAAACTTTGTTAGTAGCACAAATCCTAAATATTTGAAATCTTTTAGAATCTGTATTTAGATTAATTGCTGTGGTTGTCTAGAAGGTGTTTTTCAGTAGTAAGGGAACTTGGAGCAGGAGATGTGTCACACAGCAATACTAGGGAGGCAGTAACACTTTTTTCCCAAGATATCTGTGCTTTGTTGCAAAACTGTATCAATGATGTGTGAATTTTAAACATGTCTATGAGTGGCTAATTTACAAGGAGTGATTCTGCCTTTTACATGTGTACAAAGAGAATGTACCCTTTTGGGATGAATTAGGTTTTCTTTTTCAAGCTTCTGTTTAGCTTTTATGAAGGAAAAGCTTGTTTGCTGTTTAATCGTGTTGCATTCTCAAGCAGCAGGAACATTTCTAGGGTTATAAACTGTTCAGTTGATCACTCAGCTTTCTGCTGCTTTCTCCCATCCCGTTTACACTACATGTGCTGTCTTTATTTTTTCCGTCTCTACTGTTACTAAATTTTTCTGATTCTTCATGAGCTGATTTAGCTCATTAAATTAGCAGAACTCTGCTAGATTGGTTTTCTGATAAAATGAGTGAGCTAGCCAGGCACAGCACAGAGCTGGCTATATGTGCATGCTCTGAAATTATTGAAATCTCTGACCTCCAGCGTAAACATAGAGGTGACTGAATCCACCATACTCTATGCAGCAGTCAGTGAGCCACCAGCAACCTCTGTTGCACAGATTTATTTTTAAATAGGAAACCAAACTTCTCTTTTAGGATTCCCAGTATCAAAAATAGGTGTTGAAGAGGGTGGGCTAAACCCCTGGGTTAACTAGCTCTTCTCCCTCTCCCCTCTTTTGCATATGAGAGAGACAGCACAACAGACACTGTGGTCTTTGCCTTGCAGGATTTGTGCCTAAGGCATCCCTTCCAGCACTGACATTTGAAGCTTGGAAGATTTACAAGTGAAGAAAAAGAAAACAGAAGAGAAATTTACAGGAGCTTCCAAGGAATTGGAAATGGTGGGGACAAGTCTTCTGCAAGAGGAAAAACAAAAAGCCGGAGAAATAGGAATGACCTTCATGTGACCAAGAAGTAGTCAAAGGGTCGACAATAAACAGGAAGCTGATGGAAGAGTGTAAATCACCCAAGAGCAGAGCCTTGCTGAAATTTGAAATACTGGAAGTAGAGAAATGCAAAAGCATCTGGTAGAGAAATGCAAAAGCATCTGGTAGAGATAATGAATCAACAAACATAATCATCAGAAATGCTGTGCCTCTCAAGCACCTCCCATAGTGAACTTTGAGGCAATTATTACAGTGATAGAACTTCAGTAACCCCTGGATGTGCTGTTCTACAAATTATATGGAACAGTTTTCCTACTGGAAACTTAATTTTAGTGCAGCTTTCACCTGACTGGGTTATCTTTTTGTTTGCATTGAAAACATAAACATGGGAGATGCAGGTTGTAACTGAAACACAGGATTGATGTTATGCACCTAAAAGCACTGGGATTGTTGAGTGGCCACCAAGAGGAAAGGCCAGATGAGAAAATTAACTTTTATTGCTTAGGCTAGAAGTTTAGAAGCTGTACAAGGTCATAGAGGGTAAGTCAGTGAGGGTAGTTAAATATACAGAAAACATGTCTGTCTTGGGAAGCCACTTCTTGCAAGTGGTTGAAAGCTGAGTAAGTATTTGGAAAGACATGTTATGTCAATACCTGCATTCTTGCTCTGTTCTGTGTTTTTCCTTACTTGTGTATAAAGCTTTGGCTGCTCAAAGACAGAGTACTGATCTGGATGGGCTGAATTGACCTACTATGGCTGTTCTTACATACAGGCTGCAGTTTACCACAGTATTTCAGCATTTTAATGTCTGGAAATGAGTTTAGTTTCTTCCTCTCAAAATTGGAAAGGGTTATACTTGTTTGTTTGACTTCCAAGTGAATGTTAGTAGTAAAACTGATGTCTTTATTTAAGTGTATTACATAATCTCTATCATTGCACTATATTAATAGCAAATCTACAGTACTTTAAGAAGTTTGTTAATGTATACAAGTGAGGCACAAAAAGTTCTGATGTATGCTGATTTAAAATAAATAAGTCCAAAATTTGCCCTTAGAGGAGGACTGTGTTTTTGCAATCATCTTGAATTGAGGGTGCTGTGTAAAACAAGTAAAACGTAGTTCCTACATCACAGAACCTAATTATCTTATTTAAACATAATACAGTGTGAAGAAGTAAACACATAAATGAAATATACTGTTTTACTAGCAGCATCAATATACAAATTTCTAAAATACTAGGTGTGTCATTTGTGTCTGAGGCTTAACATACAATATTGTAAACATCTTGATGTTTAAGTGTCATTGCCAGTGATTAAACGTGTATCAAGCTTTAAAAGAAATTATATGGTAGGTTGGTCTGCCTTGGATTAGCAGAATGATACTGTATTAACTGCATAAGTATTGTGAATACCTTGTTTGAAAAAGGCTTTAGCTGTGAACAGTTACAATTGTGCTGGTTGTTCTATGTAGAAGCCACTTTCAATTATTATACAGGTTTCCATCCTTGTGAACCAGCTAAAGGAAGGCAAGTTAAGCAGTGTTACAGTGTTACCCGCAGTGACATACCCATCCCCACCCTGGTCCATTTTTTCCCATGAACAACTTTTATTTTTGAGGATATTTGCTGGAAGAAGCAGTCTTTGTGCCCAACAGCAGGGTTATGACATTACGATATTTTTGGAAATATTTTCTAAATGAGAATTAACATGGTAGTGCTGTAACAAAAATACAGGAGCACTGAGTCTGAGGAAGGTAAAATGAAGTAGTGATTTGTATACAGTCTGGTGAAAATGCAGCTGTCTGAGAGTGGCTTTAAAATTTCTAAATTTATGCTTATGAAAGATTAATACTTCCAGTAGATGGGGGATTTTAGACTTTGAACTGAAAATTTTCATCACTACACAGCTTGTATTATCTCTTAGTAAGCCAAGGAAGTCCAGATGGTGTTAATTCAGGACTTAAAGTACTAAGTGAAAAGTGATTTCAAAGCTGGCAGATACACACACGTCTGTGCAGTGCAGAAGGTTGGTTTACAATGCAATTTGAGGCTAATGGAGTGGGACAAGAAATTGTACTAAGATTTACATGTATATTTATCTATACATCTAAATACCAGCCTGGTTTAAAAAAACCCAAACAGCTGTGTGAACAATAGTAAAGCTTGCTAATGACTTTCATTTAGGAGAAAATGCTGAAGATTTATTAAAAAAAATACAGGATGTTATGATAGCAGATGAAATTCTGTATTGAAATATCCTTGGCAGATGAATGAAAACCTTACTGCATGGGCAGACAAGTGCAAGTGGTAAGTTAAGGCAGCTTTAGTAGGCACCACTAATCTTCTTGTTCATAGTGTATCAATCATTTTGGGACATTAGTCCCTGTTTAAGATGTCAAAAATTTAGGATAAGTTCATTATTAGAACTTTACTGCTTTCACAAGTGTGTTGCGCTGTTATATTCCTTGTTTGAATGTTTCTGTTTTGGGGTTTTTTTTACTGTGAAAAGTTTAGAATGAGAAGATTAGATTTTGGTATAAGGTAGTAAAACTGGAGGCATAAATTACTTCTCTCTAGAGATAGGTCTTTTCATGTGGACTGTTTCTAGAAACTAGACATGGGATTAGTTAGACCATCAGTTTTGGTTTGTCATGGCAAGTGGTTTTTGCTAGGATTTGTTGAGTACTTTTGTAAAGGAATATTTGATAATGAAAGAAAATTATAATTTTTGTATGGTTCTTGTTAACATCAAAATTTCTTTGTAATTTGCAGATCGCTTTTACCAAAACTTTTGTTCAGCATTATGCTTTTATCATGAAAACTCTGAAGAAAAGCCATGAATCAGACACAATGTCTAATAGAATTGTGCATATCAGTGTTCAGTTGTTCAGCAATGAAGAACTAGCACGCCAAGTAACAGAAGAATGTCAGCTGCTGGAAATTATGGTCACTGTTCTGTTATATATGATGGAAAGTTGCCTTATTAAAAGTGAATTGCAAGGTAAGTTGATTTCTTTGTTTGTTTCTTTCCATGGTCAATAAATTGATTATAGGGGAAATTTAATCTGGTAGTCAATCCACGCCCCAGCTCCTTCCCCAAAATGCACAGGATCTAGCAGTATATGGTAAAGGCCAAGTCTCAAAGTTTCCTAGAGATGTAAAGGTTGTTATCAGGATACTGATACTGATGTTTTATTCTTTGGTTTGTAGGGTTTTCTTTTGTAGGAATGTTATATAGTTTAAATAGAGAGTATTGTTTTGCAGATGCTTCATTTGTTGGGTAAAGTGTATAAACACTGTTTGTGAAGCTCATTTGAATGAGAAATTTTATTTGCAAATTGAGACCTTCATTAATTTAAAAAATATTTCCAAAGTATTTCACAGCCATTTGAAATATTTAAAATTGTTTTAATTTTTCTCATCTGTTACTGCCTTAATAAGACTTGTTGTGATTAAAGAAGAATGATTTAATACTTTGTAAATATAATAATTTGATCAAGCTTTTGGTTGACAGAGTGGCAATTTGAATTTGAACTTGTGTACACTGTGTAACTTTCCTAGTGAAAACAGCTGTCTGGTTTCTGTCCTTGTTTTACCTGTCGTTATCTGAAAATGGTGGTACAGTGAATCTTGCTGACTTGTTTCTTATGCTTTCATGTAGCTTACAGACCACAGACCTCTCAGCCCTCTTTATCATAGTTCGATTTTGAAAATACTCTCTAGATAGGCTGACTGCTGCTGCCAAATAAGTACTTTCAACTTCTGCATGAAGTTGTGGGTTTTTTTCTCTTGACTGTACTGAAACGGGAAATGCTCAGTCAACTCGCCCTCATATAGCTGCACTTCAGCATGAGAATTTTTTCTGTTGTCCTACATAAATCGCTTTATAGTGTTCAAAAAAATAGTGAATCTTCAACAGTTTGTGTATCAAGTGACTTTTGCTGAACTAATGCCATATTGGTGGAATGCCATTCAGAACTACTTTTAAGTAGTTGTTTCTACTTGGTCAGCAGGGGATATTGATAGCATGGTGATAAAATTCTGTAATGGATTAGAATTTGCAGCCAAACAGAAAAAGGCTGTGTCTGTGATAGACATTCTCACAAGAAACTTTCTGGTAATTAATGATGTAAGCTGGAGCTGTTAACTTAAATAACATCATATATATTTATGATAGATTTGTGAGAAAAGGCTTACCCCTGGAGCAGCCGTGCCAGGACATGAAGTTACCCGTTCCTTTCCCCAGCACCAGTGATTTGTCTTAGCTAAGATTCCATCATGGAATCTGTCCAGTGCTTTTCAGTGTTTTCACAACATTCCCTTCTCGCTGCTTTATATGTAAGGAGTTGTGCATACAGTAAATAGACAGAAAAAAATTAATAAAATATTTTATTGGGTTTTTTTCCCCTCTCATATTCTCATTGGCCTTCTTTTGCAGTTCTGTGGGCTTTCGTTTAGTTCAAGTTATCTCTTACGCTGGAAATAGTGAGAAGTCTGTTAGAAGTCTGTGCTGGTGGGATGAATTGAGAAGCATTCTCTTTGTGCAGCTAGTGCAAGCAAGTACTTTGTTTAGTATCTGACTGAGAGAGTTTGCAAATCCAGCCAGTGGTTAGATGGAGAAAACTTGTTGGAGAGGGGGCAGGAATTGTATCTGCTAAGGCAAGATTAGTTTGTATTGCTCGCAGATCCTAACTGTCTTTTGGACAGCTGACACCTGTTCATTAGATGTATATAAGTATACAGTTATATGTATTATGTATGTATGTACAAATAATATATGTATATAAATATACAGTTCATTAAGGGTATTTGTGGATGCCAAGTGTCAAACTGTGTTCCTGAAACAGAGTTGACCTAGGAGCTGTGTTAATACCAACTTTGAAAGTGTTGCTAGCTCAGTTTACCCCTCTCACATGTGGTATGAAAGGATGAGGGGGTGAAATATGGGTGCAGATCATAAAACTGGTTCCCTAGTAAAATGTATGTCCCTGTGCTCTAGAGACTGTTTTCCTCTTTATCAGCACTTTCCTCCTACTGAAATTTTTCTGGGAGAAGGATTTATAGCCCAAGGAAAAAGTTTTGGTAATGGTTCATCCCTTAAAAAACATCTCTTCTCCTTTGATTGACCTTGCATTAAGCCTGGCTTGTAGAGTAATCTGAATAAGAGGCAACACCGCTGCCAATTTGAAGTAACTCTGGATTTGTTTGTTCTATATTGGGGGCACAGAATCAGCAATGTGTAACTGTTGGCTCTTTGCAAAGTCCTTCAGCGGGTTCAGGCAGAGCAAACAAAGATGTTATCCTGTTCTTGGATATGCTTTGTGAGCACATGGGAACCAGGCAGCTGAGCAACAAGACCTAGTTTCCCTTTTTTGCAGATGGACCAGATAACAAGAGAGAGATTAAAGAGTATTTGATCAACTGTGGCAGAGAAGTTTGAGAAGCTGCGCAGAGTCCTTCTGGCTTTATGTTCTTTCCAGTGCTTTGGTGTAATAGATAGGAGTCAGTCTTAAGAAACGGAGCTCTATATTATCTTTTGGTAACAAGAAGCAATCTTCTGTTGGAGAACTATCTGTTCATAGTTGTGTGAAACTCAAGTGGCATATTTTCCAGGATGAAATCTGGTTCGTTTTTCTGACTGTGCTGTGTTCTTGGGAAGTAAAACTTGTCAAGATGAAAATATTGTATGAATTCAAGTTTAAAAACCTATTGACAAAACAGGCAAGAGAGTAGTATTTTTTTTTCTTGGTACCAGTAAAACAACAAAATAAACAACCTTGGAGTAAAAAGAAAAAAATATTTTCTTCAATAGCTACAACAAAGGGGAGGAAAAAAGCTGACATGCATACCAAAGGGAACTGCTGTACAGATGTACCTCATCAGCTGGAGACTGGAGTGTCTTAATAACAGTGTCTTTTTAGCTATGGCTGTGCTGTACTGCTTCTGACCCTGAAGAGGACAAGAGCCATCCCCAGGGCTGATAATCAGATGCAAGATCTTCTGTTTGCTTGAAATAGAATAACAACTGACAGATGGGTGCTGGAAGTCATTTCCCTTTAATTGTGAATCCAGGACCAATCCTGTTTCCCTTCTGGCCTTTCCAGGGGTCCCTCTTATGAAAATCTAATAAAGATATTTATTTGACAGCTGTAGAAGATGTACTTCCATGATTTGGTGAGGAGATTCCACACACACACTCCTCTCCCACCCTCTGCTTTCCCCACTTTCTTCTCCCCTTCTTTTGGGAACCATCTCTCCTTCCTTGGTTTCAGGGAGGCTGCATAAACTCTCTGTCCCAGAATCAGAGTGGAAATGCTTTTCTCTGCTGCCCTTTTCAGACTCAACATGCCAGTGTAGGTTTTGATCACCAGATTCCTGTTTGCATGCTGTAAGGTAGCTTGCTCACTGGAAGTGTGTCAAATTCAAAATAGATTTCATATGTTCATAATAGGAATTGTATTGTTTGATCTCTTCTTGAGAGTATTCAAAAAAGGCATAGCTGTGATGATTTTACTAATGCACTGCTTTTCAAAGGCTGCAGTATTATTCAAAGTATGTGTGTCTCCTGCTAGAGTGAGATCTATGTTGATGAGTCCATGATGAGAAAACAGCCTCAGGTACCACAAAATAACCTTTCTTTTCTGAAGTTTTCCTCTCTGTGTGTGATCATTGCAGTAAATCCTAATTGGTATTTTTGCATTATATTGTAACTTTATTTAAAAACTGCAACAACAAGAAAAATTCTTTTTTCATGTTTTTTAAATCTAGATGAAGAAAACAGTTTACATGTTGTGGTGAATTGTGGGGAAGCACTACTGAAAAATAATACTTACTGGCCCCTGGTTAGTGACTTTATAAACATACTTTCACACCAAAGTGTGGCAAAGAAATTTTTGGATGATCATGGTCTTTTGGTGACATGGATGAATTTTGTATCATTCTTTCAAGGTATGTGACTTTTATAATCAGTACTAATAGAAGGATGTTAAGGCAGTTTAATGTTTGGAGTAGCAAAATCTTTACACTGCTGAATGTAAATATTTAATTCATTAGTATTCTCATAAGTCTGTATTCCTGGAAGGGAACAGTATATTCTAGAAAATAGGTAGATTTAAAAATGATCTAATGGATATTTGTCTTGTGTGGACTAGTTAGAGCAATTTCATCACACTTGACTGAGGTTCATGGTGCCAGAATTCTCAGTTTGAACTCAAAGTACAAATCCGAACCTGTGCTGGAAGTGTTTTGCTGGTGAAGTTCTAAATATAAGTATCAGATAAACTAATATGATAAATCTGTATCTTTTTCTAAGTGTTGCTGTGAAGAAACTTTTCTGTTATTTAAAAAAAAATAGTGTACTTTTCAATACTGATGAATGTTCTTTCTAGAAAGAGGACCAAATATTTTCCATCCAGATGCTCCCACTGACTGTGAGGTTCAAAGTAGAAGGGCTGCTGTCCATGTTAATGTCATGTGAACAGCAAGGACTGCAGTTACCAGCCAACCTAGAGTTGTTGTTATTTTCTGGTCTACTTCTGTTCAAACTTATCTATTATTCTGCTGCTAGATAAGATAGATTGTTGCACTTTGTGGGTTTTTTGTCTTAATAGGTGTGTGTGAATGCATAACACTAAAAATACTGCATTCCACTTAGCCCTAATTAAATATTTGGTTGTGTAACTCTGCTTAAATCTTTGAAGGTATGAATTTAAATAAACGAGAATTAAATGAGCATGTGGAGTTTGAATCACAGACATACTATGCTGCCTTTGCTGCTGAGCTGGAAGCCTGTGCCCAACCCATGTGGGGTCTTCTGTCACACTGCAAAGTTAGGGTAAGACTACCATTTCTCTGTCATTTTTCTTGGTTTTATTCATGATTTGTTATTGAGTTCTCAAATCTGAAAGGTCTGTCTGGTTTGTGTTTGAAAAGACTTGGGTTTTGCTGGTTTTGTTTACCAAATATATAAAACTGTGATCAACTCAGATTCTGTGTATAGTCAGTATAGAATTAATGATTGTACTTAATTTGTTGTCACCAGAACTGGGACTACAAGTTTGGAATAGGTACAGTCATTCAATATGACTGTACATATGGAATAACTTCTAATCTGATGAAGAACTTGATAAATGTCTTGGAGACATTCTACCTTTGTTCAGTGGGAAAGGAGATACATAAATTGTCCCTAATGTGATTATAATGTTGACTGTGTCTGCAAATAGGCACTTGATTATGATGGGGGTGGAGTAATTTATGGCTTTGTGTTGTTTTACAACCTTTACTAACAACTCTTGGTCTCCTAACTAGAGCAAATAGTTGTTACTACACTGTTAAATTATATTGAGTTATAGTAAAAATTTATTTCATCAGCTTAGGGGAATACTTAACATGAAAAAACTTTTTGTTGTGAGTTTATGGTTATTTGTTATGAAATAAATGCTTATCTTTATTAAGATACGGAGTAGCATCCATGAGACCTGAATTGAGCTGTGCATTGAAAAATTGTGCAAAAGCATACCATGCAATTTTAAGAGTTTAAATCAGGCAGTTGCAAAAGCCTTTCCATGGTGTAAGCTATACTGATACATTATGAATATATATATTTATGAGCCTAAATTATCTTTTGAAATCTGAATTACAACTTCTGGCTTTTTGAAGCATCCCTTTCTTTTTAGCTTAGGGATGGGAAAGTCTGCCTTTGTTTGAGGCCTGTGTGCTTCCTTGCCCTGCCTGTTGGCATGTCAGTCGTTTTCACACTGTGTTTGAGCCCTTTGGTTGTTCTCAATAAATCTGAAAGAGTTTAGAAATCTTATAGCTTAATTGTTGTACTTTTTTAGTGAAACCTGATGGGTGGGAAGAGATTCCAGCTCGCGTCCCACAGGAGAGGGAAAACCAGCAGAGCCGTAGAGGGTGGAGCAACAGGATGGGAGTGTGGCTGTTGTATTTCCTGATGAGAAGAGGTGTCTGTCTGAGCCAGTCAGCACTTGCACAGCTTTTGGCTGGCCAGAGCACTGCTGGCTTTTATATAAGAAGTGTGTCATAGATATCCTCAGAGTGTGAGGCTGGTCTGGAGTCTGTGTCTAGGGGAAAAGGAAGATTAAAGGAAAAGTCTGTAAGAAGTGAGGCTTGAAGTTCTGCTGATCACAGCAATTTGGCTTAGCACATTACTGCTTTGCTCCTGGAGGGCATTGTAGCGCTTTAGTCTTGAAATACCTGATTTAACCTGAAGTATATTATAGTTTTAGGGCATTGTTACAGACTTGTGTCATACAATCATAACAAAGTTTGCTTATTGTTAAAGTCTATGCAGTGTTGTGTTATTGCATTTCAGGTGCATTGTGTTAGCAAACTGTAAGGGCCTTTCCATAGACAAGACTTAGAGGACACTAGCTGTTCCTTTTGCATGGAAAAACTTCTTTTTTTTCAATGCTTACGTCTCTAAATTTTTTGTAAAAATAAATGGATAAATCAAACAACAGTAGGCACCATTAACATTCTGAAGGTGCCTTAATTCTCACCATTGAAATGGTCATCTTTTAGAGTCATGGTGAAACCATCCTAATACCTGCTAATTTCCATATGAATGAGGGCATACATTATGCATTGTAAAAAATATTCTTGAAATAATAATGTTTATTTGTAGTAGGAAAACAGTGACACTTAAAACTGTTTTGGCTTGTGTAGTACACTGGTTTCTCTTACGATAGGAAACACAGGAATACACACGAAATGTTGTCAGATACTGCCTTGAAGCACTTCAGGACTGGTTTGATGCAATCAACTTTGTAGATGAGGTAAATATCCTTAGTGAATGTAAGCAAAGTACCGTGAAAATCTGATTAAACTTCAAAGATGATACCGTTTCCCTCCCCCCCCCCCCTTGCCTCTACCCCTTTAATTAAATCATCATTCTAGGTCCTGATTGAAAAAGGATTGCCTTGTTGAAATTAGACTTTGTCGTTGATAGTTGCAATGTTATGTCCTAGGTTCCTTTTATTTATAGTCTTGATGATTTAGATTTGCTTGTGCAAGCTTAAGCTGTTTTGATTCTTAAAAGCAGTGCCATTAATGTACTACTGTTCTGCTGAATGAAGGGCTGAAGCAATGGCAAAACAGAAGTCTCCTGATATGGCAGAGGGGAGCGGCTTTGCCACCTTAGGAAGCAATACTCTCAATCAATTCAGAATGTCATTAACTACTGGGGGCTTAGGAAAATATTAACTACAACAGTCTGAATAAGGGAAATTCCTGAATCATCAGAAAGTGCAGGGAAATGAAATAATACCAGGTTAGAGGAAAATAAGTTCATCAAATTAAGACATGCAAGATACTGTTCTTGGTAGTTGTGACAAAGACATTTGTAGGTTTGTTTTTTAAAAATATGATAGTAAAATATTTTTATTTTACTTTCAGCCAGCTCCTAACCAAGTTACTTTTCATTTGCCACTGCACCGTTACTTTGCCATGTTTTTAAGTAAGGTAAGCACATATATTAGTCACACGGAAGATGGAAATTCCGTGTTGAGTGTGATTCTTCAGTACAGGATGTGCTTGTTTTCATTTTTAGGCTGTCAAATGCCAAGAACTAGATCTGGATACTATCTTGCCGGATCAGGAGATGCTGATGAAACTAATGATTCACCCACTTCAGATTCAGGTACGGGCAGACTTCTGACTTTGATGCAGATGTAGAGATATACAACAGCAACAAAAAAAAGTTGCTGATTCTTTTAACCCCAGTCATTTAAATATATTTAGAAGTATTTAACAAGGGAGAGTATATCTTAGTTGTGGGATATCAAAATAAGCAATATGTGAAAGTAATAACTATAATATACTGAGTAGTCAGGATAAACTCTTTCCTATTTCCAAAATTACATATGTGGCATTAGTTATCATACTCTGAGAAGTATAAAAATACTCACTATAGCACTTTTAACAGGGTTGGAGAAACCAGCCCTTTGAAAACATGGAATTTCATGTTCATAGAATAGTTACTAATGAAGCACAAGTTGAGAAGAAACCTGAATCTGAAAATGTCATACTTTAAATTGAGAATGAGTTCAAGAATGGGTGTAGCCTGCAATTTCTCTTTTATTTACAAATTTGTATTTATTTGTATGTAAGTGGTAGTCAGCAGTATTTGTAATCGCTGCTTTTATATTTAACTTTGTTTTAACCATGGTGCCCTCACCTCTGGAGTACTCTTCAAGATTTTAATAAATAAGAACATACACAGATACCATACTTTCATATGAGAGTATACAACAAAAGTGATCAAAGCCAATGAAAGTATGGGTATGTTTCATAAACTTGCAGTGGTTTCTTTTCATCCCTCACTCCCCAGGAGAAGTAAACTAGTATAAAAAAGTGTACTTTAATATAAAGGTGTAGTGTGTATGTGTGTATATGTGTGATATAATATACTGATGATCTGATAATGTAGAACTGAATAGCTGAATATCCCTTAAATATTTCTAAATTTTTATTTTATTTTATCTGAACAGGCAAGTCTTTCTGAAATTCACAGCAACATGTGGGTTAGAAATGGTCTACAAATTAAAGGACAGGCCATGACTTATGTGCAGTCTCATTTCTGCAATTCAATGATTGATCCTGACATTTATCTGCTGCAAGTAAGTTATGTTTCTGATTAGCCAAGCCAATGCTTGTTTACAAGCAAACTACTGAATAAAATTAATTTAATCTCTTTCCACAGGTCTGTGCCTCTAGGCTGGACCCAGATTATTTTATTTCATCTGTTTTTGAAAGGTAGGGTGAAGAGATGAATGAATGTTCTTGTTCAGTGTTGTGTTAGCTGTTTATTTATGCCATGTGAGAGAAATGATGTGTACTTGATGCTCATCTTCAGTGGTACAACTCTGCCTAGCAAAACTAAGACTTACCTAAGGGATCCTATTGAAAGAGGTGTCTAAAGGTATATCTTTGATTTTATACAGGATTTGGTTTTGATTTACGGTGCAGTAGTGCACCTTCAGACATTTGTTTTCTAAGCATATTCAGGGTTTAAGTTTTGCACATGTTCATATGCAAACTTTCAGCCTGAATAAGTAAAAAATAAAGATAAATAGAGCTGTAATAGTAAGAGACAGAAAGGATGTCTGGTTTTCTGGTTAGAATAAAATTAGGTTTTGAAAACAGATTAATTTGCATTAGCTTTTATATATTCATAAATATAAGGTGTTTTCATGTGTAGTAAATATCACTATAGCACATTCCATAGTTAGTCAAATAAAAATCCAGATTTAATAATAAGAGGATTTTCATGTATGTTTGCATATCATTGTGTTATACACACTTTATTTTGTGTTCATTTTGGTTTGTTGTGAATGGTATCCTGAGTTTATAAGTACATTTCACATTGGTGTTTTAATGTTGGAGAATGCTGTTTCTGACTTTTACTATTTACTGCACAGATTTAAGGTGGTAGATCTGTTAACGATGGCATCACAACATCAAAATACAGTTCTTGATTCAGAACATGAAAGGTCAATGTTGGAAGGAGCCTTAACATTTTTGGTCCTTCTGTTAAGTCTTCGTTTACATTTAGGTAAGAATCACTGCTTTAGGAGTACTTGTATGTAAATAACATTACTGTTCATTTATGTTCAACATTTAATAGCTGCCATGAAACTGATTTGCCATACAGTAACTTAAAGCATTCAGTACTTGGTTCCATTGTTGCCTATTACTGAATTTTAATCCTTACAGTTTAGAAATAGAAAAAATACATAGAAATCAAGAAAAATGGCTGTAATGGAAGTGGCTGATTTGTGTACTTGATTGCATGAACATTCTGTAACTTTTTCAGAAAGACAGCAGTTTTAGTTTGTACCTGTCTTTTCTGAGGTTGTGTCTCATAAAATTTGTGCCCACTCCCCTTTTTCTTTTACTGTATTTTTATAGTACTGTATCATTACAGAATCTAAGGGGATGGAAGGGACCTCGAAAGATCATCTAGTCCACCCCCCCTGCCAGAGCAGGGTCACCTAGAGTACATCACACAGGAACGCATCCAGGCGGGTTTTGAATATCTCCAGTGAAGGAGACTCCACAACCCCCCTGGGCAGCCTGTTCCAGTGCTCTGTCACTCTCACAGTGAAAAAGTTTTTCCTGATATTTACATGGAACCTCCTATGCTCCAGTTTACAACCATTGCCCCTTGTCCTATCATTAGTCATTACTGACAAAAGCCTGGCTCCATCATCCTGACACTCACCCTTTACATATTTGTAAACATGGATGAGGTCACCCCTCAGCCTCCTTTTCTCCAAGCTAAAGAGACCCAGCTCCCTCAGCCTCTCCTCATAAGGGAGATGTTCCATTCCCTTAATCATCTTTGTGGCTCTGCGCTGGACTCTCTCAAGCAGTAAACATTACTTTAATGTTTGTATCAAATTTAATTGTGTTTAATGAATTGTGTTTAATTGTGTGATGAATATGTTTTAAAATCATGCTATTTTAATGGCTTGTTAAATTTTATTGTTCTAGGAATGACAGATGATGAGATCCTCAGAGCAGAGATGGTAGCCCAACTTTGTATGAATGACAGGACACACAGTTCATTATTAGACCTCATATCCTTGGAATAAATTAACTAATATGAATGAATGAGAACGACAAGTACCTGGATAGTAGTGGGATTTTGGAGCTTGGACAACAGCTTACGTATTTATAATAAATTGTGTAAAGATGTGTCTGTATATACTTATCCTCAGCAAAGGCATTTGCTCCAGCTTCAGTTTTTCTTACAAAATACACAATGCTGTGTAATAATTTTAAATTAGTTTTGTTACAAAATGCTTAAGTATTCTTTTTATTATTTTTTCAACACTACAGTAGTCTTTTGAGTGTGAGGTAAAAAGTCTAGTTTCCAGTGACGTTATAGAAAGTTTAGCCAAGCATCACCTTTATCTGGAGTTGAGCCTTTAATTATTGCTAATTTAATGCCAGTATAAAAAGCCACTCTACATTACATTGACTTTTTCTACCAATAGTTGAAAATGCAAATAATAGCAATTCTGAATGCTGCTTTGAAATTAGAGTGAAATGCACATGTTATGGGGGAAAGTGTCTTACTTGAAGAATAAACAAACTGTAGGAAGTCTTTCTGCGCAGTGATATGGTTCATGTCCCCAAACAGCTGAATACAAATATACAGGTTTCACTGCTACCAGTGTATTAAGCTGTGTAGGCAGATTAAATAAATCGTAAATAAATAAGTTAAAGCTGGCTGTGATTAACCAAAAGAGCTTACAATCCAAGGAGAAAAATTGAGCAAAAATATTAGGAATTCATAAAGGTAAGAGGAAAATGAGAGTTATAAATATAAAATAAGAATTATTAGTTATTACTATATGACCTACTATATGACTACATGACTTTGACTCAATCATTTAAGTATATAAAATAAGCTAATCACTTAAAGCAATTCACTTAAGTGAATCATTTAACTGTGTAAAATAAGTGAATCATTTATACAAGCAATGACTTTATCATCAAGCAGAAATTTCCTTATTTGTAATTGTTACTTGTGATTTGGGGTAATATCAGTAGGTCAGCTAAGTATCGCTACCAAAAAGGAGAAATAGCCAATCCAGGGTGGAGAATTACTCATTGTCTTTATGGATCCTTAGCTATTTACTTGCTTTTTCTGCATCTCTATGTAAATGCAAAATATTCTCGCTATGAAGAGAACCTAAGTGTTTAGGAAATAAAAGCAAGTACGAAAACATTATATACACTACAGATAGTAGTTTTTATTTCTCATTTAATACTTAGCTCTTGAGCCAAGCATGTAGCAATTGGCCTGCTTTAAAAAGTTTTATGTCCTAGCTAGGAGACTTTAATTCACTTCAGTAATAGTTACTGTTCCGTAGCAGCTGGAGCATACAGACCTCTTGTGGTAAACAAAGGGCACTGCCGAAGCGTAGCCTCTGAAATGAGTGACTGAAAATGTCAAGAGAGAAGTAAAATGCTGTGTCCTGCAACTAAGTTAACTTTGCTTTCCTTAACACACACGTTACATCCCAGAAAACCCCAATCCTAAAAGTGGTATTATTCCAGGAAGCTTAAGCTTTGAATCAGTCTTGTCAGCAGTTGCTGATTTTAAAGCTCCTGTTTTTGAACCTGGAGGTTCCATGCAACAAGGAATGTACACACCTAAAGGTAGGTAATTAGTGTCCTCTTATAACGTACTCAGTGGTAAGATGCTTAACCAGAGGGGTTTTTTTCTTTATGAAAAAAAAAAGGCCAACAAAACACAACCCACCAAACAACAATAAACCCGCCACCCCAAAAAACCCCTCACAAAACCCCAAACCTAAAACCACCACAAAAAACCCACAAAACTTGTTTGACTTTTTTGTTATTGTTTAATTGCTTATATTTAAGAGCATCGCTAAACACTGTTAATATTTTTTAATAAATTTATTTTGTTCTAGAGTGAAAATGAGCTTCTCATGTTAATCAAGTATCCTTAGAAAGAAAGTGAAAAGTAGAGAACTGAAAAATTACGTTATTTGTCTTTCACTGGTCTGCATACTTAATCATTCATGTGATTATAAAAAAATCTGTGTTCAGTAGAGTTTAGAACTGTTTACACTAATGAGGTGTTAGTTGCAAAGATTTTTTTTTCTTTTGATTTCTCCACATTTTGATTATTAAAGATAACATGATACACAATTCTTTCTTCTCTATCGCTTAACTATATTAGTAGCCTGTAACACTTTTCCCAGTCAGTAGTGAGAGTCTAGAGCAAAGTTCAAACTAGACTGGTTATAGACTATTTTTCTATAATTCTACAATACATACAGTGCAAAAATCACAGGTTTCTTCCCCTGACCAGCTTGTCATCTAAATTGGATTCAACATAGTGTTGGTATATCAAAGGAGAGGAAGAATTTAAGAACTCAGTGTTCCATTACTGTTTCCTGTCACTGAGCAGATAAGCCTTTAGGAATCTGAAATGCTCCCTGTGCTCTGGTTGTGCTTCAGCTCATGGCAAAGCTGAAGAGGGATTAACTCCTTCCTGCCTTGGTTACCTCCCTTGAGAACTGGCAGGGTTGGGGTCTTGACAATTTTGAAACCGTTTGGTTTGTAGGCTGTGGGTTTTTTATGGAGTTTTTTTTTTTTTTTTTGCTTCTTGTTAATGTGAGAACTAATACTGTACTAACTTGTTTGCCAGTGTTGGTAGTGGGAGATTGATGAGTCAGTGAAGCATGCACTTTTATACAAATTAACAACCAGTGTGGTAATTTTGTGAAACCACAGTTTTGAGAATTGATTCATTCTGCTTCCTTCATGTGTAATTAGGCAGCGTAGCACCTACGTATTAAAAATAACTTCATTTTAATACTCTGTAAACTGCATTTCCTCATGACATGTCTGATTTCTAGAGCTTGTGACAGGCTGCTCTTTTTCGTAACACAGCATGAGGGAAAATGAAGATACATAATGGTATTTTTAATTACAACTTTAGAGAATCTGATGCTAGATTATAGCACTTTGAGGGGTTTTTGGTGTTTTGGGGTTTTTTTAACATAGTTTACCTCTGGAATTAAGTTTTTTTAAGATAAACAATCTAAGTATCTCATCTATAGCAGTGAATACTGATGTAATTTGTAACACTATGCAGAATCCCTTTTTTCTTAAAGTAATAAAAAAATGAAAGAGCTTCTACAGGAATTAAAGCCAGCATGGTTTTCTTATGTGCTATTTTAAGTTCTTATAATCTTTATAAGACCATATAGGTTCTCTAAAAGAATGGTGATATTCCAGTTGCTTTTGAGCTTTTGAGTTTATGGCCTGTCACAGCTTAAGTAAGTCATTTTGAGATCCATTCCCACTAATATCTTGTTTCCCTAAATTTAAAAGGGGGGGAAAAAATCCACTTTATGATTGCAGAAGCCCCAAATTTTGCTTCTATTAACCGCTGATTTAAAAAAAGACCAAACCAACTTCAAAAACATGACACAGTTCTTCCTGTCCTCTCTGGATTTGTATGCTGAAGATGAGCCGTGTGTGCGTTTATAATATTCCCTGTGCGGCTCCCTCACTTAGTCCTTTTTCCTCATTGGAAAGACTGCTTGGTCTGTGTTTCAGACTGCACTAGGAAACTGTCCAGAAAGAATGGATATTTGTTTTTCCAAGCTAAATTTGATCATCTTTCATACATATTAGTAACTATGCTGTGTTCTCCCTTGGCAGCATAGGAGGGTATCTGTAGAACTGTTAACATTAGCAGGGGTTAGTAAGAGTATAGACCACTTGTCTTTGATGCCGGGGGAAATTAATCTCAAAAGTGTGATAAAGCTGCCTACTTTTACCTGTGAAAACTTTAAAGAATGTTGTAAGCGCTTGTGTTGTGTTGTGCCTGCTGGTGGAGCTAAAATTCTGTGTCCATTGGTGGTGTTCTTCCTCTGATGGGATCATTGAACCTTGCCTCCGTGTTAGGGGAGCTAAACACTTCCAAACAGTGAATAGAATTAATAGCTTCATTTGGCTTTAGGTTGGAAACTTAATTTTGTTTTTTAATAACTTTTAAATAGGGAAAAAAAATAGCAGTTAGTTGGGATATCTTTCTTTACAGCCTATTTAGACTTTTCTGTTTGTGATTGCTCTGAAAAGCCACTGTGTATGTTACTTCAGAGCTAATAAATGAAACGGAGAGAACTAAGATTTAAATACCAAAATGATGCATAGATTTTAGTTATAAAACAAAGGCATGTCTGTAAAGGATTGATGGCAACTGTTATTTCATAAGAAACTTGGCTTTTTTTGAGACTGAACAAAAAATTGTGGTGTTGTAGTCATTTGGCTTGCTGCACTTAATAGTTAAATGTCACCTACCTGCTAACTGCAGTCTTTACTTCTATTTTAAAGGAGGTTTGTGCTTAACAAGTACCAAGTGAAAAATAATTAAAGCCTCCTCTTACGTATACTTGGAAATTAAAAAGTGAAACAAGATGCATACATAAAAAGTGTTTTGGGGGCTGCTTTTCTATACTCACAATTGGATAAATACATTTATTCAGACTTTAAAATTAGTTTGGATTTAAAAAAACCCCAACACTTTCTTCAGCATCTGTTTCAACTGTTATTTGATCAGAAATAGGCAATTTTTGTTTTTTTATCCCACATTGTAAATTATCATATAAAAGAAAATAAAGCTAGAAGACACTAAAATAAAGCTTATTGATAGCAAAGACCTGTTGTCTTAATAGATTGGTAATTTTTTGTTTTGGAACTAAGAAAAATAATTTTGGTGACATTTTGATATCTTGGTAAGTAGTAGTAATTTTTAGTATAGTATTATTAGTAAGAATTAGTAGAAATTACTGTCCTCTGCTGCAGAAAAAAAAAATAAAATAGAAAACTACATAATTAAAGCTAGTTAAGAATTGAATCTTGAGTAAGTTGTAAGGTCTGTAAGAGGATTTTAACATATGACTTCTTTTAAACAACAGCTGAAGTTTGGGATAAGGAGTTTGACCCTGTCATGGTAATACTTCGAACGGTTTATCGTAGAGATGTGCAGTCTGCAATGGACAGATACACAGCATTGTAAGTTGGATCGTTTTTAGAAATGTAACATCATATTGTTGCTTGCTGCACAAAAGGTTTTTTTTGTTTTCACTGTCTGGTAGTGCTAATCATGTTATCAGTGTTTTCAGGCCCCATATTTGTCCTTGAGTAAATAGTTTATAAATTTACAGGCAGTGTGTGGGTTTTGGTTAGCTTAGTCTGTTACTCTTCCATGAATGTCTGTGGTACTTCAGATGTTACTGTAATCCATTTTTCCAAACGCGAGATTTCTGTGTTGGATATCTGACTAATGTGGACTTGGGTGAAGTGAAAAGTTTTCCGTCTCTTCTATGTGCCTCTTAGAATGAAAATGGAATTCTTAAATCCACAGCAGTAATTAAAAATTCCTTTAACTTTATAAATAAAGGTCATTTAAATCAGTGGTAATCAACAGAAAAGCAAGACTGGATTTGGTTTGTATATATATTCCATTTTTTTTAAATGCTGCTTAAATAAAGGGCTTAGAAATGCTTATCAATTCTAAAGTCGATCTAAACAAAAAGAATGCAGGGTAGTTATCTGTAACAGTGGCAGTTGTCTACATTAGTGCAGTGTTTAACATAAGTCTCTTTTGTTTCAACAGTTTAAAGCAAAGTGGTAAATTCCCTGGGAACCCATGGCCTCCTTACAAAAAAAGAACACCGCTACATCCAAGTTACAAAGGTCTTATAAAGCTTTTACACTGTAAAACCCTGCACATTGTGCTGTTCACGCTTCTTTACAAGGTACAGTCATAATTCTCATGAAGTCCAGTGTTTTACTTCCACTTTTTTGAACAGTTCTTACAATTACGATGTTTGAAAATAATTATTTACAGTAGTCACGTCCACATTTCTATAACATTTTTATTTTTGTTTTCTTTTACAAGTCTTTTATAAGTCTTTTACAAGATTGTTTTTCTACCATTTTCATTATCTTATTAAAGATTATTTCATATATACATACACTAAGTTGGGTACCCAGGTGGATGAGCCATCCTACTCTGAGGAACGCTATCTTAGCCATCAGAGTTGCCATGTGAATTGTTGTTCTATGATGGTTTCAGGGAGCGTGCTGGTGTGAGTGATGTTCCTTTGGCTCCTGCTGCAGAGTTTTAAGGCATCAGCAGCCTTTTCAAATATATGTAACCGTCATGGCTTTAGGTCCTAAATGGCAAATACATCTCATAACTGCAGTTGGTTCTAACATCACTTCTCAGATACATTCTGGCTTTTGATGATGTTATAGGACTTGTTTTTCAGGACTAATTGATGCCTTTAAATTGTTTTTTGTTTTGGCTTTGATAGTTGGCTGCCCTCTTTAAGAAAAGTGCATCCATCTTGGAGAGTAATCAGAAAATGGGACTTTGACCCTGTCTTTGTGCTTGGAAAGTGCTTTCAAAGCAGTGTACTGCCAAGGCAGATGAGGGACTATAAAAAGCGGTAAAGCACAGTAGTGCTTTCCTGGACAGACTTTCCTTTTGTGTTCTTTTAAGTGCTCCCGGCTCCCCTAAAGCTCTTGTTTTGTTTCACTGTAAAACTGCTGTTGAATAGGAGATACCTGTTGTTAAGTATAATGGTAGTTGTATGGTATTCACAAAGAGCCATGCTTATTCCCACGCAGTTTTTTCAGCTTCTTTCTTTTCCTAATGAAGTCTCCCATAAGTTGTCACTATATAATTAAGATGAATGAAGACTTTTTACCTGAATTCATTCAGAAGATTTCACCTTTATGACAGAAAAGGACTTTATCAAAAACTACACATTGCTTGCAAGTTAAAGACTTCCATAAACTATAGGTTTTGCTATGTAATTAGTGCCATTTCAAAAACCTACTTTAAAAATACAAAAATTTGGCTGTTTTACTACTAATTCTTCTATACCCACAATAGAATAAGATGTATTATGGTGAAGACTGAATTTCATGTGCAGACTATACCTTTTGGAAGCTCAGAAATGCAACATCTAATGGTTGGTCAAGGTTTTCCGTTGTCAGACATGTAGTTCCTCATCTTGCTGAAATTTAACCAATGGCTCACATTTTTTCATGCTGAATGCCTGTTCTGGCATGGGTTTCCAAGAATGAAGCAAGGACAAAATACATCCCCTTTTCCCATGTTTTAAACATTCTTTTATCAAGATTCTGGGTCTGAATTTAGCCAAACCATAGGCATTGCAGAGTTATATTGTGTGCATGTTCAGTGGTTGTTTATTTTGTTCTGTTAACTCCTGAAGTCCCAGGAAAGTCAGCCCCGGACCGGGCATGTCCCATGCCAGAGCTAACTAGAACTTTGCCTGGAGTGGCAGTGGCTTGTTTCCCAGGGTCTTCCATAATTTTGGCCAGAGAAGCTGCTGTGTGCAGTTTGTTTAATCCTGCTTAGCCCTGGCCTGCTGCAGGGGCTGGGCTGCCTAGTTACTACAGGGTGGAGAACAAGGCTGAGATGTGGTAGTATGTAGCAGGGATCGGGGAAGGAGCATACCTGTAGAAAGTACTAGACAGGAGACTTACAGGAAGATTGCTGGAGAAAAGGAAAGCTTGGGATTATGTAGAAGATGAAATAATATTTTGACATGGAACAAAAATGGAGAAAGTAGGGAAGGAATGCATCATCTTTTAGTGTTTTGGGTTTTTGTTTGGGTTTTTTGCCATTTCTCCCTCTTATTCCATTAAGAAGCTTCAAGGACTTAAATCCCAAGAATCTTAACATTTCTGAGTTGCTGTTTTAGCTGGAATGCCAAATAAATTTCTACCAAATTTGTGGATAGTAGAAATCATGTAGTGATTGATTCCATGGATTGCCTTAAATGAAATTTTGCCAATTTAAGACAGCGTTTATGTCTCTTGACTTTTGAAACTGGCTACAGAAGAACAGTAAACTATATTTGATGATGTGACTTTTCAGAAGTCAACATGTTAGTCAATGTGACTTTTGATTCTGACTGGTAAAACTGCACGTAGTTTTCATATTAATGTAATACTGAGTGCCCTTTAAATGATCTTTGTATTCTCAGATTTGATTGGATTTGATTAAATCAGCTGCCCAAAGAAAATCTGGAAAAGCTGTTGTAAAACGGTATTTAAGAACTTTATTTTTCTGGTGTTTCCAATGGGTGTATCTACTTACGAAATTTCACCCCTTTGAAACCAAGTTATATTTAAAACTTTACTAGGCTACACTCTAAAAATACTAATTTCTATAGTAGCCTGTGTACAATGAATTTTTAGACATTTTTCTCATCCACTTTTTTGGTAACTTGCAGATTCTTTCCATTTTGTTCCCTTTAAATCAGAACATTCTCAAGAGGAAAATTGACCTGGTTTTTAATTTCAGCAGCACTGGTTCTTCCTCTCAGTGCATTGAAAGCTGTGTTAGAAAAAAGATATGGGCATTTATTAATTTAAAGATAAATTTATTTATTATTTGTAATTATAAAAGATTATGTGAAGATGTTTGTGAACTAAATTTGTGTTACCACTTCTAGCATTCCCAGTTATCCAGGCATCGCTTGTAGGACTAGGACCTCCTGAGGCCTTATGGTGACTGATCATGTGAAAAAGGGAGGGAAGGCTAGGTGCAGCTCTTTACCTGTAGGCAACAGTAGTGGTATTTGTGCAGCTTTACCTGACACTTTGGTGTTAAAATAAATCACAGCTTGAACTCATAACACTTTTAAGGTACAAATTTGTTTAACTGGAAAGAGATGTAAAATTAAATTTTGCTTTTTTTGGTGATGCTCAAAGGTTATTTTTTTCTAAATCTCAAAAGAACTTCTAATCATCTTAAAAAAAAACCCAACAAAACCTGAAGAGTCCAAAGTGTGTTATCCAGAAATCACTGTTTGTTTGTTCAGATATACTGAAGCCTTAATAGGCCGAGTGGAATAATGATTTCCTGTCTTTTAAACAGAACGCTCCTGTTGATCCATTACATCCAAAATTACATGTCTTTTGTGGTAGTGTTTCATTACTGTTTTTGGAGAGCTATATTAAATGTTATTACTCTTACTATTCTTAGCCTACTTGGAACTTTTTTTAATCCTATAGCATAATCACTAGTCAGGTATTTTGTTGGAGCATTCAGTTGTAACAAGAGTAAAATATAAAATATCTTGCTGATGTTTCAGAGTAGATATTCCAGGAACTTGAATAGACAATTCACTGATCTTAAAAATAATTTTTCCTAACTGTATTTTCATGCATATGATAGGACTTTGAAAGTGTTACTGTGCAACAAAAATAAAACTGTTTTAAAAGCTAAAATTGGTGCTCAGATTTTACCAAAAATATACTAGATTAGCGGTGTTGTTATGGTGGTTCTGCCTATCTAGTCTCTTATTTTTAACTGATATTTGTATCTCATGATGCAGCCCTTGTGAGCACGGTGATTTAATTAAGAAAAAAAAAAACCACAAAAAAGCAGGCAAAGATCACGTATGTGGCTCGAGACCTTCTGTCTTTCCTAACATGGCTAACCTTGGAAGGTCACGCTCAGAGATAAAATTTATAGGTAGTATCTTAAGCTTCTTCATACAAGACCCCTGGCTACTTTCTTTACTTTCCAGTTTAGGTTAGAGATATCCATCAGGTTTTTGGCATGTGTTGGTTTTTTTGTAATAGGGATTGCTAAAGTATAAACAATAAAACCTTCTAAGATGTGAATGTCTGTTTTTCTGCCTAGATGTTAATGGATCATCAGAACTTATCAGAACATGTGCTTTGCATGGTTTTGTATTTGATCGAGCTGGGTTTGGAAAATTCTCCAGAACAAGAGTCAGATGAAGAGGTAAGAATTTTCATTAAAATATAAAAGTATTGTCTAATATTTCAGTATTATTTAAAAATAGATGTTTATTCAAATTATAAATTTACCATAGGAATTAGAATAAAACATCTTTATATATTAACTTAAGCAGGGATCAACTAAGCAAACAAAAATAAGATAATTGCATACTGTTGTTAAGAAGAGCATAGTATATTGTTTTTCAACAGTTTGTGTATATATAATCTAACAACACAGATTGGTTAGATCTTTACCTTCTGTAAATTAGTACTTGAAACTTGCTTCAAAAAGATTTAAAGATTTGCGTAAGTTTCTAGATTTTCAAACCTTTGTTACTGAGCATTTTATTGATAAAGCCCTGTATCTTCTAAAATATGTGAATTAGCCAAAATTTTAATTGTGATTTTGATGAAAATTGGAGTATAAGAGCCATTATCTTCATGATTTCACATTCCCATATGGTGTGTGACTTTTGTAATTTCTTTTTCCTACTCTTTAACATTGCTTATATGACTAAGGATCTGCCATTTTTTTTCTTTCATCTGTTCTGTATAGTTCAGACTTTTTTTATTAATCTTAGATTGTAGAGCTTTGGATTACTCTGAGTAGTTTCTTTTACTTCTGCTAGATAGTACTGATGGCATGTATTTGATTATATTAAAATAAAATGAATTTATCAGACCTGTAGTCCTCACAGTAGGCATCAGACATATCATAATTTTTAAGAATTCAGTGAGGTACATATTGTTCAATGTACTGTTCCTATCTCATGGAAAGATTTTGGCCTCTGTAATACAGTTATAAAAACAATATGAATTATTGTATCACATAACGGAAAGCATACAAATTTTTAAAAATTATTTCAGGAGTCTGCAGGTGGACAAGAGCGTTGCCATGACAGTTGGTTTCCAGGTAGTAACTTGGTTTCTAACATGCGTCACTTTATTAACTATGTCCGAGTAAGAGTACCAGAAACTGCTCCAGAGGTGAAGAAGGAACCACCTGCAAGTACGAGTTCTGATGGCTTAGCTTCATCACAAGTAAGTATATATAAATACCAGTCCTTTAGATTAAGTTAGTGCCTGTTTTGGCCTTTTTTGTTAGGATTTTTTTTACTGTTTTTACTGATTTCTTAGGATTTTTTTTCTCCAGCAATCTTTCCTAAGTGTACTGATAACAGAAATAGAATTTATTTCAAATGGCACCTCCTTCCAAATGATGTATTTAATGACTTTTTTTTGTCCTCAATCTACCAGAGTTCAAGGCGGAAGAGCCTCCAGAGAGAGGTAGATCTGTGTGCAGTTTGTTCTCCTAAGTGATTAACTGGCAACATGGCTATAATTGTGCTCGCCTTAACATTCAGTGAAATCTTCTAATTTTCCTGAATTTCCTTTTAATACATGTTGCAAGGACCCCTGCTTTTTTCATATTCTTGATTGTAGTCTTAGGTAGTAGACTTCTAAGCAAAGAAATGTCCTTACATTTTTAATACATATTTTGAAATAAAAGCTTTCTATCAAATATAAAATATGTCTTATAAAATTGATCTCTCGCTGCTTGAGCTTTGTGTTTAGGACTGTTTTGTCTTGCCAAGATATTACTAACATTTAATAATGTAGCCTTAGCTTTCTTGAATCTAGGTAAGTTTAACCTTACACTGAAAGTGCATTTGAAATGATTAATGGCAAGTTTATTTGGTTTTTTTGTGGAAACAAAATGAATACATAAATGGTGGGATCCTGAAGGATTTCTAGCTGGTAGATAATATAATCTCTATGTCAGGATTGCTTTTGTATCTTGTGCATATGTCACTTCAGATTATTGTATGCCAGATCTAGTGAAATACAATGAATGTTTTTTTGCATGTTAATGTTGGAAAACCAGATAAAAATTTATAATAGGTAGGTGAGACGAAATTGATTAAAACATAAAGAAGGTAGATGAGATGATTGTCAGAATCCCATTTTAATATTTGATCTCTGAAGTATTCTTTTGGCTGCCCAGCCTTCTGAGGAAGGAGAGGGTGGGATGCTGAAGCATTCTGAATTTCATGTTCAAAATATTCAGGAAACATCTCTCTGCTATGGATTCAGTATTTGCAAGTTGCCTCCATGTGTTCTTAATTTGGGACTGAAAGCAAGGGTAGCATAGGATAGAAACATCTGAATGGGCTCTGTCATTAATGTGACCGCGCTCATGCTCACATGTCCTGAATAAGAAGCTCTGCTTGCAAATAGGGGTGTGTGGCTTCTGGGTCCCAGCTAATAAAGCCACACAAAATGGACAATGCCCATGAGGATGTGTGGTGTTGCCTGTGTTCACCTGTATGGGACTTGGAGTTACATTCTGCAGCAGTGCTCAGTAGACTTTATTAAAGACGTTTAAATGATGTAAAGATACTGAAATTATGAATATTCCAGAAAAAGTAAGGAAATATTACTTGGAGAACAGAATTCTAAGTTTGACTAGAGCAAAGCCAGTTGTTAGTTGTTTTGTGTGAATGATATTTTCATTTTTCATTTGGCTTTTTATGCAGCTGTGTGTAATGTATAAAAATATGACCTGCAGTGTCAGTATTTTGCTATACCAAATTTCAGTAAGTTTTGGAAGGGGAGAGGAAATTTGAAATGTTTCGTGCTTTTCCTCCTAGTTTAAAATCTTTTCTATGTTTTTATAAATGTATGTTTTTTACACTTGCATTTTTGAAAATTAAGTGTTGTAATTTTTTTCCCAAGAACTCGGGGACAGCTCAAGTGTTCAGTTTGGTCGCAGAACGTCGAAAGAAATTTCAGGAGATCATCAATCGGAACACCAGTGAGGCAAATCAGGTGGTTCGGCCCAAGACATCAATGAAATGGTCAGCACCTGGTGCAAGTCCACAGCTAACCACAGCCATTCTAGAAGTCAAGGAAAGCATACTGTCCTTGTTGATCAAATTGCATCACAAACTCTCAGGAAAACAAAACTCTTACTATCCTCCGTGGCTGGATGATATGGATGTTTTAATCCACTCAGAAATTCCAAGATACTCTCATGGTGATGGAATGACAGCAGTAGAAAGAATTTTATTGAAAGCTGCTGTACAGAGCAGATTGAATAAACGTATAATTGAAGAGATATGCAGAAAGGTGACACCTCCTGTACCACCAAAAAAGATTAGTTCTGCAGAGAAGAAAACTTTGGATAAAGAAGAAAGGTAACATTAAGAACAAAGTAAAGGGGTAGCAGAATGACAGTGTGTGTTGTGCATCTATTGATTGATCTGTTTCTAGATCTTTGCATGAATTAGTTATTAAAAGAATAAGTCTTGATTCTGCAGTTCTCTTCTTTATCCATTTTGTATATACATGATTTACATGGGTACTGAGGAAGAAACTGCACCTTGCTGATTTAGATCTTTCAATTAGAAGACTTTCATAATGATTTTGTGTTGCCATGTATGCCACTCATATGTACAAAGGTGCAGAATTAAGATTGTATTAACTTTTGAGGCTTAACTGTGCAACCTTAAGATGAGGTAGAAAATGTTTTTAATTTGTATTGTCTGTTCTTTCACATGCACACATCACACTGTGATTACTTTGTTTACTATATGCGCGTTTGGTAATGCTGCATTTTTTTGCTTGACCAACTCACTCAATTTTTTATTTATATTTTTAATTCTTTTATACTTTATAATTTTTCAAAAGTAATATTTGTATTTTTTTATAATGCGGCCTGAAAACCTGCATGCAAGATGTCTGTCTTGATCTGAAGTTTTTTTGTGAAAAAGCTCAGACAGTTTTGAGATTAAGGTTGGGACATAGCGAGATCTGAGAGCACCCAGAATACCAGCATTACTGAAACTGAATGAAGAGAGCCTGCTTCTCTTCTGCTTTCAGCAAGTGCTGTGTTGGCACGTGAGCTCTATGGAAGAGGAATCATCCAGTTCAAATGCCTAGAGGACAGCAACTGGAGCTGAGAAGTGGAGATGAAAACAAAGATTGGCAGGGGCAAAGAGTTGAAGACTGAAAGGAGAAACCTTCTGGTCGATGTGATAGTGAGCAAAGGGGAGATGCCAGGTCAAGCGAATAGGTGATGTGGGAAGACTCAAGCTGGCAAGTTGGGGATGTTAGGGAAGAACTTAGCTGTCAGTAGCAAGTAGTAGCAAGTGAAAGAACTAATTTTTAGTGAAAATCTCAGTGGGGTAGAATGGGGTCTTGAGAGCTGACAGGAGAATGTGAAATAGGAGTGCAAATGCCTGGAGGGAACAAGTAAGACTGAGGTTGGCTCTTGGGGGGTGTAATAGAACCAGCCAGAAAGAGGAGTTGGCTGGAGTGGGGCAGTGGGAAGAGATTGGTAACTGGTTAGTACAAAAGACAAATGTGGCATTTGAAGCACAGGAATGGTGGGTAGGGTTAGAAGGTTGGGGCGTAAAAAGTGGGGTGGTCAGGTCAGAGAACCTACCATCTTCACTGAAGTAAAGACAGGACACATTCTGGAATGAACAAGAATACTCTTAAGTGCTTGTCTGTGCAGTATTTTGGTGTATCCATGTTTACAAATATGTAAAGGGTGAGGGTCAGGACGATAGAGCCAAGCTTTTTACAGTGACGACCAATGATAGGACAAGGGGCAATGGTTGTAAACTGGAGCATAGGAGGTTCCATGTGAATATCAGGAAAAACTTTTTCACTGTGCGAGTGACGGAGCACTGGAACAGGCTGCCCAGAGAGGTTGTGGAGTCTCCTTCCCTGGAGACATTCAAACCCCGCCTGGATGCGTTCCTGTGTGATGTACTCTAGGTGACCCTGCTCTGGCAGGGGGGGTGGACTAGATGATCTTTCGAGGTCCCTTCCAACCCTAGAATTCTGTGATTCTGTGATTCTGTATTAATGGTTTATGTACACAGACCATATGGTTATGGTTCTAGAAATTTGGGTAGAAACATGCAGCTATCTGACTCAGTTGTTTTCTGAATTACCTTTATTTATCCTGCTATTTTTATTTGTTTGAAAATAAATTTTTCACTCAATTCTCTCTATGTCCATGACCTCCACTGTACTTGAAAATTAAACAGAACAAAAAATAATATTATAAGTTACATATTTGACAAAGTCAGTTAATGTTTTTTTTTAACATCCCTTGTCTTAGTTCAGTAAATGAGAGAAACAGTGAAGGATTAGCACATAAAATTGTCTTTCAGAAAATGTCAGACTGAATGGCTGCTTTAGATAAAACACAGCTACGTCTTGGGCACCTACTTGGTATTGTGGTACTCAGTAGTGCTAGATTGATATACAGGAGAAGCATGGGAATCAATAAATCAAGTAACTTTTCATATAGAAAAGGGTAAGGTCATTCCTTTTCCCCTATAAAGGATATGATATTTTCCAGGATCCATTGTGAGCACGTTAAGTTTTCAGTTAGGTTCTGAGGCTAACATAACGATGAAAATAAATGTTTCCAGTTTATTGTTCTGAGTGACTGTTTTCTTCTCCTCAAGTCCTTAATACTATTGGGGACCCATGAATTTCATTAATGGACAGTGCAATAACTTAAATGACTAACCTCATAGACTGACAGTGCTCATATAATCAGGCTGCAAATTTAACTTTCTCTTTTGATGGTTTTGTTCTGTTTTCCCCCCAAGTTCAGTTTTGTATTATCGAAGATCAAGCAGGCTGAGTGTTCAGTGATCACCCTTTTGGTTGCTTCAACATATGACGACAAACTTGGCATCACTCAGGCAATAGGTTGTCGCCATAGAAACCCAAATACAGAGCTAGAAGAGAGCTTGAACTGCTTGCAGTGTTTTTTCAGTTGCAGTGTCATACTCCCGTGGGCCATCATGGAAAATTACTGAGCTGTACTGAATCTGTCAGAGTTTGTTTATGTCTTCTTATTAAAGGCCTCTATTTACAGTCACTCTGCTTTTAGTTAAGGCGTATATTGAGAAATTCCCAGGGAGAAATACATAAAAACAGGTTTAATGAATGCCCTGGTAGGATCCTCAGAATAATGAATCTTAGGATTGTCATAAATAGAAGTTATTCTGAGAAGCAGTAGCTGTACAATGTGACAGAAAAAATGGGTAGAGATATTTTGGGTTTTAAGGTGCCTTTAAGAAAACAAGTATAGACTTATGAACAGGCCACCTCGGGATAACGTGTTACAGTGCATTAGCTGCTCCAGGCCTGTGCGTGCCTGTTCCTGTGCCAGGGCAGTGGTAATCTGACAGTGCTGGAGACTAAAGAGCAACTCATCAGCATAGCAGGTGCCAAGTAACGTTTTGAAGTCCTTTGTTTTGTTATCTGAATTATCTCTGAGTGGGAGAAAAAAATTGATTGTAAATGCTGACGTGCAGGGTTTGTAGCTCTGATGGAGCTTCCCTGGCTGCACTGGGCACGTGCTGCGTAAAGCCCTTGCCCGTGGGGCACGTGGGTCTTTGCATGTGCCATGACATAAGCAGCAGCAGTGCGAGTTTTGTTTGGTTTTCCCACTTTAACTCTCCTATGTCCTCTATTTGTAAACTCTTGTCAAAGTAAAGATCCTTTCTTTCTATCTCAGGAAAAAGAAAATGTCTGTTTTCTTAATCTTTTTATATACATCAATATTCCTTTACCCGCTGCCGTATGTGTGTATGGACATCATAGGCTAGCTGGTCATATAGCTTCGTACAGATCACTAACACAGTATGAACAGAAGGACAGACAAGAATGAGACTCTAATGTCTTCCATTTGTAAATCCAGAGCTGTGTTAAATGATGAAGAAAAAGTTAGTGAAGTCAGCTGGCCTCCAGGGAGATCAGGGCCTTCAATTTGTAAGCAATCTCAAACTTCTTTAAGTCCAGGTATAAAAGCTGTTGGTGACCAGTATCTAGGATGGAGGTGGGGGAGAAGGAGCCAGTAAGAGGAGCCTTAGCTTGTTATCAAAAGTGAGTGGGGTAGGCTTTGTTATTAATATATTAACAACTTGTAAATGTTGGTTGCTCACAAGAGTTTCTGTACAACTGTTGATGTTTCACTCTGTTATTCTTCCCTTATGCAACAGAAAAATAACTATCAAGAATAAGGTCTTGGGTTCTTTTTGTTATGATGCCATGTCCTAATCTGTTAAAGGATCCTTTGATTTTTCTGAAGGTTTTTTTTGGGACAGGATTTTATTAGTTTCTTTCAGACTCAAAAGAAAATAACTCTTATTTCTTATAAAACTCTACTTTTAAAGCAGGAGATTCCTTTTTTAGGCTCAAAAATTAATCCTTTATTTAGAGAAAACTTGAATTTTTAATGATATTGTTCAAAGTGGTGACTGTAATCGGTCTGACACTATAAACTAATTTTTTTCCTCCATTATATATGCCCCATTTTTATTCTCTTCCCCCTTCTTTCATTCAGACGACAGAAGGCCAGAGAAAGGCAACAGAAATTGTTGGCTGAATTTGCCTCAAGGCAGAAAAGCTTCATGGAAACTGCTATGGATGTTGGTAAGTTTTTGTGTGGTTGACTGCTTGCTTGCTTTTCTTTGCTACTTTTTTTTCCCATTTCTATGTTAGTATTAAGGGTTTTACTCAAACAGTTAAAAAAACCCCCAAATTTCAAACAAAAAACCCCTCGTATTTCACTGCTGTATCCACTTGCTCACTAAATATTTCTTAAGAGGCTTAAAGTTGTGTTTTCTAGGACAGATAATACTGAATACATAATTACTAAAGAACAGATTAATTTACCTTGAATATATTTAAAAGAGAACACATTATCTGCAGGATATAATTTCCTTCCTATTTTTTCTTAATATGTAGTGGATGAAATTAGTAAATGTGTGATGTGTTTTAAATTATTTGCCTTTTAATATAAAACATCCCAAAGTTAGTTTGTCTTTTAATGTTGCATTTTCTTTAATCTGTAATAATAAAATGTAATACTATTTCTTCATAGAACCTCTAATTTTGACAAGGTTCAAGTTTTGTATTTTAAATTTCTGTATGGAATTAAGGAAAGGTTAATTTTTAGATCACCTCTGTTGCTATAAATGATAACATTGTATTCTATTTTAAGTACAGGAAGAATCAGCTCTTGTTTTTCTTGAGTATAAGTTCTTTCAGGTTCTGCTGTGTAGAAGTGCATAATCTTGATTAGATTGCTTGTGTTTAACTGAGGAATGGAAAATATTTTCATCATCTGGATTACTTCATTGAAAATTAGCACTTTTGAAAGACAAGAGAAAGCAGAAATCTCTTTTTTTTTCATTTTTTTCCCATCTTTCAATCGAGTATCATCTGCTATGTGGTTTTGATTTGAATTTAAGCACTGGTTAAAAATATTTTGAGAACTGTTCTTGCTGAAAATGTCTGGGTTTTGAAATTGTTAAATTCCCTTCAGTTCATAGGTTCCTGAAAAGATTTATTCCTTCATATTTATGAAGGTCTTGGATACAGCAATCATTGAAATTTCTTTAGCAAATTAATGACTGTATCTATGGTGTTTGGAGAGTGTGCAACACAATACAAAGTTCACAGATAAATGTGAGTTTGTCATGCTGATTAAATGGGTAGCTATTTCTTTTCAATCTATTTGTTGAAGAAGGGAAGAAGAAACATGCAGTTCTATTTACTAAAAATTAAGGGGTTTTTTTACAGTCATGGCTATTTGAAAATGATTGGGAAGCTTTGATTCTGCAGTCACCTATATTTTGAATTTTTGATATTGCAACTTTAAAGCTGATGTTTTTATAGATGAAATCACATGTATCTATAGATACCTGTCATATCTGTATTTGCATATATACATATGTATGCATAAATACTCCTATGCTTGAGTTTTATAAGCTATGTTTAAGGTAATTGCTTTATTTTGTGGACGAAGCATACTAGTTAAATCAATAAATTGCACAGCATTTATTTGTGTGGAATGCTTAGCTGGGAACACTTGGCTTTTACCTGACTACATATGTCAACTATTAAAAAGAACCCTTAATTTCTGTAACAGGCAGACCTGAACCTTTGTGTTTATGATTGTTCATTTAAAAGTTCTTGGGTGTGCAACACTTAACTTATTTGTTTCTTAGTATTTAAACAATTAATAATTTTAGATATCTCAACATAAAATGTAGTGTGTGTTGTCAGTTATACCAGGTCAGGCACAGCAGTAGATAGAATCAACTTAATGGATGACATTTTCATAAAGTTGTTTTTAATGAAGCCATTTCTTGGCAACAGTTTAACAGAATACCAGGCATTGTGTTAGCTGAATAATCACTTTGCTTTTTCACTACCTTTTTTCAGTGTCTTTTAGGTTATCATACTGTTTTCTGAGTTTGTGATGAAAATTCACTGAACTTGTACTATAATATTAATACTGGACTGTAGTTAGTTAACTAGCTTTTATGTTCTGACTGACATTAAAATAGTTTGCAGAAAGGAAGTATGTATTCCATTATAGTGTGTAGAATTTATTTAAAAACCTAGATTAGTTCTTTAGCAGGAATATTTTCTTCAGTTTGCTCTTTTTTTTTTTTACCTGAAATAATTTTGTTCAGCTGCAAATGCAGTTTCTGTATGTTACAGCAAATTACTTAAAGAGTTGCAGAAACTATTGTTACTCTAATTTTAAAACACAAGACATAGTAAGAATTCTGAAACTAGTTTTTAGGGAGTGATTCAATTTAAAACTGAAGTAAGTCTGTAATAGTCTTACCCTGAATTGTATCATAGCTGTGCTGAAATAGCACATTAGAAAACATCCTTTTGTACTAAAATCAGTCAGTTAAAATGTGTTCCCTTCCCTCGCATTCAAACTCTGTTACCTGCTGCTTTTATCATGGGTTGAAGTTCAGCAGTAGGCCTCGGCTCCCTGGCTTTGTCACTGATCTAGCTGGTATCACTTGAGCAAGTTATCATCATCATCAACTTTTAAAACCTCTCTATGAAATGTGGGTGTGATTCAGTGGTAAAATATGAGAACTGGTGGAATTGATTTTGGGTATAGCACTTCAAAATTTTCATAATAAGTTTCTCTTGACAGTGTAGAACACTGAAAATACTCTGAAAAATAAATGCATCTAGAAAAAATAGGAATAATGGAGGACAGCCAAAGCTTAGAGATTATTTTATTAAAACCCCAGAAACTTGATAGTTTCCAAAGTGTTTATTAAAGCGCACAGAGCTATTGTTAATTCCTTGAGGCATTCCTCTTGTTTGGTTGTTGATTTGCTGCTAAGAAACATGGCTTAAAAGGAAGGTACCCAGTTACATGTTCATCTTTCAATATTAAATGTCTTATTTTGCCAGCAAAAAATAGTTATTTGAACTGGAATTCACAAATTCATCTGAGATTCTGAAACTTGGGATTTTCTTGCATATAATCACTGTAGAAAAAATTCTGATTACTTAGCCCTTTCCATTTGTGCTCCCTGTTACTTTCTATTTATATTCTGTGACATCTGCAGAACTGCATTGCCATTCAAGCTTGCCTGGAAGTAATTAAGTGAAATTTAGAAACAGTTATGTTAATGAACTAGGATGGAACAGAATCCACTGTGCTGTCTTTAGCTGTTTGACTGCAGGACAAACGTAAAAAGCAGAAAAATAAAGCAGGAAACATTCTAAGAGCAGCAGATACGGCTCTTCAAAAATCTGAGGAGAATGTCCAGTTGAGTCAAAAATGTGTTGGCATGTAGTCACATACACTGTCAACTTCACAGGCCTTATAGTCTCCTAGTAACAGTTACTTTTACATAAATCTTTGTTTTGAGAGTGCTTACCATAGTGTGAGGCTGTAGTTCATCTGTTGTGATGTAGAACTCCATGCAAGAGATTTTTGAAATGTCACTGCCTTTCAGGCAGAACTTGATAAGAACAAAAATAAATCCCTCTGCTCCAGGTTAATAGTAACTTTTAACAAATTACAGTGGTGTTTGTAATAATCTATCTCAGTTTTATAAACATGAAATAGTATGATCAATTCCAAGCAAACTGTTGAATTACTTAATCAAATATATCGTAGTGAAAATCTGTAAATTGGTTAGTTTGTGAAGTACAAATATTAAATATTCCTTCAATAGTTTTGCTATCTTTGAAGTACTTAATCTGATTTATTTTTTTAATACCTCATTATAAGTATGCAGTATGATCTTTGTGTTTCGTTCTGATGATGTGAGTCTCTGCAGCATGTCGTTTTGTCCTTCAAGTGAACATTTTTTAGCTAGAGTTAAAAAGAAGTGCAGAGTTTTAATGCAAGGTGACATACATTTCCTAATGCTCAATCTTCTGAACCCAGATAGAAAAATAAATTAGGTACTGACCTCCTGAGAATACATATGCTGGGTCAGGGCAAAGAATATTAGCATACTAATGGTTGCTTTGATGCCAAGGGACCACTCTGACACACAATGTATACAGCAGAAAAAGTGTTGACTACAGTCAACAGAGATTATAAACTATATTGACTGTGTTTATAGAGCCCTTTCAGTTCTGGGGTTTTGCTGGATAGGGAAAAGAAGGGGAGTGAATTTTTAACTTGGGAGAGTACAAATGAAATAAAATCTAGGCAGTAATGAATTCTGCGATAAAACAATGTGGTAGATTTTAGCAAACTGATCAGTATTTGCTAGGAAGTAGGAAATGCTAGGAATTTGTAGCTTTGAGACCTCACTCCTATTAGTATAAAACCAAAAAAAGAGTTAAATAATTAACTTTTCTAAAAACCCAGGGGAATGGTAGTGTTTGGCACTACCCTGGATTTCTGTCACAGTTTAAATGTTTTCATCCTCCTTCAGTGGTTTTATCTTTGTTTTTAATAAGGTTCATGCTTACCCAGATCTCTGAAATAATTCACAGGGACAAAGGTAAGTCCCGGAACCCACCGTAACAGGGTGGTGTGTATTACCTTAGACAAACCACAGGAGAGAAACTTGGTGAATTGATACCAATACCATGTGCCTTATCTTGTATTCCCCATTTGCTCCTTCTTCACACACATCGATGACATCAGGACAAGTCTCTGTGAAATCAATTATGTTAAATCTTTGGAGAGACAGGGTTTTAAGCTGTAAGCATGCTTGGTTGTATTTCAAAGAATGTGTGACATAAAATACACTTGCTGTCTTGTATGACTGCTGCCGGGCTAGTAAAGCCATCCTTGAGCCTAGCAACTAAAGCTACCTTGCTCTTCCTGGCTCTCCTGTTGCCACTGCCTGCTTTCTGAATCCCCATGGAGTGACAAGATGTCTTGTTTTGGGTGCCAGTGGTTTTCAAGCAAACCAAAGCCTCAGGCTCCTACAAAAACTGTAGCAAATGGCTGGCAAAGGGTTCCTTTGGCACTCAATAAGGCAACGTTGTTCTGGGGCATAACACACAAGTGTTACGTTCGTGGAAATATCTTCCTAGTGTCGGCAAAAAATGTTGGGGGTTTGTGCACCAGTGGAAGCAAAATAAGGAGATTTAGATTATTCTTCACCTTTTAGTTGCAACTAAGGTACCTTTGTTCACGTGACAGTTCTTGGTGGTGATTTGGGTGGGGTTTCTAGCTAGAGTAGAAGGAATTTTATGTTACATTACAATCAATGATGTTTAACTACAAAGAGTTCATCAATATGAAAGGACATTTAATAAAATAATGATTTTTTTATTAAGTTGTCTTTTTATAATTGCAGCCTGAGAGCCAGGAAATGTTAACTTGTGCTTTAAAAATTGGTAAGAACCTGTATTTTCTAAATCAAATTAATAAAATAGCATTACAACTCCAGTCATTTTAAATAAATGCTTCACAAGTTGCCATGGAAAACACAAAGCAATTCTGTATATGCAGAGCTTTCTTTCTTTTTTCCAGTGTACCATGGATGTATTTTCACATAAGGAATTACGTGCCAAAATGTACCCTTTCAAACAAACCACAGCCCAAGTCTTCTTATCTTCCAAAGAAACTAACAACTAGTTTAAACCAGTAATCAAGGTTTATCATAGTCTGTTCAAAAAGAATTGGATTTTTTTGTTTGGTTGCATGTTTTTAGTGTACTTAATTATTTGAGGTTTTAAATTCTTGCCAGTTTCTCTTGCCCATGGATTTTTTGTAAGTTGACTTTGTTTTCATTCACTAGCTCTAGGGGAAAATATTTTATTAGGAAGTCTTCCTTAATTCTAGTTTAGTTCCCTTAAAATTTTATTGTTTGCCAGAGTAGCCTAGCACTGTATCTAAGCAGTTCTGAAGGAAACATGCATTTGATCAATGAGTTCTAAAATTAAATTAGCCTGATTTTCATGTTCCTGTTACAATAGAGGTATAGATTGCAAATGCTGAATTGGTTTGAAACACTTTTTAAATACTATGATCTATATTTTTTCCTTCAGGTTTCAAATAGGCTATTTATGATAAAGGAATGATATTTTGTAAATTAAATATTGACTTATTTTTCAGGACTTCCACTGAGTTGTTTAAAATCAGGTTGACACGTTGCATATTTTTGTTGTATTGACAATATTTTAGAAAATGATAAAGCTGGAACTCTCTAGACATTCTCATGTCGTGCTTCTGATACACATGTATACATGAGTGTGCATTACACAATTATGAGGTGATGTTAAATATAAAAAATAGCTTCAATGTTTACTTCTGTGTTGCTTCCAGGTTTTCTGGATGTTTGGACTTAAAAAAAGCATTCTGCTTTTTCATTGTACATCTGACTGCCACTAGATGGTGATAGATGTGTGTACAATATTAACAGCTGTATGTCAGCGGAGGCTGGAGTTCATTTTCATATGACCCTCAATAACTGACTGGGAAATCAATAGTTACTAAATAATGTAATTTTGGTTCTGCCCTGTTAATGAAGAGCCTTGCATGGAGCTTTTCTTAATAAAGAAAGATGCTGCCTGGCATCCAACACACCTCTTCTTATAGCAGCAGACCTCTTGTGCTGAACTTGTGGGCTTTTTCAGAAGAGAATAGCTCTCCTAAAAGCAGTTCTGCATGAGGACAGTTGCTGTACTCAAGGTTTTTGGGTTCTCTATCCAGCACCTTGGCCTACTTAATAAAGGAGATAAAGGGCATGGTTGAAGGTAGGGAGAAAATGTTTTCCTTCAGAAAAGTTTTGTTCTAGGAAAGAAACAAAGCACCCTTATATTCTAGGTCAAGAGGCTGATTGTATGTGTTCCTGAGCAGTCAGGATAGGATCATTTAGTCCTAAGGTGCTTTCCTTTCAACCCAATAGAGAATTTTTACCTTTGATTGTAACATAACACAAAATTGCTTCTAGTTTGTTTAGCCCCCTGTCCCAAAATCATCACTACTGTCATGTGAACTAAGTTATGTCAAGTGTGATTGCTTCAATACTTAGAATCTGGTCCTTAGCCTTGAACATTTCTGTCTGTCCACCTGGGAAATAATAATGTAGAAATTTAGAAAAACCAGATCTGATACATCTTGTATAGAGTAAATGTTGAACTAAACATCTGTTGCATAGTAGCAGATTGCTTTTTAATGTATCCCAAATTTTTAAGTTTCATACTAAGAAGAATCTTTCATGGCTACTTGCACATTTTGTTCACCTTCCCTAAGCATCTTAAAATTGCTTCTAAGGTGTCCAGATTAACTTTTTCCTTCTAATTGTTGTCAGAGTCAGTTATGGGCAAATCTGGTTTTAGCAGAGATTCATGTTCATTGCCCTTCATGTTGCTGTTTAGAGTTTTCAATATACTAGCTAATGAAGTAGAAGTTAGATATCTGTTTTATAGAAGTTTAAAGAGATAAAGCTTAATACAAAACTTGAACTAAACGTTTAATTCCACAGGTAATAATTTTGAATATGGGAAAACTTGTACTTCCTTGTGTATGTGTCTTTCTGAAGCAGCAAGGTTAGTTTCAACTGTCTGCTTTAGTTGCAGATAAACTAGAGAAATTATTTTGGGGTTTTTTCATCACTACCTTAATGCAGATGCAATTGGATTCCTTTCCCTCTGATTAATATCAATTTTCTTACCCTTTTTTAGAATCACCAGATGCTGATATTGCCATGGAGGTAGCTACATCAGAACAGCATGTTTCTGAGGCAATATATGATTGTGTTATTTGTGGACAAAGTGGTCCTTCTACTGAAAACAGACCTACGGGGCTAGTTGTACTATTACAAGCATCCTCAGGTATGAATGTGTGCCTTGTTGGACAAGCAGTGTTTCTGCAGCTTTTAGTATGTGTGCATAAATACTATTGTGTCTCATGGATCCTGGAAGGACAGTCTCCTCTTTTTTTATGGGTCATGGTAGGTCTAAAGGTGCTGAGAAAATTTTTAAGTGTTTGGGAAAAGAGCAAATGGTTTCCTTCTTTCCTAGTTCCTGTTAGCTTTTGTAAAAAGCTATATATAATATAGCAGTATATAATAGAGCTGCAAGAAAATAGGTATTAAAAGAAGAAAATTTAAAAAGCCATCGGGGTGTCTATATGTATGTGTGTTTGTGTATGTATATCTATTTTATGTACAAGTGCAAAAGCACAATTTCAATTATTTAGTTTCTTTAATAATTTTTTTACTGTTTGACATCAACAAAGCACGTTGTAGTTACAAACCAGAATTTTCTGATTGTTTTCTTAATTGTTTTCTTTATCACTGCTTTTCTTCCTACAGTGTTGGGACAATGCCGCAATAGCACTGAGCCAAAGAAACTACCGACTACTGAAGAGGAGCAAATATACCCTTGGGATACCTGTGCAGCACTGCATGATGCAAGGCTTACAACCTTACAGAGATACTTTAAAGATGTAAGTATTTCATATGAACAATACTACCACTTACGGAAAAAATTGTGTAAAAAGGTAAATAAAATTACAACTTAGAGTCCTCCTAATTTCATTTTCACGTTTAGTGAACACTTTGTAATATCACAGTAGTTCTGAAGTGTTTAGATTTGATAGGGTCCTTATTTTTAAATAGCATCTAACTTTCCCCTATTTATATTTTTGGTATGGGCATCTAGTATATCTACAGGCTATATAGTCAGTATATCTACAGGCTATATAGTCATTAAATGTCCATGCAGGTGTTCTTTAGAAGAAAATATTTCACAGTTCAGTAAGACCACACAATTGAGATGTGTTTTTTGTATCTTGGATATTAGTTTCAAAACACTAGTTTTCTTGTGGCCATTCAGAGAACCTGATCGAGGAATTACTCTTCTGTCTGATTAATTATTTTTGGCAGCACAGAGTAAGTCGAAAGTGTTGTTTTAACCTGTAACAGTTTCCTGAGCCCCTGCAGAGAAGGAGAGGATGAGTGTGTGGGAAGGGGGGGGATCAACAGAACACTTACAGTAAAATTTCAAGGGAACTAAACTTCTAGTATCAAGGAGAGCTAGTGAACGAAAACAAAGTCAACTTATAAAAAAACTGTGGGTAAGAGAAGCTGGCAAGAATTTAAAATGTCAAATAATTAAATAGACTAAAAAAATACAACCAAACAAAAAAACCCAGTTCTGCTCACTGTTCCAAGCAGGGTTTTGCATTGCTTCAAAAGCCACATTACAGCTTTTTGTATTTAATTTATACATATGTTCTGAGAAATCATTCTGGGGGAGAAGAATATGTTACCTAAGACCCTAAATAAGCTCCTATAGACTGGTCCCAGTGATGCAGTAAGTCTTAGGCAGATCTATCTAAATAATCAGCATTTAGAAGCTTAAATTTTGACTTTAGAGAGGAAAAACTGTGGCAATTTTTACTCTTGACATGATTGCTAGCTTTCTCAGTCTGTCATCCATGAATAATTGAAATTTGCCAACTGAAACCAAGCTTGCTTATGTAGAGTAGGAAAGCTTAGAGTAAATTTCATAATTGCTTTGATACAGTTTTTAAAAATGTTGGGCAATGTTTTCAGAAAAGCACCTTTTCCTGAGGCAAATATTATACATTTCCTTGCTAAAATGTAAAACTGGTTTGCACGGGCCCACCTCTCAAGCCTGTCAAGGTCCCTCAGGATGGCATCTCTTCCCTCCAGCGTGTCAACCACACCACACAGCTTGGTGTCATCAGCAAACTTGCTGAGGGTGCACTCAATCACATTGTCCATGTTGCTGACAAAGGTTTTAAACAGTGCCAGTCCCAATACCAGCGCCTGGGGAATGCTACTCATTGCTGATCTCCACTTAGACATCGAGCTGTTGACCACAACTCTGAGTGCAACCACCCAGCCAATTCCTTACCCACCGAGTGGTCCATCTGTCAAGTCAGCGTCTCTCCAATTTACAGACAAGGATGTTGTGTGGGACAGTGTCAAATGCTTTATACACGTCCAGGTAGATGACATCAGGTGCTCTTCCCTTCTCCATCAACTCTGTTACCCTATTATAGAAGGCCACCAAATTTGTCAGGCACAATTTGCCCCTAGTGAAGCCGTATTGGCTGTCACCAATCACCTCCTTATTTTCCATGTGCCTTAGCATAGTTTCCAGGAGGATCTGTTCCATAATCTTGCCAGGCACAGAGGTGGGACTGACTGGCCTGTAGTTCCCCAGTTCTTCCTTTTTTCCCTTTTTAAAAATGGGGGTTCTGTTTCCCCTTTTCCAGTCAGTGGGAACTTCACTGGACTGCCATGACTTCTCAAATATGATGGATAGTGGTTTAGCAACTTTATCCACCAGTTCCCTCTGGACCTGCAGGTGCATCTCATCAGGCACCTTCAGATTCCTTAGATGGTCTTGAACCTGATCTCCTACAGTGGGTGATTCTTCATTCTCCCAGTCCATGCATTTGCCTTCTGTGACTTGGGTGTTGTGACCTGAGCATTTGCCAGTGAAGACTGAGGCAAACAAGTCATTGAGTACCTCAGCCTTCCCCATATCCTGGGTAACCAGGTCTCTGATTTCCTTCTGGAGAGGGCCTACCTTTTCCCTAGTTTTCCTTTTATCACTGACGTACCTCTAGAAGCTCTTCTTGTTGCCCTTGACATCCCTGGCCAGATTTAATTCTGTCAGGGGTTTAGCTTTCCTGACATGATCCCTGGCTTCTTGGACAAGTTCTCTCAGGCTACCTGTCCTTGCTTTCAGCCACTGTAGGCTTCCCTTTTATGTCTGAGTTTGTCCAGGAGCTCTTTATTCATCCATGCAGCTCTCCTGGTATTTTTGCCTGACTTCCTCTTTGTTGGGGTGCAGCACTTCTGAGCTTGGAGGAGGTGGTCCTTGAATATTAACTAGCTTTCTTGGGCCCCTCTTCCCTCCAGGGCTTTTTCCCATGTTACTCTACCAATCAAGCCCCTGAAGAGGCCAAAGTCTGCTCTCCTGAAGGAGGCAAGAGAATAATTTCACATAGAGGTGAAAATTTTAAGTTACAAAACATGAAGTAGCTTACTGTACTAGAAGAAAAGAAAATAATATTCAAAAGCTATGTGCTGTATGCAGATTGGGCAAAACAGGCTAATTCATTCCATAGATTGCTTTTGTACTTTTTTAGCTGAAATTTGATGCTTGCTCTCAGTCAGGGAGTAGAGTTCTTGCCCATTAAAGGAAGAATCACTGAAAGTGATTATTGTCAATATTGAGAGGTATGGCTGAGGTTCAGGAGATAAGACTTCATATACTTCATTAATAGGCCTGTTTTCTGAATCACACTGAACCAATGACTTGATATAGGTGTGCTTCATGCTTTGAAGTGTCCTTTATTTCTCAAGGCAAGAGTGTAAGAGCGTAGCATTTCTGCAAAGACTTGGGGTTAGTTTTTTTCTTTTTCTTTTTTTTTTTCTTTTGCAAATGCTACTGAGTAGCCTCATTAAATACATGCAATAAGTATTGCTTTTCCTGAATGAAGCATTGGTCCTGGGAGGATTATCCAAGTGTATCATATGACTGTGCCTTACTAATAGTGCAGTCTACTAAATCATGCAGGAACCAATGGGAGAAAAAGAAACTTTTTTTTATGGCCTGAGAGGGTCATAGCACATTATGAATATCAGGTGGAGGCAAGGTGAACAGGAACATGTTTGTAGATGAAATCAAAACAAAATTAAAAATTTTCTGTTCATATGCAGGAAAAAGAGATGCTAGGACATCCTTAGAAAACACAGCTATCAGAGTTGGTTATTCATATATCCCAGTTTTGGATCATGTGTTAAAACCATTTTATAGTGAGTCTACACTAAAAATTGTTTTCCAGTTCTGGTAGCCACAAATCTTTTTCTGTTCTTTAAATGTATAACCAGAATGTGCATTTCAATCTGTGTCTGAAGTTATTTTTTTGAGAAATGGAGATTTAATAATTAAACAGACTATAGCTAGGTATTCTGCAAGAGAATTTTCTACAATTCTGTATCATAAGTTTCCCTGCAGTGACTGTTTTTTCAGCTCATTATTTTCAGAGGACCACCTGTGAGGTAACTTTATTTTTGACACATGAGCTATAAATGCAGTCTTGGACTAAGGCAAATGTTTTCACAACAATCCTGGTGTAAAACTCGATTCATTAAACATGTATGGGTTCTGTTTTCCATTTATGATGTGCTATATACAGTATTGTTCAACAACTCATGAAAAACCCTAAGTGTTTACACTGAATTTTAATAACAAATTGGGGTTTAATTACATAACCTTAATCTTCTTATTTTGGGTACGTACAAAACTGAATGAAGTGTACTGGGGCACTGTATTGCCCTTGTACATGGGATAACTTGTGTTGTTGGAACAAATGCTGGCGTTAGAGCCATTCTCATGCTGTAATACAAGAGGTTCTTTAAAGAAATCATTATCTTAACGGACAAGAATTGCAGTTTTAACTTAAGGGTTTGGCTCTTTGTTGGAAAGAATAGCATCATGGCAGCCATGGAAGTTAGCATAAGTAAATACTTTATAAAATAAAATTTGTCTTTATTTCCACAATATATGTATTTTAATTAAATAGCATGAAAATAAAAATCTGTATTTTTAAAAAACTTAAAATAAGTTGTTGTAAATACCTTTATAACTTCATATATATTGTTGTTCTTTTTCTTAACTGTTTTTGCTTTGGTTTAGAGTTCCTGCCTGCAAGCAGTGTCAATAGGCTGGAAAGGAGGTGTTTATGTACAAACTTGTGGTCACACTTTACACATAGATTGTCATAAATCTTACATGGAATCTTTACGGGTAAGTAAAACTAAAGATCATCTTTTTTTATTTGAATCTGAACTGTTTTTAGTGAAATCAATTGGATTTATGCTGTTCAATTCAGAGAAAGATAGACTAAGTTTACATGAATGGACAAGATGTACCTACAGTTCTTGAAATATAATAAAAACTAAATCTCTTATTACATCTTGACATTGCTAACAAAAGTACTTTGCTTTCAGTTATTCTAATGTATCAGAAAAAACACTTCACTAAATGAATCCTGTTCTTATAAAAAATAAGTCACTGGTTTTGTTTTTTCTGGTGTGCATCTTCAGGCAAAGCATTTCTTAGACTTTTCATTTGTTTCATAGATTCCTATTTTGATGTTTAATGTGTGTGAGCAATTACTGAGAAACTGAAGAAAAAATGAGGGGAATTTTACAAATACGAACCTGTGCTTTTGGTTAAGTCCTAATATGAAAATTCAGTTACAAAAAGTTAGATTTTTATCTCTAGTTATGTATGGAATAAGTTATGTATATACATGCAATTTAAATAAATGAGTAAAAATAGTTCCAACTCATGTGAATCATGCTTCTTTTTTTTTTTTCCCTTCTCCTTGGAAAATTCCTTTTGCAAATTTCAGCTACATCTTCTTTGTTTTCATTTAGAATGACCAGGTCCTCCAGGGTTTTTCAGTGGACAAAGGAGAATTTACCTGTCCCCTCTGTAGGCAGTTTGCTAACAGTGTTCTTCCTTGTTATCCTGGAAACAACATGGAAAGAAGCCTTTGGCAAAGTCATAGTAACAAGTGTATGCAAGATCTTGTACAAGAGGTGGAAGATCTTCAAGAACAGCTGGGAACTTTCCCAGTAAGCATCAGTGTAAGGCAGAAAGATCCTTGTTAATTTGCTTCTACCTTTCAGTTTTTACATTATGTTGCATTTGTGACCTCTTAAAAACACGACAACCTGGGAAACTTCATTTTCTTCTCATATGGAAGATAGAATACTATTTTTTTTATATATATCAATAAATTTTAAATATTTACAGCACTTATTACATTACCTACTAAAACAATTAAAAAGCTATGAAAAAATGTGATTATTTTTTTGTGGAGTATGTTTTCACTTCTCTCCAGAGTAATTGACATAGAATTGAGTAATGTAATCTAAAATTTATTTATAATTTCTTTACAACGTATAAACATCAATATCCTTGTAACTAGAAGCTATTTAAAGAATGTCTGTTAAGAACATTTTAAGGTATGAGTTATTTGTTTTACAGAAAGAGCAGTTTGCAGGTGTATTATAAAGCTTCATGAGGTCTTTCTGAATGATTAAATTTTTCTAGCCTTCTGGTCGTGATGGAAATGCTTTGTGTTATTTTTGTGTACTTGTGCAATGCAAATATACTTTAAAATAATGCAAGCAGTGAGATTCTTAAACTTAGGAGGTGGACAAAAGAGTGATGTTTTCACATTCAGAACAAATCAGAATAACTTTCAGACTACTGTAACGCTTCTGTGAGACAGAATATTGGCTTTTTAATACATATTTTTTCATAACCCGCAAATGTGTGTTTATAAATATGAAAGTGCTATGCTTTGTGATCAGCTTCTTCAGGTAAAATTAACTAATCTTCTTTTGTGTCTTTGTTCATAGTCTGAAACCAACCTCAGTAAAGAAATGGAATCTGTAATGAAAGATATAAAAAGTACCACACAGAAGAAGTATACAGATTATAGTAAGAATCCTGGATCACCTGACAATGATTTTCTGTTTATGTATTCAGTAGCCAGGTGAGTATGGTTTTTTTGGGTTTTATGTTTTTTTCTTTTGTTTCTCACTAATGGTACTACTCACCAGATAGATCTCTTCTTAAAAAAAAAAAATAAAAAAATATTCCATTCTCTAAAAAAAAGTACCTTTTGAGTAGTTATGCATCAGGGTTACATTTTCTGATTTACATATGCAGACATATGCATGATAGAAGAATGTGCCTTTTGGTTCATTTTTAGTATCTGCAGCAGTGGCACAAAACCTGAAGAACATTTTATCTTCTGCTTATTTAGTGTTCCTCTTTATTCGAGGTTTTGCTTTCTGTGTATCAAAATTCTGTGTTGAATTTCTTTTTCTGCCTTCCTTTTCCAAACTGTCAAATCTTCTCTACTATTATTTAGCAGAATGAGACTATTTCTAGATCACTGTTATATTGCTGGCTTTTAAATCAGAGTGTTTTTAATCTCTCCTTCAGACATTAGCTTTATTTATTTAAATAGGGATCACAGAAGGAGCCTTTTCTACATCAGCAACCAGGAATCTCTCTTCAAGTGAATAAGACTTCCAAAAAAGCATTAAAACTGCCAGCATTTTGTATGATGTTTGATTCCAGTTTTATAGCTGTCAGCATCACAGACACCATCTCCAAGAAAATCACACAGTCCCTCCTTCCACCTATACTGTTAATGTTAAGGTGCTCTGAATGGTTGATCTGTTCAGATTTACTGTAATGGAGATTTTTCCCATAAGAAGTTGATATACTCATTAGGCAGATAATTTTCTAAACTCTGACTTACAGAGGCTTGCAGGGAAGGTGCTGACTGCAGAGAAAGTGCAAGCATTACAAGTGATACCATCCAGTAGTATTTTTAATCCCAGTTTCACGAACTGATTGCTGAGTGTCTTTAGTATGTACGTAGTGGAAATATTCAGGACTTGGCTTGGCGGGACTCTGCATAATCAAACGTAAGGCTCAGCTTTTGACAGAAGGTTGGACCATCTGAGCTCCAGATTTCTCTTCCAACCTAAATTATTGTAGAATTCTTTTAAAAGAAATATTGTCTCTATTCTTTAAGAGTAAAAAATTGTGGCTTTATTAAGAGGAGCCTTTGAAGATGACTCTGTATTACTTTAAGTGGCATGTGCTATACAAGGATAGATAATGTTGAGATTTTTAGCAATGATGTGTTTGGTCGATACAATTTAATTTTCTTCTAAAAATACAAAGGATGCAAAATTAATGTTTCACATATAAAAGTGTAATTACTTGTAACCGTAACTTGGCATGCCATTTAAGGTACAAAAAGAGTGTTATATTTCTGAGTGTATTGTTACATAATTTTAAAATTGCTGGCTAAACATATTTTAAATCTATTTTATGATGTTTATATTAACACCCTAAGCCCAAGGTTTTTGTTTCCATTCCAAGAGTTAAAAATACCTCAAACTAAACAGTTTAAACCAGAACAGGTTAAAAAAAAAAAACTTTTAAAAAGACATTTTATTCTAACCTTAGTTTGTTTTATGGAAATAAATATGTAAGTGAGCTGGTCATCTCCCAGATGGAGAAAGTTTTCTTTGTATGATTTTAGTATGTTTTGTTTAATTTTAAGTATCCAAAGAATGGACCATCCACAATTTAAATAACAGACCGAAGTAACTTGCTTTCTGGAAGTCACTGCTGTTATTCAGCCTATTTCTTCCTTAGTTCCATCCAATTCTTTTTGAGGTAACAATATCCTTGTGTTCCTTATCAACCTGTTACCTTTGAGCATTTCTAGTTTTATGTATTCTGAAATATTTCATTGTTTTTGTTCAGACCAGTTTACTCATTTCTTCCTGGTATTTAATTTAGCATACAGATAAAGTGGTCAAGATGATAAGTAGAACCTATTTAATTAAGCATTTGAGTACAATGATATTTGTATTGATTCCATATATTCGCAAGTGAATTAAACACTCTTAATCTTCTTACAAGTCATGTTCTGTGTTTCAATCAGAAAAGGACATCATCTACAGTCTTCTTCTAAGATGTTAGTTTACTGCTGGAGGACAGCTTTGAAGTGTATCTCTGCATGCTGGAGTTAAACCAGCATGCTACTGGTTAAATAAGATGTAGCCACTTGCCCCTTTTCCTCTTCAGGAAAACAGAAACTTACTTTTCTTACTTCACATTTGCTTACCCAGACAGATGATACTTGTAGCAGAGCAATTACAAGCAAATTTCCTACCACCTAGTGGGAGAGCGAGCCCCTGTCTGTTTTCCTAGCAAAGAGGCACTCAGGGTCTGGCATCCTGATTTGCATGATAAATTTACGCTCTTTCCTATGCATCCCTCCTGGTCTTTGTTGACATGCGATTAGTATAGTGTGTCATTCACAAATCGTGTGTGCCTAGATCAATTTTAATAGCTCCACATTCATAGCATTGATGACTCATTTGTGGCAATATCTTGGAGGACTGCTTCTGTATTGCATAGCAATAGGTCTCATGCTTTTGTTGGCTGTGTAAACAAAGCTTTTGGTTTTGCTGTCATCTGTGTATAGACTAATGTAAGAACCTTGCGTTCTTTCCTTCCAGTCTGTGTCTCAGTATCTGGGTTTTTTCGTATATGTGGTCTTTGTAAAGTGAATTAGGAAACATGGTAGTGATTAACTTGATTTTTCTATCCCAATAGAAAGAGGAGGTCCATCCAAATATGTTCTCTTTCTGGAAAGGGCATTGTATTTTTACTTCCCCTTCTGTCCTGATAAGAATTTTGAGAAATATGCTGTCACACCACCCCCAACTCCTCACCCCCAATATGTTTGTTTAATGAAGGCCCCCAAGAAGGGGTGTTTTTTTAATCAGGAGTCTGTACAGCTGAGCAAAATCCATATTCTTCTCTTTTTTTTTGTGAGTGAGGAAGATAAAGCCAGTATTCTACAAAATTTGTTGCTCCAATGAATGATGCAGAGATTGCTAGATAGGGAAAGCACTCGTATAGATTTTCTTTCTCTGTCTCTTTCCCTCATGTTGAGAGGGCTGAGACAGCAAAGGACCACTTTGTGTTCTACTCTTCTATCAGATGCCCCAAGTTTTTCTTCATTTATGAGAGAACAGGCACTGAGAGCTCTGCTTTTCTTCAGTAGAGGATAGATGGTACTCAGATCCTCAAGGTAGAAAGGAGCTTGAATAAGGGAAGAGAGATACTAGTCTTATTCAGAAACTATTTAGGGCTGCACCTCCCACTGACACAGAAAATTTTATAAAGGAGAAGTGTTCTGTTTCATAGAAGATGCTTTCTCTACTGTGCACTTTTATGCCAAAGTTTAGGTATATTTTGAAAGAGATGACTTAGAGGAAAAGGCTAATACTTACGTTCCTAAGAAAGCTGAACTATAAACTGCTCTCTTCGAGGAGCTGGGGGCAATGAGGAAGTGTGGGAGGTGAGAGTTTGGTATGATATGTGAGATGGAATATATGTTCCCAGAAACCTCTCTCCTTACATTCCTTATAGCAAAAAATGCTACTTAACACCTCATACATATCAAGGATTTTTTCAGAACTGCCCCTGAGGTTTGTTTTGTGAGACTGTACATACTTCTTGCTGAAAGGGAAATCTCTAGATTTAGAAAATTGTTCTTAGACATTCAGGTAGTGTTTTTGATTTAAATATTATCTCTTTTGTAATGGAAGGCTGCCATTAATTTTGTCCTACAAATTAGTTATTGGAAGGTTTGTAGAAATAAAAGATACTGGTTTTCTTTATATTCCCACGATGAACTAGCATGTGCTGATCTACAGTTGCTATTTTGTCCACTAATGTGAAATCCCTGTCCCTGCTTCCTTGCTGGTAGATTTTTAGAAGTTCAGTGAGCACTGCAAATTGCCTGAAGAGTGGAAAATTCCCCTGTCACACAGATGCCCTTATCAGCAGAAACCAGATGGAGCTCTGAGCAGGCACATTATCAATGTTAAATTGCCTTTTCTGAGTAGAGAGGATTAAAGCATTCCTTCAGAAATGGGTGGCATAAGCTGCAAACTTAGGGATAGTAATATTCTGAAATGTTACTATTTTAAAAACTATGAAAGTATCTTTGCAAACACTGCATATTAAAAATGTATTATTCTTTCAAGCTGATGGAGCCGAAATTCTTAAAATAATTTATTTTGAATAAAATAGTAATTTTGTAGTTTCTGCTTAAATATGCATGTGTGGGTGTTTATTCTTAGCTTAGATATATTACATGCCTAAAATTCTAGAACAGATTTTTATATGTATTCAGTCACATTATATTGAACCTAAAATGGGTTGATTTTTAGTCAAAGGACAAAATATGCTTAGACTGAGCTTTGCAGTTTGGAATAAATTAACAAAATAACATTTCAGAATAATAGAATTATATTCCTATATTTTAATTAAAGGAATATACGTTGACTTATTAAAATAAGGTCTCAGAGAGCATAATGTTTCCTCCAAGCTTTGGGGGTAAAAGATAATGCAGTACTGAAACATCCAATTCCAAAATTAAACAAAGGTATCAAATTTGGCCTAACCAATTGGTGCCTGAGTATCAGATTACAGTAATACTAAGAAAGCATCAGTGTGACATGCAGAGATTTAGGGACACAACTCCTGTGTCATACTAATGAGCTGGAGTGAATACCAGTGTTTCATTCAGAATTAACCTCCAAGGCTTATATTAACTAACTTATCTATAAAGGTCAGTGCTTCCATTATAATTTAGACTGTTTTCATACTTAGCTACCTGATGGCATATCCATTGTACTATCTGCTTGTTTAAAGCAAAACAAAAGCCCTGCCAATAAAGAGAACAATTTTTAGACATATCTGATTGATTGAAATTCAGCTAATCTGTATATTGTCTTTCCAGATTTGCATATAAATTCCCTTATTATCAAGGAGTTGTGTGTGCATACAGAAAAAAGCCTCAGAATTAACATTTTTTTATTCTTCAATCACAACTGAAGCAGCTTTCTAAATATAGTACTTGTTAATCAAAGCATTTAAAATCACATATGTCAATATCTTGATAAAGTTTGATTTATTCTGAGTCCTGTTTTGGTAGTATCTCCTACTGAAGATTCATTCACAGCATTCTTTTATTTAGTGTATGCTGGGAGTTTCTGGTGACTCTTTCATGTCTGTAGAAGCTTGAATAATGCTGTTCCATTCAACACTTACGTTTTTCTTGCAGAACTAACTTGGAACTTGAGCTGGTCCATAGAGGAGGCAATTTATGTTCAGGAGGTGCAAGCACAGCTGGGAAAAGATCATGTTTAAGTAAGTTTTATGTTATGAAGTACAATATAAATTATTAGAATATTGAAAAAGATGTCTAGCTCTTTCTAACATTTGCTAAATTGTCAACTTTTTTCTTTATAGAACCTTTTTTCTGCCATAGCGAGTCTGGTTTTTGTTGCAATTTGAGAAATCTGAAATCTAATTTGCACAGATTATTCATTAGAGCTGTTCATGTGTTGTGAGTATAATCTATTTAGAAATGTCATAGTATCCACATAAAATTTTTTAAATGATTTCACATTTTTAGGAGTAAAGCTAGAAGTATTCTAAGGGTAAAGCAGGAAAGCTTTGTTTTGATCTCGTTGTTGCTAGTAAAGAAATTTGTTTCTCTGAGTACTAATGTAGCTTATGAGTAGGTCTCATACTTAGAAATCTGTAGCTCCTATGTCTTTAATTTCCCTAGTGCTGTCTCTGGCAGGACAGTTTCGCAAGTTTTCATTGGCAGAAACACTCAAATCTTCATTGTTCTGAAACCTTTAATGTTTGGCAAATAAAGCACTTTTGGTTGAAGAATTGCTTTTTTTCTTAACATAAAATCGTTTTATCTTTTGCTGGGATATAAACTGTTAGGAATGGACATTTTCTTTTTTCAGAAAAAATGGGAAGGCCTGCCAGAATACTGTTACTACTAATGCTTGTTTAAATCAAGCTCATGCAGCAGTAGTAACAAATTCAGTAGTAAAAATGTCAAAGTTTGGGCCCACCTCTGCATTTTGGTACATGATTTGTTGGATGACGCTTTCTTTATCATTTGAGGTGATGAGCTGCCGAAGAAGTCCCATCACATGCTATGCTGCCGTATCCTCTGTAGAATAAGAGCCTTCTGTTAACTGCCAGGAGATGTAGTTTTAAACGCTACTACAGGTGGTTTCCTCCCACCATCATAACCCAGCAAAGCAAAACGCCTGAAAAATGCATCTGTTAAAAGAACATCACTAGATCACTGTTGGTAAATTTGAAGCATTTAATAAAATCAAGGCTCTACAGATAATTTTTACTTGGATTCCAATATATTTTTAATTTTATGCTCACTTACTAAGATGGACACTTACTCTCTGAATTTTAGCAACTTACTGGATGCATTCACTATTTCAGAGGCATTTTATTTGGAAGACTATGATGAGCAGCTTAGGGCAGAGGTTTCAGCTTAAAACTGGAAAGCCTTTGAGATATTTCAAATGAAAAAATTTAAATTTTAATGAGTGTACCCCTGTTTTCCCATGGCTTTAGTAGCCATACAGGATCTTTGTAAGTCTTGACATTTTAAAATTTAGAAGAATGTGTACAGTCTCTAATCAATTTTTTATCTTATTGGTAGTTTTTCAAAGTCAGGATAAATTTAGGCTTCTCCATATGATTTTTTTTTTTTTTTAAAGATGAAAGTGGAATGAAATACATTCATTACATCTTAAAACACTGAAATGTTTGATGTCATATCAGTATTAAATTTGTGCTGCACGTACCTATTTAAAGGCTATATATATAAGATAATGTTTTGTCTTGTGATACTTTATCACCACCTAATGTCAGTAAGTGCTGGAAGATTATGGCTTTGAAGAGAATGGGTGAACCACCAGTGAGGAAAGAATGATTTTTAAAAATCCATACCCTATCTAGAAATTGAATACTGTTTTGTTGAAGTCCTGCTTGCACGGTATTGAAACTGCTTTAGTTTTTTAAACATCATGCAGCAGAAGTAATGTAAAATGTAACCTGTTTTTGTTTTTTTTACATGTGAGGTAATGAGGTGTCTCTCTTGTGATTAAGCACACCACTCTGTATTAGTCTTGTAACAACTGTAAAGTTTGGTGATTAGGTATTGCAGAAAACAGAATATGTTGTCCTGGGTGAGCCGTTACAGCCGCAAGCGTCAGGGAAGATGGTGGGAACAAATAGGTCAAGAGCTGTTTTAGTAGATTGCACCATGAGGCCAGCTGCTCTTGGGAAGGAAAATTAAGAATGATTAATGTAGCTGTTAGTGTCACTGATTGAGCCTGTGCAAGAATGATGAAGAAAATTTGGCTGTAAAATTGCCATTTTAAGCTTTAAAATTTTGTATGTGCGTTTGCATGAGTGTGTGTATACAGTATATGCAACCAAAAAATGCAAATAGAGTCCTATTTGCTTATTGCTTAAAAATCAAGTCCTATTTTAAGCACCACATGGCAGTTTTAGAGACTATGGCCTTGAAAATTCTCTTAGGTTTAGAGGATAATTATGATATATAACATAATACGAGTCCTATTTCTCTGTTTTATAAAGTTTAGGAGATCTGATGTTTTGCTTTTTGTTTTCATTGTTTTGTACTTACAGAACAGGTTCAGAACACAATATTAAGGCTGAACAGTTAGGACTTCTCTATATGACTTTTGTATCTCTCTTTAACTTGCGGATACATGTTTTTCTGTCGTTACTCTGGCAATCTTGCAATAATGAGTAAACAATTCCACAAACTGCAAAAGTTATCTATAAAATAACTTACAATCTAGAACTTTCTTCCTTTTAACTTTTGCATAGTTTTTCTTTCTTTCTTTCTTTCTTTCTTTCTTTCTTTCTTTCTTTCTTTCTTTCTTTCTTTCTTTCTTTCGGGCTGCTTTCTTCTCTTTTTTCCTTTTTCGCTTTGTAATAAGGGTAAGACTAGGGTTTTTGGGGGAAGGATTAACTATTCTATCACCTTGTCCTCTGGCTTCAGTTTCCTTGTATAGAAAGGAGGTCTTTATGTTTCCCACGGATAGCAGTCTGGCATTTCAGCATCAGCTGCATTAGTTAGAAAGGACATTAATTTACAAGTGGACATCAAAAAAGTATATAAGACTTTTGTAAGCTTGCCTTAAATAAAATGCCCAGCACCTTCATAACTTCTGTGGTGGTTATAACCCTTGAGAAAACGTATTGTTCCACTGTTTTTTTTCTGTTCATTGGTTTGTTTCTCCTCTTGTTCATTTGAAGCATGTGTTTTGCATTTGTAGGTGGCTCAGCGGCGTCATCTGTCTTGATTATGATGTTAGTATCATTTAATCAATGCTTTCAGTGTTTTTGTGAGCACAGAATGTCATCTTGACATGAAGCATTTTCTAAGCTCTTCACGCTCCTTTTGTATAAAATTTTTCAGCTCTGTTGATAGTAATGACTTTCTCCATTTCATCAATATGGCCAGTGATACCTGGAACCACTAAGTACGGTTCATTCCTCTAGCAAGAAAAAAATAATTCTTTTATGAATTGTTCATTTGCAACTGTCTCTGTACTGTAATCTATTATGAATATGGTTGTAAATCTCATTTTGTTGTGACTTAGTAATTATCATTCTCTAGTCTTATTGCTGCTGTGCTTTCTAAAATTAATATTCTTTTACCAAATTTTGTTAAGAATGTTGTTTTGGAGACTGAGCTCCACCCAGATCCTCTCTTTCCCCCTTAGAAAGGTGGGCTGTTCTGGAGAGAATTGGCCATAAGGTGCCCTGGGTGGTGGAGTAGTTTGGGATACCTGGTGGGTTATGACCTTCCTTTCCATTCTTCACAAGACTTGGCAAGGTTGTTGTTTGTGGGCTATTGTAATGTTAATGTTTTGCCGCTACTTGTTAAAGAAAAAAGGTGTATTTTAAAGCTTCTAAGTAGGGTATTAGACAATGGAAAGGATATTCTGTATTTTTACATTTACGTATTGGAATGATGCATTCACACAAATACACAGGAAAAATTGTCTGGTATTCGTTTGGCCCAAAGCAGATTTCTGCCAGTCCCTCAAGCATCAGAATGTGGTGAAACATAAAGCATTTTATGCACACAGAAGTTGCCAGTTCTAGATTTTCAGTGCTCTGGTGTTTTCTCTGGCTTTCTGCAGTACTCCATAATCATTGTAGATTTGAGGTGAAGCAATTGGAGTCACTGTGGTGTAAAACAAAAAAATGTCCTTTAAGAAATAAATCTTTGTTTCTTCCTCTAACTAGTCCTAAGTTTTTCCTGTTAGAAATCTTCTCAGAACTGTGAATGTGGGAGCAGTCGGAACTCGGTGTGACCAAGGTGGGAGCCAGCAGCCATCAGGCCGTTCCTGCCGCAGTGTTCCCCCATAGGTTACCCCTGGTCTAGGCACGTGCGTGGCTGTGCTGCATTGGCCTGGAGAGTGTCTCAAGATTTTTAAGTCACATCATAAAAACTATTTCATAATAGGTCTTTGTAACCATACCTTATTACCTACTTTCTACCTTTGCATTTACATGCTAAACAAATTTTCTTGCACAGGAGCTCTAGCTGCCTTAATCTCAGACAAAAAATACTGTCTTACAAACTGCTAACCTGAATTTTTCTGTTCAGATTCAGCTGATATTAGAATGTATTTTGATTCCATAAATGTTGCACACTTGGAGATTACAAATAAATTCTTGTGTTTGCCTGCTTAATTTTGTATTAGTAAAAGCTCAGGAAAATAGCTATTAAAGGAGCAGAGGGTTAATTAGTTATGCTAAGCATTTTCCTTTCCTTTTTTTTTTTTTGCATACTTGCCAATTTCTGTTTGAGGCAAGGAACATTCATTAAAAAATGACATTCCTTTTAGTAGCAGAGAGGCAAGAGGGAAGGAACAGATACTTTAATGGTTTTCATTCCAAATAAAACCATACTGGTTTTTTTATTATTATGGTGATGATATGTCAGTATGTTTTCAGGGTTTTGAAGTTTGTAAGCAAAGCAATGTCTTGCTAGAATCTCATCCCAGGAGAAAAGATGACTTATTTTGTCCTCATTGACTGTTTTTATTCAGAAAGCAGGTGACAGCAATCAATTTGAATGCCATCTACATCTCCAATTATTTTACAAACCCCAGGAGCTAATTACAGCCCTCAGGCTCTGGCAGTCAGCTGACTTCATCATGAGACTTTTTTTGGCCATTGCATACCTCTGAGTAATCGTCTATTTATGGAAAATAAATTAATAGCTGCTATTTCTACTTAAAAAAGAGGACCTATGAGTGAATGTGTAGGTTGACCAAGTGGGTTGTAGAGAGAAGGGAGAGCGATTAAGAGAGTAGGAGGCAAAGGGATCAATTG
>VZRW01008870.1:47653-292643 GCA_013398125.1 Aegotheles bennettii | reverse complement strand
AGATATTAAGGGGAAAAGTTAAAATGAAAGGGAGGAAGGAAGCAGGATCCCAGAAAATTGAACAGGAGAAACCAACATGGCAGCAAATAGCAAGATATAGTGTGACGGGTGGAAAAAAGTGAGCAAAAATGTGGGAAATAGTGTTTTAAAATATGATCTTAATATAAACCCATGAAGATAAAAAAATGCATTTTTTTCCAAACTAACTGTATTATAAACATATATTTTAATATATGATACTGCAGTAGTGTAATAAATAATAATAATAAATAATAAACTAAGTGTCCTTTGTTCAAAAGGTTCTGTAAGTGTGTTGCAAATGATATTTTTGACACAGTGGATATATAAAAGGAATTGATGGATATCAGCAAACTTAGCCTGCAGGTTGTATAGACAAATATCTGCAGTTATAAAGAGCATTGCTACTTTAGTGTTGTTGTGGTGTGGTCAGAAGTTTGGGGGTTTTGTCTTCCAAAAGCTACCTACAGAATAACCTCATGAAGGCAGAAAGAATAATAAATAACCTTTTAAGGATGAAGAGCCAAAGTGATCCTGCTGTGGGCCACAACTTACAGCAACTTTAGGTTAATTTCAAGTGTGTTGTGAAGAGAGAGAGGCATAAAAGCTGCGTGTTAAAAGTGTATCAGTCTGTTTAGAAGAGTTTAGGAAATCACGGCTTCTGGCTTAAACTGGAGAGAGAAGTGAAGTGAGCATGGAACTGTAGCAACACAACAGCGTACGAAACAGGATTTTTAAAAAGACCTATAATTAAGTATGTGGAGCTGGTGTTCTACGAGCACTGAAACAACTGAAATGTGGTTGAAGCTTTCTAAACAGCCCTTCTCTGTTTCAAAATTTTAGGAGAGAAAAAAATATTTTTTTCATAACATGCATATGTTCACTGCCTTCTATTGGAACCTTAATTCTCTTCAAAACCTTTCTTAAAAGATGAGAAAAAGATGTTTGTTAGGTTACCAGCTTATTTGGAGTAAGATGACAGACTTCTCAGAATCTTGAAAAAATAAATAATTGCAACTTAATGTAAAATGCTTCATATTATTGTACATAATAATCAGGAATCTATCTTCTTCACCTTTCAGATCAACTGTTCCACGTGTTGGCCATGCACATGCGTCTCTACAGTATAGACTCTGCATACAATCCTTGGAGAAAACTAACGCAGCCAATGCAGGATAAAAATTCAGAGCAAGTATTTTAATTTACCATATATCAGTTTTACCTTGTGAAAGAAACATCCTTACAGAGGGACTTTGGGTAACTGTCTGTCTTAATTTAAATTCTCTGTGAGGTAGCCTGATGAGCTTAACATCTAAAAATTGTGTGTTTATATTTGTAAAAATAAATTTTCAAACTTCTTTTACATAAAATCTGTGAAGTACACCTCTTGCAAGTGTAAGCACATGCAAATTTAGTAGTATTTGGTAAGTGGATAGGTGCACTGCTCTTCTTGGTACGGATGCTAGACAAAAGTGACATCGAGGTCGAGCTCATAAATAGTTTATTGAAAGTTGGGCAATGACAGATAGCTGTTACAGAAATAACATGAGGACTGTTGTATGTGAGAAATATTTCTATTTAAAGCTAAAAATTTCCTTCATGCTTCTTATTTTAAGCACGGTTTTAAAACCTGAGTTTGCTTTTAAAACATTAACCTTACATATATGGCTGTACAAGGACAAACAGGATAATAAATGGAGCTGTGTATCTGTGTTCCGCAAGGACTCCTCTTCTTACTGGACTAAAGACCCTTTACTTTTCAGATTCTACCTTGACGGTGAGAAGAAAGGTTTCTTGCCTAAAACCAGCTGATTATTTTTCCTCATAAGAGGAAAACAGTATTTTTTTTTTTCTCTTGGCACCTTGAGCATCTTCTTTCACATCTAAGGCCTCCACTTTGTAGGTTGAAATTTTACTGTTTGTCGTCTTGGATCCAGGTCCTTTCTTTGTGATCAACATTAGATTATTGCAGTAATTAAACTAGATTAACAGGTTAGTTTATAAAACATAAGCAGAACAAAGCATCACTAATTTTATAACCTGAAAACCTATGATGGCCAGCAAGCATTCAAACCACTGTGAGTGTATGTTTTTGCGCAATTCTGCCCTGAGCTAGCTTGAGCAGTGGAATAAGGTTAATAAATTTTGTGTATGGTTGACTGAGTTATACCGGGCAAAAATTAAGATCACGTTGATGGGCTGTTGACAGTCAGAATGGCTGTGGGACTGAGCATGCACTTCTCATTTTGGTATTTGAAGAGTCTGCTGGCTTTGGAAGCAGCTCTTAACAGAGGGGCTGCTTTTTCTGCATGTGCAACTTCTTTTCACCTTTACAGAACTGATGGAATTCACCGGGCATTGGTGACATGACTGCTGCGGGTTAGGTTTCGTTAGGTGGTATTTTGAATCACTTTGAAATGAATGGTAGTATAGAAGATAATGGCTTGCTTTGCTGGAGGTGTTGCAGATTGGGAGTGCGTTTGAGCAGTTGGCTTGTTTTCTGCTCTGGTGTTCGAGATTTGTTGGTACACTTGCTGATGTTGGTTTGACCCTAAGTCCTAAATTGTTTAGGAAGCTGTATCAGAGATCATTCATTTTGCCATGAAATAGTTCACTGTTGAGATGCACAGATGCAATCAAGCTGGAATTTCTTCATTCACTTCTTGGAATGTTTTTCCTACCTTAGTCTGCGGGCCCCGGAAAGCTGCAAAGGAGACAACCTGGGGACATGTTTTTAATATATAAATTAGAGCATAAGATGGATATCCATAGTTATATTTTAGAAATTTGAAGTAGTAGTTTCACTTGAAGGTGGCATTCATGAGTGGTGTGTATGATCTAATTGCACACTTAGAGCTGCACAGCCTTTTGAGAAATCCAGAACAGCAAATATATTTTCAGGTACAGGAAAGAGTGCTTAGAGCAATTAGAAGGTGATACACTGCTGTAAACTGAGCAGGATGAAGAGGGTGGTGGAGAAATACCACTGCAGATTTAAGATGTGGATAACACACTGCCATTTTGAAGTTAACCAAGTAATCTGAATCACCAGCCTGAGCAGTACATGAGACTTTATTTAGTCTTGTAAGAAAAAAATGTCAATGAGAGGAAAAGATCTGTATTAACTGACTGCATTACTGTGATTCCAAACAAAGTAGAAATGCAGACATTTTGAGCAAGAAGATACCCGACCAAAAGGGCCTAAGAAAAGTGTAGTGTTTGAAGGAAGAGAGAGGAAAAAAGGTAAAGCTAAGTCTGATGAAGTTGTGAATGGTGTAGTGGATTCTTTCTCCTGTGCAGTTCATGTTGTCAAATTTAATATGTGCTTGGTCCCACAGGCTGTGCTGAAGCAAATTGTTCTACTAGGGGCTGATCTGGTTTCAAGGGTGATCAAATAAACAATTATTGTGGTGTAAGTGGGGAATAATAGCTTCTGGCAGGGGGCAGAGAAGGAGCAGCTGGAGGCAATAATTACTAAACCCAGATGTGAATTTAATGAACTAGTCCAAATAGACAAAGTTTCAGGAATGGCAGGCCTGACATAAAAGGGCATACATTTTTTTAACTTCACATCTCTATGAAAGCTGAAATTTTTGCGTCTCTTTTGACCAATAAAATGTGTCAGCAAATAATGGTTTGGTAAAGCATTAAGGATCTTTGCACTAGAAGCACTTGCAGGGGGGAACTGCATGATAAATTGAACTGCTGAAATATACTGGATTATTTTTACTCAAGTGTTTTGCTGCTGTTTTGTTCTAAGCTAGATTGCTTCCGTGACTGTTTATAGTGTCATACTGGGACAACAAACTGCAGCACAGGGATGGGAATGAGTAACTGCGCGTGGGAGCCTCTTAAGTCACATCTCCATCACAGGAACTATTGCAAAATGGAAAAATAAAACAGTTTTTATGAAGACAGTCCAAGGCATAGAATAGGATGATGGAACAGTGAGGTGTAATTAAGGTTTGTGCAAGAGGTGGTATATACCTACACATGCTTGTATAAGGACTTAGTGATCTATTAAATAAACGCACAAACCCAGCCTGGAACACCAGTGTCTCAGGACTCATGTTATGATATGGAGGTTTAGACAGTAATGCCAGCTTCAGGAGTTGCTCTCGGCTGTTTCTTCCTTCCCCTGTACTGTAGCTCACTGTCTTCAGCAGGCTGCATGATGAACAAAGTCAAGGAACCAATCCGTAGTTTTAAAAAGGTTAATTTGAATAAGTTTGGGAGCAGGTGACAAGGGAGTGCTGGGGGCACACTGGTGAGAAAACGGGAGATGCCTAATGTTAGTACTGTTAGTGAAATTCTGTGTTGTATAATGCGAAAAACTGACTTGCTGTAAAATCTGCTGTGACACAATGAAGAGCAAATATGAAATTGTGATTATATCCTAGACTGTAGCCAGAATAAATAGGAGAATTCTACTTTCTTATCATGAGCATCAGAAGCTGTGTATTACTCTGACCTTTCTGCCGGCTGGGATTTGTGGGCTGTATTTCTCATCCTGTAAATACCGAAGAGAATATGAATTTCCCCTAGTTGATTAAGCCTTTGCTTAGCTTTATGCATATCCCTGTGTATCAGGTTTTCTGTATCTGACAGTTTGAAGAGGTGTGGGTGGGCTCAAAACTTCCACTTTATTGTAATCATCTGGAGTTAGCATCAAACAGAAATGTTAAGTGTCTCTAGCTGAGACAAGAGGGGAAGGGGAGCATATATTTAAGGAAAGGCCATGAGCAAATGCTGCTTATTTCAAAATAGAACAGAATTTTGTACTTCTCTGTGTCCATTCCCAAGTAAGTGATTCTCAGTTAACCTCTATCAGGAGGGGGATGCAGAATAAAGAGGCAGTGTTGCTCAGCTGTCAGCTGATAGACAGCTCTGGTATTGGCACAGAGAGGTGCAGCCCAATTACCTTGGACTGGAGGAGAGGTCAGTTCTATAGAGAAAGTTGAGCGATGCATTTTTCATTTTGTACTTGTTTCTATTGCACTGTGCAGTTTATTTCCACCTTCCTCCCTCCCCTTTTTTAGTGGATACAGTATACATCTAAAATATATTTGAATCATTTTATATTACTTTGGTTCCATCTGAAATTGAACTTGCTTTCACTTTATTCAGTGTTTCTATGGCACAATTATTTGTGAAGTCAGATTTATCAAGCTTTCACATATGCATTGGGGATTAATAGGATGGGTGATTTCCATAAAACACATTTCTAAATGTATTTTATAAATTCAGTTTCAGTGTCATAATGAAGAAATTGCTTAGGCTCCTAACAAATGACAGAGCAGTTTTTAAGTGCTTCATATGCTGCTGCACTTGACACAAATGGAAGCAGCTTATCCTAAACCCCTGGTATTTAATGTAGCTTACTTCTCCAATTCATATGAAATTAGTAAATTAGACAACGAGTTCAGTTGGTCCTGCATGTGAAAATGAGTTCATTTATTTGTGATGTTGCCAGTCAATCATGGGATTGTGTATATATAAGAATATTTCCTCATTTTGTCAGAACCGGTATTTGTCCTGATTGTTACCTGACTCTTAAATGATGTGGATGTTGATACCTAGTAGAAAGAGGTGCTCAACTAAATGTCACCACAGGCAGTTAATATTTTCTGTCTTAATGTTATTCCAAATTATTTTTCCCCAAATTTATATATCAATTAAAAGGCAGAAGCAATTTAAGAGATATCTAAAGTCATTACATAATGATGATTATTTTAAAACTCAATGTCATACGTCATAAAATAGAACTAGAGAATTAGAGAGACTTAGTGAGTTTAGCATCTTCATTGCCTGTGTAGTTTTGAAAATGAGACTTGGTAGTGTGATACAAATTTTTGCCCTCTTTGTCTTCTTTAGAATTCAATATACAAATTTTTCAAATATTTGTTTTGTTTGGGAGACTCCCATATATAAATATGTATATTTATGTATGTTACAGTGTTTTAAAACAATCATTTAATGAAATGATCGATTGTAACAAAAGGCGTTATGGATGGTGTTTATTCTGTAGCTGTTTGGGTTCATTAATAAAAAAGGACCAGTTAGACCATCTTTTCCGTGACTTCATTTTATAAGACAAATCAACCAAACCATTTGTGCTCATTCTCACAACTGAGCGTGTTGCATAAAATGACTGGAAACTTTAGCCATTTAATAGAATGAAATACTGCTTCAGAATGTGCCTTACTGAGCTGGGAGAGAGAGGAAGGAGAATAGGTAAAAAATACATACTTGTGCATGTGGCAGATGGCACTAGGGGGAGTTGGTGCCTTCCGAAAGAGGGCATCAACTGAGCTAATGGAGTAGCCAGTGACAGCCAAGTATATTTTCTTATTTTAGAATGTAAGTTTTACAAATGAAATACCGAATGTTCCTTGAGTCTGTACATAGAAGTAACTACTTCAGGCAGTTTTGGAAACTTTTGAAATACTTTTAACAAGAATCATGGTAACTTGCTCATGAGTTATTACAATCCATTAGTAACATTAAATGTTTTAAAATTGAGATCAGTTACCGAATTATCGGGTATTTGGCTTCTGTAAGCTTGATACCTAATGCAATACTATTTAAGATAAAATATGAAAATGAAAAATGTGTTTATAGTATCAGAGGTTATTGTCTTTGGGTTTTTTTTCCAGGCTGATAAGTGAAGAGCTGCCAGAAGTTCCTGTGCTTTACAGAGATGCTTCATCCCTTTTGCTTATCCAGATTCTAACCATGCCTCAACCGTTGCACAAAGGTATGTTACAAAAATATGTATATTTAGATGATTATTTATATGAGGCTGCATTCATGGTGATTTCTAGGATGCTAAATCATACCTGGTCTATTGTGGAGATAGAAAATAATATTTCTGCCTTATTTACAGAAGGTGGCATTGAACAGAAATTTTTGTTGTGGATTGACAGGCTTATCTGTGTCCCCTGTCTTCTCTGCTTATCAGTCAGCCTATTCGATAAAGATACAACAGCTGAGCAAAAGTTATTAAGTAGTTTTACTGAAGGAAAAGCGTCCTTTGTTTGACCCTCATCTCTTTGCTTAGAGGGTCAGCTCAATACTTCAAGTTGAACTGAGTGCCTAAGGGTGAAAGATTGTAATTTAGTTTGAATTTCAGAGTTTAAATTGCAGCAGTCTTACATAATAGGAGGCCTTATATGAAGTTGATAATTGCTGTAATGCAGCAACTTTAATAGAGCCAGCATATAGTATAACTTGGAATAAAAATTAAATAGATATTTAAGAACTAAGTTTTTCATTACTAAAATCAAAACTGTTTTCAAACCTAAATTTCTTGTTATTTATAAAACGAACAGCTGAACTTGGTCCATCTTAATAACAGTGTATGCTGCAGAAGATGGGGTAGTTCAGACCCTCTGGTCTCTGGCTTGATTATTTATAGCTATACCTTTATTTTAAAAGACGAACAAACAAGTATTTTTTTACTACTTCCCTGGCAGTGAACAGAGTATCTGCTCTGAGGTCTGTGTGGCAATTTTGATACCTACTGAGTTTTTGTAGCTTGTGAATAGGTAAATATGGGGACTGTTCTGCTCTTGACGCATACACCTGATTTACAAAGTGTAGTAGAAACTCTGTTTCCACTTAAGAGGTGTTCAGTCCTACACTGCAGAAGAGGTGACGTAGCAGTCTTGTGCAGAATGCCATGGTAATGGTATTAGAATACTAATAATGAAGGAAGAATATGTAGTGTTTAGAATCCATGAAATATTTTCTGCTTCTCTTAGCATGGACAGTCTGTAATGGTACTGGTTCTGCAGTATCCTTTATTGGGTATGTTGATGTATTCAGAGAATCCATATTTATATCCTAAAAGGAAATGAAAACTGTTCATCAGGTATTAAATCTTCACGTTTGCACTCCAAATCCTTTTTGTTTACACAGTGTTTTTTAAAAACACTGAGTGCTCTCTAAGGAGAACCTGAACTTCATCTCTTGCTCTTCAGATATAGGACTAGGAATCGCATTAACTACCCCATTAACTGTTGGATGGGTGTTGGTATCTTTTTCAATCCAACATCAATTAAAGCAATAAAAATGTCATTATTGTTCAGCCTCTTAATTCAGAGAGGAAAATTGATCTGAACACATCACAAAGAAAGAACACTACCAATTAAATATTTATATTTTTTTTACGGGAGAAACTTTGTGGTGGAGGTCAGAGCATTTACAAGCACATATCAATTTACAAAGAAGGGAATGAGGAAGATAATGTGTGCCAGCAAAATAAACACTGTGTTCAAGATACTAAAACCATTTGTGATTTTTGTTTGTTTTTTTGACACTAGAACATGGGCAGAGCTTTTATAGGCTTCATATGCTCAGCGTTTTGAAATTGCACAAGACTAATTACATAGTAATTACATAATCCACATGGGCATTTATGGTTTAATTCCATGGCAGTTGTTGTGCAGAGGATGGACGCTGCTCATGGGGTTGTGAATTAGGACTCTGTAGAAAATGAGGATTTTGTTTCTACAACCTCTAGCTCCTTTCTTACAGAAATAGCAAATGGTGTTGCATATGAAGAAAGGTAATACAGAAACGGAGACAGTGGCTCAGTGGTTAACAAAACATAAATCTGCCCTTGCAAATTGAATTCAGCACCCCCACCACCATTCTTTTCTGCAACACAATTAGTGTATGCTGAACAAGTAATTTAATTCAAATTAGACATTCTTCTTTGTTAATTTTTAAAAATTTTCTTTTCCTAGTCTCTGACTTGGGACCCCTGTGGGCACACTTCTAGAAGCACAGAGTGCTCGTACCTTCCGGTGTTTTGTTTCTGCTGTGCTTTGAATATAAAAAATGTCATACTGCTGCAAAGTATTTAAAAACTGGGCTCTGGGTGAGCAGATGTGAGCCTGAGACTAGTAGCTGCATGGAATTGGTGGTCAACTGGCCAGTAGTGGCCTGGCGCTGTGCTTGGTGTCACAGGTGCAGGGAGTGTTGTGCAGCAGCACGGGTGCCTGCCAGCATGCTGTTACACAGCTGGCGTTGCTCTGACGTAGCCCACAGTGCTGCTTTTACCAGATGCGTGATTTGGGAGTGGTGCATGTGCTCCAACTTGTTTTTCAGAGTTTAGCCCAACCTCTGTGGACTGTGGGAAAGGTTTTCTCTGGTGGGTAACACCTAAATTCAGCCCCATTTTTCATGATTCTGGTAAGGCCCAGGTGCTGAAGAGCCTGACCTGGATGTTCCAACACATTCTTTTTCTATAAAGTTTCAATGGAATGCAACAAAAATACAGCAAGCAGCACTCAGACTAATGCTGGCACTTTTCTTTAATGGTTGGATAAGGACTTTGACTAAATATAGAATTAATGTAATCAACTTGAATAGTATCCAAATTCAGTGTGGAAGCTGCAATATTTATCTGTATCCTGGAACTTTTAATACACCTTTCATGGATTATTTGAAGTTCAGTGCTTTGTTCTTAAGTTATTTTTTCAAATAACTGTTCAAGCTTTAGATCAAGAAGAATATTTTCAAAGGTTATTTATATAAAGATGCCCTTCCAAATTCACTAAAAAAGGTCCTAGATCCTCAATTTTGCATTTGGTTTGCTTTGTGGATTCTTTCTGCAGTCACTGCCTGCCAGTGTATATCATCTAATTTTATATTGAAACTAAAAGATGCGTATTGTTAGTAATACACTTACTCATCTGCACATTTCTTGCACTTATGTTAACGCTAGTGTTCTAGAAGTGTTTTATGTATAAACTGTAAGGGGGTTTGTTTAATGCATATAATGAGATGCTGTGAAGTAATTTGGTTCCAAGAAGTTTTGTTTCAGAAACAGGAACATTTCTCAATATTATTCAAAAATAAGTATAAAAATTCTGCATTAACCTGTTTTGATTATAGTGGCATAGCCATAATAATACAACTTTTAGACTGTCAGAATATCAGATTAGGTTTTTTATTTACAAACTCAGAAGTCCTAACTGTATTTTAGTGCAGAATTTTGCACAGTGTATCATCTGCAACAGAAGGGACTGATGAGATTTTTGTAGTTTACTCCACAGCATGCAAATATCCTAGCAGTCATTAGAATTATTAAATTGAAAAGATGATGTAGCAAAACCAGAGCCTCCACCAGAGGGGCAGCAGGAAAACACCATGCAGCCCCCAGGCGTGTGTTGCAGAAAGGCGAATAAAATCATTTGTTGCAGTAGACAAAAACATAACAGCTCCAGTGTTATGGATACCTACAGCTGCTGAATATTTTGCACTTTACAAATAAGAGATAACACATAGTCATGAAATGGTAATTGATCCTCTGACTGGTGTTTTTTAGTATGTCTTCCATGGGATGTTTTTGTAACTATGAAATAATTGTTTTCAAAGCCCTGGCGCTCACTGCACAGCATGCTGCCTCTGAGCTGCTACTGTGAACTTGAGTTTGGTTCTAGCTACGATTACAGACTGTAGCTCAGGATGAAGGGGCAATTCTTACATTTCTGGGTGTGCATGTGGTTTAATCTTGTAGATTGCTGTCCCAGAAAATTTAGTGAAAGCTTGCCTGCTGTTATTCTTCAGGAGGATGATTGCTGAGAAAATGGAGGTTTCAGCAGAATTAAAAAATAAAGCCTAGAGGGATCTGGTGAATTCTCCTTGTGGGAAAACATGGAGAGGAAAAGTTATTACAATGCTGCCTGCTGTAGAATGGGGCAGATGAAGTATAGCAGTGTTGATTGTTAACATAAGCTTAATAGGAAGATAATATAGAAAAAAGTAGCTTTTAATTACATAGTGACAAAGGATCATTTAGGTGCTTAAATTGTGTTTATTGTATATACTCAGTGACATTAAAAAGTTTCAAAACCCATGTCTGCATTACAGAATCACAGAATTGTTAGGGTTGGAAGGGCCCACAGTGGGTCATCTGGTCCAACCTCCCTGCCCATGCAGGGTCATCCTAGAGCACATGGCACAGGACTGCATCCAGACGGTTCTTGAATATCTCCAGTGAGGGAGACTCGACAAGCTCCCTGGGCAACCTGTTCCAGTGCATGGGAGCTCTCACAGTGAAGAAGTTCTTCCTCATGTGCAGGTGGAACTTCCTGTGCCTCAGTTTTTACCCACTGCCCCTCGTTCTATTGGCTGGCACTACTGAGAAGAGCCTGGCTCCATCCTCTTGACACCCACCCTTTGGTGGGTCAATGAGGTCCCCTCTCAGTTGCCTCTTCTTGAGGCTGAACAGGCCCAGCTCCCTCAGCCTTTCTTCGTGAGAGAGATTTTCCAGACCCCTGACCAACTTAGTGGCTCTCCGCTGGATCTGCTCCAGGAGCTCCATGTCTCTCTTGTACTGTGGTGCCCAGAACTGCACACAGTACTCCAAATGTGGCCTCACCAGGGCTGCATAGAGAGGCAGGATCAGCTCCCTCGATCTGCTGGCAATGTTCTTTCTAATACACCCCAGGATTCCATTGGCTTTTCTGGCCACAAGGGTGCTCTGCTGGCTCATGGGCAATTTGTTGTCCACCAGGACCCCCAGGTCCTTCTCTGCAGCGCTGCTTTCCAGCAGGTCAGCCCTCAGCCTGGACTGGTGCATGGGGTTGAATCACATTGATTTGTAAACATGTGTTACATAAAAAAGCAACTGTTACTTCACAAATTTAATTATGTACTCAAGTCTTGGCTGTGTTTGTTTTAGAACCCAGTGGTGGGTTTTGATATTAGATACAAGAAAGGAGAAGAAGGAGTTTCATCTCCCTTACCTCCTTTTCATTTTAACATACAAAGCTTGCTTAAATCCTGTGGGAAGAAAGAATTAATTTAACCCAATTTTTGTGAGGTACTTATGTAAATAAAATTGATTTGCTTGACTTCAAAGCCTGACAGGACTTCTTAAAACCCTCATTTCTGTATACATTGTTTTATATATATATATATATATATTATAGTTATGTTTGTGCTTAAGGAATGGTGTAGGTGATGACAGAAACTTCTTTGATCTATCTAGATTTTAAAAAAAATAGATTATTTGGGATGGGAAACACAGTAGCAGTCTTTTTTTCTCTTTTTACTTTAGGTTGTATCTTCATTTCAGAGACTGATCACATTCACCCTTTTTCCTGTTCCAATTTTAGGAAGTCTTATTTTGCCTCTGTTGCTAGCTTCCCCAAAAAGATTTCAAAGCCCTTTTCTTGCAGCCTGTATGTAGGAGATAATAATCCTTTAAATATTATTTAAAACTGTAAACAAATAAAGATCTTTCAAAAGAAGGTAAGTTCTAAAATGACAGTCTTGGCTTTTTTCCTTCTGTATTCGCATGAGGTCCAGTAAATAGGTGCTCACTAAAGAGTGATTTGCAGCAGTTCTTGTATGGCTGGATCCATATCTGGAAGTGAAAGGACAGAAACTGAAGTATGCCACGTGTCCTTCTTGCAGTGATTTCTTTGCAAACTTAACTTTTCCAGTATTAGTATGACTGTAACTTAACCTAGATGGTTTAATCATTGCCAGAGGATATAGCAGGATATGCATTTGCTTACATCTACAGCACCCAATTAATTGTAGCTGTAAGTAATCACTAGCTTAACTTGATGCAAGGTTTGGACAAAATAGAATTCTGTAATATCACCAGATCCCTGGGAGGAAGTCACTGCTGATCAGGATTAGGATGAACATATGGAGCAGTGGAATATTACTTGCCCTGTACTTGTTCTGTTCACTACAGCTGCCAAGTCATTTTTTAAAGCCAGTAAATATATTTATGTTGTTTTGTATGTTTTGGGGAGTAGTACTTTTTGTATAACACTAGCTTTTCATTTGAGAAGCATCATTTCCATAACTAGAGACTCTGTAATCAGTATACTTGCTAAAAATATCAAGTGTTTAAAAATTACTTTCTTTGTTTTACAGAACACTTCACCTGCATTATAAAAGTGCTGTTCACTTTATTGTATACTCAAGCCTTGGCAGCACTTTCTGTTAATTGCAGTGCTGAAGATAGGATGGCATGTAAAGAGTCAGGAGCTCTCAAAAAGGTTAGTTAATTTATTAAAATATTTATGAAATTTTGCTTACAGATTTCTGATAGGAATCTGACAGATACTTCTGCTTTGCATATAATAATTTGCTTCTGCTTCACAGAAATCCAGTATTTTGTTTCTGTGTGTGCAGCTTTTGCAGGTTTTGTTATGTGATGAGACTTAAAAGCTTCACAATTAATACCCAGTTCCAGAACTGAGTTTCAGATTTGAGGCTGTATTGCCATGGTTTCACTCGAGTTTATTGCAATGGTATCGAGTAACTGCAGCTTTCCTTCCTGTCAAATTGAGGCCTTTCTTGGTAAACCACGGGTTGACCTGATGCGCTGCTACAGGAAAAGCAGGCAAGCTTGGTGGTGGGAAAAGAATAGTCTTTTTCTTATTTCTTCATGCTATTTGTGGCTAGCCATATAAATTTACCTCAATATGTAGTCTAGAGTGCTCATGTGATGAAGAGGCAGAGAAGGAAATTTGTAGACTAGGCAGGTAGATACTTCACTATTGTTTCCTTGTCTTTTGGTAGTATTTACAAGTAAAGTGAAGGTGCATTTTGCTATTTCAGTTCAGCTAATTTAATGCCAGTTCTCACCAAAAGACACAGTTCCCTGCACTGGCATTCATTTAATCCTTCAGTTAGTTTTCTGCTCCACAGATTGATTCCCCAGAAGGTCAAAAGAGTGGCAGTGCCAGACCAAGGGAAAGGACGGGAATGTTGGGGCCAGGAGAGGAAACGGGAGGAGGAATACCCCTTTATACAACACATGGGCCTTAGATTATGTTGGCTGTAAAATGGAATGCACATTGAGAAGCATGACCTGCTTTTCACATACAAGTTAGATTTGTCACACTGATCAGTTGTGACTCCGAGGCAGTAAAGACAAATCATCTGCTGGCAGAACTGCCACTGTGTGGGATTTGATTTTATTTTTTTTTCTGGACTTATGTTAAGCATTTGAGATCACTGGGCAATACAGCATTTTGTTAGTTCCCTCTCCACCCCCTTTCAATATATTGCCATTTTCCTAGAATTTCAAGAACATTTGCTCGAGATTGTTGCTGGTAAAGAATTTTTTCCATCTTTTTGTTTACCTCAGTGAGTCCCAAGTGACAGATAATTTTGCAGTTTAAGTTTGTGGTAGAAAGCATATAAATAAACTAAAGTGTTACCAGCTTATATTCTTTCATATAAACATGGACTGCCTTTTTGTTAGTAGCAGAGGTTGGAGTTTTATCTAAACATAAATTTACAAGGCTTGCTACCTATTAATACTAAGATGTTTTCTAATAGGAGCATATGAAAGCATTTGCTTCACATAAAGCACTTTATACTTGAGGCTTAGAAATATGATAATGGCTCGGATAATGGATTTATGAAGTAGCCATCTCTCTTAGTATTAAAGACAGTCCATTTTAGTGGAATTTTCACTTGTGTGCTTGTCTTTGATGGATGATGGGGCCAAGTGGGAAATGGTAGCGCATTAAGAAGTATGTTACTGTGAATAGATGTTGTGATTTAATGTAATTGAAATAACACAACAGATTAACTTCTGTCAGTTTGAGAATTTTGACTTTTCTCCTGTGGAAGCCCATTGAAGGCTAACAGTTTTCCAAGTGGGAGAGCAAAGAGTTAGGAGGTAGATATGAATACTGCTCTGTGCTGTGGATGTGCTGTATGGACAGCATCTCTCACTCTCCCTTGAGAACATCCTCCTTCCTCCTCTTGTCTGTCTTGTGTAGATCATCTGTGTACCAAGGTCCAAGTTCTGACAGCAGCTTGGCAGTATGTGCCTGGGGTGATCTATGAATGATCCTCAGACCTTCAGGGACTCCTAAACTTACTTCCTTCTTGGCTTCCATTCCACCTCAGTGATAATCTACCCCAAGTGCAGAGGCTTTGCAAAAAGTCCCACATGTAAGTTTGCCCTTCCCCAGATGTCTTTCCAGTTCCCTGCTCCTCCTCCTGCATAACGTTGCTGCCTGGGCCCTATGTGTGTGCAGGAGACTTGGAAGCACTGAGGACTGGCCAGCAGTAATCACACAGCTTCCCTGTTCCTCTCTCCCAGCTTTGGCAGCCCTTCTCTTCTTGAGCCTAGCCATAGTCTTCCAATGAAGTATTGCTCTTTACATTTCACAAGGGAAGCTGGTTTTTAGTTTAGGAATCCAAGTTGATTCTCTAAAATTTGCTGAGGCCCAAACGATTTAAAATGTATGGTTCAGGCTGGGTTTTTCTTATGTGCTGATAATATTGACATTCTGATCTCGGGATGACTACACAGATCACACCTTACTTAACTGTTGTCTGTGGATAATGCCAAGTGAATCTATTTCAATTTGGTGTTCCAGGCATTGAACATCAGTTGACATCTTTCCTCTATATTCACACCAAGTGGTCAAACAACATTAAGAGTTTTTCTCAGCAGGATTGAGGGGTGGATATTCTACTTTTGATTCCCAACTTCACTCTCACTATCTTTGCAAGGTGCCTTACAGTGTCATAACAAGCACACAGTAATGCCTGTCAAGTAAACTTCCAGGAATAATGTAGACGAAAAATTTGTCGTTAAGTGCCAGTTTGAGTATGTGTTGCCTTCTCTTTCTTAGAATAAACATAAACAGCAAGTCTGCCTTCACGATGCTGAAAGGTGGAAACCTCATCTAAAATTAACAATTATAATCGGTATCAAAATGCACTAAATAAACCAACTGATTAATTGTATGCATTGTTGTGTACTGAAGTCTTTCTACATTTAATCTCGCCTAGTTGCTTTGGAAATTTTTTTATGAATTCGAGTAGCATTCCACTCCCTCATTGTTATGTTGATGAAATGCTAACAGCTCAAAATTCACATCCAATCATCCCATAAATGGGAATACTGCTTTCTATTTCTGATGGCTTTTTATAACTGTTGCCTTTAAATGTTGTGGCACAAAGCTAAGTGGCTGTTTATTCTTTCCATTAAATATTTTTCCCATCTGTAATAGATATTGTTCATTCCAAACACAACTTTCCATTTTCTGATAATTTGTTTCAACTTAAAATACATAGCAAGTGTTTTGTAACTCATTCTGGTTGGTATGTTTTAGAAAAAAATTTTTTTTAAAATTAGTTGTATTAGAATTCAAGTTCTGTCAAAACACAATCAAACCATAAAGTGATTCTTCCTAATTTTAAAGTGAGCATTTTTATACTCACAGAAAAAATATGGAAAATGCAATATTAATAATAATGTGTTTTCATGTGACACTCGGTTTATAACGTAATTGAAGTAGCAATTCACATTTCACTCTGTGAACTAAATGCAGTCCCTTTGTGAGCTAAATGCAGTCCCTTTCTGTAGAATTTTTTTCTTTTAAGCATCACGTATCTTTGTATGTCAATATTGGTGTGTTGATCAAAAGGAAATTTACTTCATCACTGTTACTTTTACAGGAACTGTTTTTCCTTTTCATGACATGAAATTTTGGATTTCATTCCTTCTTATTTGCAGAACGCATCAAGTGGAGAAAAATCTTGGGAAGTATTGCTGGGTCATGTGATTGGTGAGCTCTCTAAGGGGAGGATATATGAAGAAAGAGAGACTGAAGAATTAATAGCGGTATTGGAAAATCTCTTGAGAATTTATCCAGCATGTGCCTATTCTGTCTCTTATTTAAGTTTTTCAGCCTCATTGTTATAATGATGTTTCTCTGATCTTGCTAAAGACTGCAGTACAACTCTTTATTTTCTAGATCAAAGCACATCCCTTTAGGACAGTTTGTCTATGCAAATCTTTCTTTTACTAATACCATATATGGCCAGTGCTGTGTTGAGAAAGCTACTGCAAAATACTTCTTCTCATTGTGGTTTTCAATCATATGTACTAAAGACCTTTCAGAAACTTGGAAAACTGAATATTTAGGTAGAAAAAATATTTGTCAAGGGGGAAAGAAAACCCATAGAGTTCTCCTAGATCGCTACTGAAATGCTGGCCTTTGGAATGTATGTCTGATGCAGTAGTTTATATAGTTTGCTTAAAAAAAAATTGGTTCATATTGGAGTTTCTTACGTAGGAGACAATTTATCTTGTGCAGTGTCAGAGTAATTGTTTCTTCCCCCTGTAGGTAAATCCTGATTCTGTAGAGTGCTATCTGCAGCAATTCTGCCTGCCTTTCCTCAGGATCACAAGCCTTCTTCAGCACCATCTTTTTGGAGGGGATTTACCTAGTTGCCAGGTACAAACTGAGAGGGGCACATTCAAATGTTTACATTTAAAAGCTAGAGAGCAAAAACTAGACTTTTAAGGTGTCTTTTTCATGGTACGTATTTTCTGTTCTGAAATTTTTGGGTTTTTAAATCATATTTTATAACATTCCACTGCAGCACTGTTTCTCTTCAATAAATTTGTTTTCAAGGCAGTTTCACTGAAAAATGGTACTGTATTCTTAAAATTCAGCACATATATGCTTATTTTATCAGGTCCAGATGCTCGTGTTGTAAAATACCAACATACTTTTAAAACTTATCCTGCATTTGCAGAAATGGCATAATTTCCACACAGACTGAAATTCAGTCCTGGTTTTACTTAATGCCTATTAATATTTGGACTTCATTCTCAGAGACGTTGCATCAGCGGACATTTAAATTCCGTGACTGACTTAAATAGAATTTGCTGCCGGTCAGCTTCCTCATTTTCTTGCCTCAGAATAATCTAATCTCTAAAATGGCTACAAGCCAGTTTGGGGTGCTAAACAGGAAGAAAATTATTAGGGGGTTGGTTTGTTTGTGGGTTTTTGGATTTGTGGTTTTGTGTAGGTTTATTGTGTTGTCTTTTTTTTTAAATTCAGACCAGTTTCCTTGTATTTTGAGAAGCCAGTTTGAAGTAATCTGGAAAAAGAGGAAGCTTTCCTGTGTCTGTGAACATGACTATTAGCATTATTGTACTACACATCATCTTTACTGTTGTTATTGGAATAGACACATTTTTAATAAAGTGTTTAAAAATTCAGTGTAGGTATTAATATAAACCTCTCTGGTTTCATACCTAAAAGGAAGATGAAGAATTCACGGTTCTTGCAAGTTGCCTGGGTCTATTACCATCTTTTCAGTCAGCTCATCAGTTCACCAGTGCCTCTTGTCTTGATTGGCCAGTGCCAGCATTTGACATGATATCACAGTGGTGCTCAGAATTGGCTTCATTTGCAGATAGACAACCAGATCAAGTAAAGGTATGTGGCAAAATTACTTCTTCCAAAATAGTGCTGATGTGGAAGCAGCTAATTATTGCTTGATTCACTATGTATACACACTATTGTTTTGGATAAGGATCTGAGAACCCAACTTGTAAATGGGAGAGAAATTGTAATCAGAAATATTAGTTAGTGGATGTGGGTTGGATTGGTTAAAAACAGGAATAAGAGAAGCTGATTTTACCTGTTTTTTGTATGATTGCTGGAGACGGATAATAGAAACACAGTCCTTTAATGATGCTAAGTGTATCTGTATCTTCTGCACCTGAAGCCTATCAAGGGCATGTGACAGAACCTTTGTCTTTTAAGAAAATAGTTATCATAAGTTTTTCTTGCCTGTTAGACATTATTGATATTTTTGAGCATCTTCACTTGCAATAATGAAAAAAATCAAAAGAATAAAAGCTGTTTAATAGTTGACTGATAAAAGTTGGTACATCATCTCAGAAGGTTAGAGAAACAATACCAAGACTTGAAATAGTGCAACTGGCATATCAGTTGTGAAATGGAAATGTTTCAATATTATTGCATTGTTTTTCTGAAGAAGCTACATCTGAAGAAGTCCCCCTCTCCTAACTTTATGGTGTCAGAGGCAAGCCAGATGCATCCTTCACTCTGCAACATTATCTGCACCTGCCTTTGCATGCTTGCAGGCATGAATTAAGACTGTTGTGAGTGAAAATCTGAATACTTACATTAATAGTTGGATTAATTTTAAAACGCAGTTGCTACCAATCTGATAGGCATTTGAGAGAGATTGTGGTGAAACTGATAGTGTTCTTTCCATGATTGAAAAGGAAATGGCTACAAATAATTATTTCTTTCTCTTTTTTTTTTTTTTTGTTTTGTTTTGTTGTTGGTTTGGTTTGTTTTTTTCTTGTTTTGGGGGTTTTGTTTTGTTTTCCAAGTGAGGTTTTGAGGTCTTGCATTGTTCAAAAAATTTTACACCTTGCAAGACAGATCTCATCTGACCTCTAAGCCCATCAATTATAAAGCCAGTAAAAATAAGTAGGTTGAAGGAAAACACATTACTGTCTTAAACAACAAAATAAAACCAAGAAACCCAGGTAAAACTGGATGGTGTTTTTAAGAGCAAAAGAGGAGTTACATTTGAAACCAGTATTTAGGTAGTGCCTGCCTTAACAAAAATTTGTAAGTGCTGGTAAGTTCATAATGGCCTCAACATTAATGTGTGGGAATCAGGCAGATGTCTTCAAGTATCATTTACAGAGCCTATCTTCAGTTCTGTTTTTGAAAGTTTTAGTCTGAATTTTATCTAGGAGACAGCTTTCGTAGTCAGTGCCAGGGTTTGGCAGCAGTGTATTGATGTTGCCAAAATAAGAGTCTAGTGAGCAGGAGTCTTCCCTTTATATCAGTCTTCATCCTCTTGTTTTAGTTATGAAGATTTTTGTGCTTGAAAAGTGTGACATTTAGAAAATGTCCTTGGGAAAAGGATAGCGCTCACTTTGTACCTGTTACAAAAGATGAAATGTGACCACATTTGGGGAGGGTATTTAGCCAGAGGCAGGTGACTGTTGCAGGTGACAAAATTTTGACTTCTGAATTTGTGAAATGCATAAGTGGTGAGAGATTTCTAAGCTGCATGCTTCCTTTCTTTGGTATTCTCTTCTCTTAGGAAATACAATTGAAAAACAAATATGCAGAACTGATATATTGTTCTTATCTTATTTGTAGGCTTTGCTTATCCAGGAGCCTAAGTGGGACTTGCCACGCCTCCTTCAGTTGCCTGACAATTATAATACCATTTTTCAGTATTATCACAGAAAGACTTGTACTGTTTGTACCAAGGTTCCTAAAGATCCTGCTGTTTGTCTAGTTTGTGGTACTTTTGTATGCTTGAAAGGACTATGCTGCAAACAACAGAGCTACTGTGAATGTGTACTGGTAAGAGAGAGAGAATTCAAATTCTGTAATTGATTCTCATGCTTGTGAATAGTTTTTACTCCATTGCTCAGTTTTGATTGTTTTCTTTCCAAAACACGTTTATATCGTTGTAGAATAGTTTGGGTTGGAAGGGACCTTTAAAGGTCTGCTAGTCCAACCGCCAACAATACTGTTGTATTGGCTAGATTCTAGAGAGCAATTTTATTCACCTTTTTAAGCCCATAGCCTAATTCACCTGTTTGAAAAACCAAATTAATTGATACAGATCATGCCATTTATAGACATGAATAACATATTGAAGCAAGCAAGAATTTGTGAAAAAAAGTTAATTTACTAGATTTGTAGAGCCCATAGACTAGATCTGTGAGCATGTATATATAGACTATTGTAAAAGAGGTAATGTTAAGTTTTCTGAATACTTTTTTTTTCTTCTTGCTATCCATGAAAAATATTTGGCCATGCTATATAGTTTGCTATACAACAACAAATTCAAAATACCATAGAGAATATTTTTGCTCATTTTTGTTAGGTAATTCTGTTTTTACACGATAATTAATATCCTCCCTTTTTGAGCAGGGAACTCTTTTTGTTTGCAAGTGTTACTATAGCAGCACAAGACATGGAGTTCTAGTTTGCTTGGAGAATTTGGGTCAGGCTCTCCTTTGTCAAACTGCTTCTTAGTAAATAACGTGTATATTATTTCAAGCAAAACTAATTACTGGTTTTTGAACCAGTTTTGTTACAAAGTTGACACACACTAACAGAATCTTTGCACTCTTCCCTTCCTACACCCATATTACAGCATTCTCAAAACTGTGGAGCTGGGACAGGAATATTTCTTTTGATTAATGCTTCAGTAATCATCATCATACGAGGCCATCGCTTCTGCCTTTGGGGTTCTGTTTATCTCGATGCACATGGTGAAGAAGACAGAGACCTTAGGTAATGTTCTCATTACAAGTGTTTTTCATTGATGGCCCTCTGTGTAGATCAACTTTGTTATGCAACACCTACAATAACAGATAATAATAGATCTCTACCATCCTTGAGTGGAAAATTCACATTTACTGCAAGTTGGACTGACTGCCCTTTCATGTCTTTTTTTTTTTTTAACCCCCTAAGTTGGTGTAATCATGATCATCACGATCACAGAGTTATACACACCAGGCACCCAACAGACAGGTGCCTATGTTTTCCATTCCCAATGATGGTCAATTCCAAGTGTTGCATTGGGGAACACTTCTCTCCCAAAGTTGTGGGTTTTTGGCCTTTAATTAAACAATACAGTTGGATTCCAGAGGAGGGAAGGAGTGTAGCTTCCAAGATACGTATGCCTGAGAGAACGAGAGGTTTTCTGGATTCTGCTATCCAAGAGGGAGGAAGGGAAGTCCCAGAAGTTATTAAAAAACAAAACTGAAAGCTCCTCACCAATAAAAATTCACGCTTCTCCTGGGAAAAAAGTTGTATAAGGATTGTGTATTGATTATATAATTAAGCAGTTTTCCATTTAATTTGCATATTAACCAATATTTTTTCTTTTTCTTTCCTGACAGGCGTGGTAAACCCCTCTACATATGCAAGGAAAGATACAAAGTGCTTGAGCAGCAGTGGGTGTCTCATACTTTTGATCATATTAATAAAAGATGGGGGCCACATTATAATGGCTTGTAAAACATCATTGTCATCATCTGCACATCATATCGTTGCTGTTCCCATGAATGAATGCATCTTGTCTGACAATAGCTTTAATTGAATCGGAGTTTAGCTCTTTGGCTCGGGGTGGAGTTGGGGTATGGGCATAAAAGGGAAACGGAACTTTGTCAACGTGAAATTTTTGCAAAATTAGCTGGTGTTGCTATAAATAATGATACAATAATTTGAAATTAAATCATCAAATTTGTGTGAGCAATCTGATTGCACTCAGTAGTCCATTTTTCTTTTGGTTTTTTTTAAGCCCATTATTGTTAAGAAGCACAAATTTTACTTACAGTTGTTTAGAGGCTCCAGGGATAGCTGTTGGGTTTTTATTTTCTGTGCATGGAGTTGAGTTTTTAGCAATTCTTGCTGAAACAGTGTATATGTGTACTACATCTACTAAATACGTTGGATAAAATTTCTTTGCCTTTTTTGTGTTGGTTTGAGGTTTTTGCTTGATAAGCATTTGTAATTAGACAGGATTGTTAAATGAGTGTGAGACTGCATGGTAGCAATTGGTCTGAAAGTTGGATTTTAAAGAGTATTTCACTTATCATGAGAGGACTATTGAAATATTTCAGGCATTACTGAAAACTTATGCATTCTCAGGTATTTCATTTTTTTTTCTCTCCATAAATAAGTGAAAAAGCTGTAAATTAGGTATCTCATTGTTCTTAATGTAATCCAGAACACATATACTCTTTTGTCTTTATTTTTTTTTTCTTTTCCTGAAAAGAGATTTTTTTTCCCTATGAATCTAATAAACCATTAGTGAGAACACATACAGAAACTGCTGTATATAGAGAATTTGTATGGTGCCCAACATAGCAGATCCCAGTTACAAGCTTAACAACCTGTTATTTCAAACCAGATGTATGTTTCAGAATGATTGGATAGGGAACGTGCAAGCTATTCTGCAAATGAAACATAATTTCGTTCCTCTCATTTCAGGAGGTTCCTCTATATTGTATTTGTTTAGAGTAATCACTGTTCTTTCTGCTTGGTTTCCTAAAAAGGAAAAAAAAAATCAACAGAGATAGCCTAGATGAACAACCAATGCATGTGCAGCCTCATTTGGATGAATGCCAAAACAGTTTATGCTTCGAGGGCTAAAACATTCATGAGAACAAGCATGACTGGGCTAAACCCCGCAGTGTAAGTAGGTAGAGGAAAGATTATAGTCAAAATACTGGTATGTAATATATTGCTACTAATGTTTTTCACAAGTGTTGGATATTTGTTGGCTATTTCATACAGTACTACCAAGCAGTTCCTGGTAGTTTTGACTTTCATAGCTTGCGTGTAAAATAAAATTTATATGTGTAAAATAAAAACATCTTATGATAAAACCACATATATCATTAAAACAGTTCCCCAGTGGAAGTCATTATCTAGTGAAAAGTGTATAGGGGAAATAAAATGACTGTATAGCAATCAAGGAGAATGGACAAAAGGAAAAGTAAGTAAATTTTTCTGGATACCTGCAATTCAAAAAACACCACAATAAAGAATGCTGGGTTTTATACATACATATAAATATATATATATTTCAAAAGTATTACAGTACTTCCTGTAAGATTAGAATTACTGTTTCACCAACTAAATGGCTATGTCTTTTCCAAAATATTACTTTTTTGATACTGTATTATAAGTTCTGCCTGTAATATTTTTGCATTGCTCATTATGAATATCAGGCCATTTTGTAAGTGTGGTTCTCTTTAACCAAAAAGATTCTTTTACATCTCCAGCATTACATTATTACAGGGCTCATGAATTTGAGTAATCTGTAGTTTGAAGCTCCGATGCTATATTTACAAGAGATAATGTATCCAGAACTTGATTACTGTGTTTTATTTAAAATGGAATGTCCTCTGGTTGTGCATATGGATGTGAAGTAAAACTATTAGCCTTAACTTTAACATTCGGGTATTTCATACTGTTTATTTTAGTACTGGTGAATTAGTCACCAGTCAATTTAAAAACAACAACAAAAATCACTTGATTGAAAAATTTACTTGAATATCCTTGCATGCTGCTAAACAAGAATTTTGATTTCCCCCGTAACTTTTTAAATCCTACTTTATTAAGCTAACCTTGAAAAATAACAGGTCCAAACTAGAGTGGTGTGTGCGTGTATTACTCAAATATTCTGATGTGATATCCTGTATGAATGATCATTTAAATACAGTACATTACTGTAGAATCTAAATCAATCTTTATAACACATCAGAAGAGTATAAAACTAGGAATACAGTAATCGACATTGTAAGATATGTTAATAAAAGTCTACTGTCAATCTGTGTGTTTGTGAAATTTTTCCTCTCTACCCCAGTCATCCAAAATGTAATTACTATTGAATTCCACCCGATAGCCAGGCAGTTATGTAAATGTCAAATGCTTATGCATGCAAAGTACTTTGCATCGAGAGTAAATGTGGTACATTTTTTTCTTTTTGTTGCTTACACACAGTCATATATTTTGTATTAGTAATTTGGATTATTTTAAGTTGTGCTTAATTTTATGCCCGCTATTACAGCGTTGCTGCTGCAAACTGCTAAAATTAAAATGCTGACTTGAGAAACTGTACTTCTGGGAAAATCGTGCTTGATCTTCTGTTAAATCTGTTTCTGGAATAACTATTATTTCAATTTGATAAATGTATATATTTATGTATTAAATTTTTCCTTTTCTTTCAACCTTTGAGAAATTTGGTGAAACAGTCTTGTTTTGACCTTGACCTTTGGATAATTGCATCTTTTTTTAGTGGTGGCCTGAAATTTTCAATGAATATTTTGATCACCTCTGCAATAGGAATCTTGCATAACTCACAGCATTTCACAAGCAAATTACATTCTTCCTTTAAAAAGAGGGTCTAATTTGGAAGTATCCAACAAATTATCCAACAAGTTATTCATCATAATCCCATGAGTCTGTGCTATGTGTATAGCTGCTAGAGGAGACTGTGTTTTGTGCTGATCTTGATATGATTTTGATCTGATTTTCATCTAACACAGATTCTGCAGTCCTGCTTTTCACTTTTGTTTCTCAGAGGTGGGGGTAATGTTGAATGGAGCCTCTCTGAGCATTAGCCTAGATAAGAATGAAATTATGCTGTTTGCAAAGTAAGAAAACAGAGGAATGAGCTGACCCAGTGTATGGAGGTTCACAGCTCTGCAGGGTGTCAGGGAGTGTGTGCAATCTGAGGAGGCTGGCTCTAGATGACAGTTTCTGTTGTGTGGATTGCTCGCTGCAATCTCTGAAGGCCATGCTACATGAATGCCTCCTTTTGGTAGGGCACAATGCCCTGAGCACCTACTCTTGTGTTTTCTCGGATAAGCTACTGTTTGCCTGCAAGTGCTCTTGCACTGAGAAGAGCCCCAGCTGCTGCAAGTTCAGCCTTGTGACTTGACTTGCCTCTTCTGCCACTATTATGTCCTGTCACTGCGGCTGTAATCTTGCTAGGTTGGACTAGCTATTAATTCCTAGAAATGGATGTCCTTAAGTAGGAAAGCATATTCTCAGTGAAGCAAACATTTCATGAATTCTTAGCTGTATAAATGGCCAGTGTGCCCTAATAAATTTTAAAAATCCTTTTAATTGATAGGTTTTTAATCTCTTTTATTCACTGTATCATTTGTACTTTCTTACCTCTAATGCTATTTGGGAGATTTAATGACACATGCTTCAAATGTTGTGTTTCTTTAAAATACTACTGAGAAAGCAAAATTGAATCTTGTTAAATAAATGGTAGTTTAAAAAAGCTGATCTTACTACCCTAAAACATGATTTTTGCAATATATGGTTTTGCATGGTACAGGAAAATGTGAAAAAACTCACTCTTTTGAAAAACATTTTAAATTTAGCTCTGAGTCCCAGTTAAAATGTCTCAAAATGAGCTTTCATGAAAGTACCATTATCTGAAAAAGCCACTTCCTGTAATTCTGTTACTTGATCTAGAGCAGGCTGGTCTCTTAATTCGTGAAAATGGGAGCTGGTTCCATGGAAACCCCTCACATCATTGAATGATTTACTACCCAATAAACAACTCATTACTCCTTCTGTCCTTATCCCTTGTATGTACCACATGGATGGTAAACCTTTCCACTGAGCATGGAAACAAATGTTTTAAGGACTGAAGTTAGATTTATTTATTTATTTATTTATTTCCCCTTCCATTACCTTCTGTCATGGAGCAGGAATTTGCTGGGAGGAAACTGTTTTTCTGTAAAATCAAACTCCTTCAGTCAATTCCTTATGCTGCCCATAATGTCTGTGTTATTTTAGCTACTGGAATTGTTTACATCTCTTGTTGCCTAATAAGTTTCCTATTGTAGGACTGTTTTCAACTGGTTACTACTAAACTTCTTAATTTTGACTGAAAACAATTATGCTGAGCATATTCCTCATTGTTGGATTTATTTTTTTTTTTTTTGTTTCAACAAAAAAAGCAAGATACCTTTCAGAGAATAAAACTGGAAAAAAAAACCCTCAAAGGTATTGTTTCCTTCATTTTAACAATATTTTTTCTAAGTGTTGGGTATATCTACTGTCTCCATGCTTTGGCCTTAAATGTGGTGACCAAATGTGTATGGGTCTCATATTAAAGCAGAATGAAACTGCATGCTGAAGCACTTAACCAAATCAGAACAACGTGTTCTTGGGGATTACACGTAAGTATTGGCAAATACCTAAAGCAGATAATGAGCTTTTGTTTTTTAGGTGTCATGGCGTATCCTTTGCACTTGGTTCTTGAAGCCACTTAATACAGTTTGATTTGAGAGGTGTTGTTTTCCATTTCTTTGAAAAGCTGGGCTCTCTCCATGTAATGCAGCCACTTTTTTCACGCCTTTGTTGTCTCCATTTTGTATATGAACTACCTTATTTGTGTAGTATTCCACAGGAAAAGAACCCTAAAACAGCTGGAGAGTCCCCTGCAACTATATAACAATACTTTGCAAGTAAGATTTCATTTTTTCAGAGCGTTTCAGAGAGGTAGCCAGGGGGTACAGCTTGAAAACTAGTTTGTAGAGGCTGTGGCTGCTTTCTTGCTCTGGTGCTAGTCATTTTAGTTTTGTCATACATCAGCTTTGAAAACCTAAAACTCACTTTGCATTTTTTCAGGGTATTTCTGCAGGCCCTAAAGATATTGCCTGTGATCTAGGACAACCTCCCATTGCTCTCGAGAGTTTAGTACAGAGCTGCTATTTTAATCTCAGAGAGCTCTGCAACAAGGTACTTGTTGAGAACCACTGATAAAATTATGCATCATACAAACTATAGACACGCAGGTTTTGGAAAATGAAGACTTTCAGGGCAGCCGAAGAGGCTGTTTAAGTATTGTTTCATTTAGCTTCTCTAGCTGTCCACTTTATCCTGTTTGTTTTGTGTCTCACTTAACTTGTAAGCTCCTTAGAAGACTGGGACCACCTCCTGTTTGGTTCAGTAAGTAGATAAGAGTAAGTGCTGTTCTATAATGGTAGATCAACTGCTGTTACAGCAATCCGGGTAGTAGGATCTGTCATCATCAAAGAAACAAATGTGTACACAGGACTTAAGCAAGATATGGCCCTTTCATGCTTCACTTTCATGCTTTCTGCATGTTTTCATGCTTTGCTGCCTCCATCCTCAAATGTGACTCTCTCCCACACAGATATTTTGGCAGTAATCATAATCACTAGGAAATTAAAATGGGTTTGTTTCCCATAGTCAAGCATGACTCTGGACATAATGATACCTCTTCATTTCTCAACATCATCTTTTTTTTTTTCCTGCCAGAAGCTGCTATCTCAAGAAACAAATATATTCTGACAATCAAAGATGATTACTGCCTTCCATGAGTCTAGTGCTGCATTTGTGCAATTGATACTTTCCAGCAGGTGACTGATGTCATTCAAATAACCTTCAGATACCTGGCTATTCAGAAATGGCTCATACTTCCCCTCCATCCCTACATGGATTGTTTCTTTTTTAGTGACATAACTGATAGTAGCAAGATTTCATACAGAAAAATTTCCTTACACAAGGAAAATAGTATTTTTAAAAAATAAATTGGAAGTGTTTCTAAAATAGCACCCATATTTCACAGACTGGGGTTCTGTGTTTAAACTGTTGGCAGAATTGGGGAATATTACGTAGATGATTACATATAATTTTACAGTTCTTATCTGTCTAAAGAAACAAATCTAAAACAATCTCAAGCTAAGGTACTACAGTAACACTGCTCTCCTGTGTGTATATTTCCAAGGATGCTGCAATACATTTTTTCACTGCATGCTGCACAGCTGTGTTGCATCCGCTCCTCAGAAACATGTCAGAAGACTACATTGGTGAATACCCACAAGGTGGTTCCCCTAGCAACAATAAATAGAAGGAAGCTCAGCCCATTTAAGTGATTTACCTCTAAGCGTGTGGCAGCAATGACAGATTTTGAACACTAAGGGAACTCAATAGCTGCAAGAAGAAAAGCAGCATATAAAGAACTGTACATTTCTCTTGCCCGGCACTGCTATTTATTAGAATTGTATACAGCATAATTATTGGGAATTTGCACAGAATATTCTTAACATGAAATACAATCTCCTTTTACTTTTTACTTCTGCAGCTTTTAATTTTCTGTACTACTGGGGAAAAATTGGAGGGATGAAGAAAGAACTTTGAGAAAGGGAAATGATTATTTGGATAAGTTCGCCTTCCAAACTTTTTAACAAAATGTCCTGCATACTTACTCAGGCCCAGCATTTGAGTGACATAGCCCACTTGGTGGTTCAGATGTTCATCCAATAAGGGTAGATTCAGAGACTAAAATGTAATGATTATGCCAAGACTGCCCAGCAATAATTCTTAATGTAGCCATGAGAGGTTGTAATGGCACTCCTGTTCACGTTACTGCTGCCTCTGTGAAGCTGTACAAACCAAGACTAGGGATTACTCTCGGGAGCATCATGCTCCAGCTCTGCAGAAGTAATAAAGGATTAAGTTTATGGTATTTGGGTAACCTAACTCATGTTGTGGAAGAGCTGGGATACACATGCTTGCTAGAATTTCTGTGGATCTTTCTCTTGACAATTGGTATCTTGAGTATACAGCATGTAAGCTCTTTGTGTGTTTGTTGTTGGCTTTCAAGTCCTCCGAGTCACCTTTCCTCTGGAGTTTACAGCTGGGAATTAATCCAATATAATTCTAACTCACTATAGTTCAGTGATGCTATTTACATTTCAGTGGTATCTCTACATCAGGCATTCTATCTTCCCTCTTCTGTTTCCAGGCGTCTGCCTGAGGTCTGCAGTTTGTGCTTATGATTTGTAAGGGCTGGACTATGGTTATGTACCTTGCACTTTAGTCTTGGCTAGAACTGTTATATCATTGAACTGCTTCTCCTGCTCTTTCCTGATGCAAGTATAATTACTCTTTAATGCTGTGCTGCTACCTACGTAGTTTTGGTGCATTCCTATAGTCCTTATCTGACTACTCTGCTGCTGCTGGCTCCTAGTTTAAATCATCTTTGAATATACGTGTAAAGTTCCAATATTCTTCTTGCTAATTCCATTGATTTCAGAGGCAGCGGAATCCACTTTCACATTAACATTACCAGTATTTAATTTCCTTCATCGCTGAAGAATTTTTTAATGGAGGTTCTCTTTCCTTTTCACTCCCCTTTGCTGTTTTTTTGCTTTGAATCAATGCTGTAAAACTCTGATGCTCTGCCCTTGCTGTCCTCTGTATTCAGGTAATGCAGGAGTTTTGTATTCACGATTTTTCTTCTACCAGTAGAAATGAGAACAAAACTAAATATCTCAGCTAGAGCAACCATCTTTGTATGCAAATATGCACTGACACATTAAAGCCAGGAGCTGTTGTTTTAGACGTCTGTCTAAAGGAAAGCCTAACTGCAGTGAGACCTTGGCTACTAGACCCCTTGGACACAGCTTACTGTATCTGCACCTGCAGATGTCCTGCTTTTCTTCTCGGGTGGTGAATGGGACAGGGATCTAAGATTGGAATGGCTTTGGGATCAAATTATGATTTAGAGATGACAACTCTGAACTGAAGTCTGGGCTTTGGCTCAGCAGGCTGAGAACTGGCAGCTTCATTTTCTTCAGGGGCTCTGACCTTTGGTCCTGCAGCCTGATCACTGATTTGGGACTAGGGTTGGGATCTGGGACTTTCCCAGGGAGCTATTAGAAATGGCAGTACACCATGGTCTCTGCACACCTTCTCTTTCCCTTGCTGTTTTGCCCTCAGAAATACAGCAACTCTACTCTTAGGCAGAGATGCAGATGAGGAAAGTAGCAGGCAGGATAGAGGATGTTCCCATGTGAAGAAAATACAGATGCAATTTGGAAGAGAAGGCAAGCGCTGATGAAGGGAAATCTTGATGTGAGTTCTCTCTAATACCGATGCAGAAGACTGATTAACTCCTGAGGTAAGAAAGGGACATGTGAAGAACTGCTTAAGCCACAGGAGTTTTTTTATGTTTGTTTTCTCCAGGATGGTGGCAACCCTTGAATAAGGTGCATTTGCATTTATTTCGAAGCTAAGAAGGGAAAACCAAAGCGGCACCCACGTAATCAGGTAGGATAAGACAATATGACACAATATGCATTAACTCAGATACTTACAGTTCAGAGTGCTGTATTCATATTTGCATAGCTGGAATTTAAAATTGCCTCAAGATTTTCACGGAAGTAATACGTATTTCAGCAGTGTACCTAAAGTCTTCATCAACAGTTTTTTCCCTGCCAGCACACCTGTTTAATATTATTGCATTAAATTCTGATTCACCAGTATTTATGATGTGTGTAGGTTAATGCAATCATGCATTCTGTTTGTAATCACAAGTTCATCCCTGGGCAAAGAAAGATGCACACCAAGATGAACAGGTATTTAAAAATGCATGAAGCTGTCCTGATGTTTAAAGGGATTTACTGTAGTGAGTAACTTTTATGTATACACATTTAAATAAGATTTTAAGATTGTAAATTGTAAGATAGTGCATCTCAACTTTTCAATTACAGAAAGAGTAGGTTTCATTATAATGATATGTTTTATAATTAAAATACTTCCATTTATAATTTGTTAGTTACGTGTTTCACTATGAGTCAGTACTGTATGTCAATTTAAACATCAACAGATTCACAAAAGAACCCCAACTACTTAATGTGCAGCAACTGAACGCTTCCATAGAATACACTCTGGAAAAGCTCATCAGTTAAATACTATAAACTATTTACTGTTGGAGAAATACTCCATTCCCATTCAATTCTTGAAGCTACAGCATTTTATAACATTTCATTTAATAATAGCTTTTCACCTTTTGGCATCTAGTTGTGGCCATACAAATGACAAATTATTTACTTTTCAAATACAGCCTAAAGAAAGGCAAGGAATGGCTTGATCTCTCACTGAGCTTGCATTAGTGGAGCCATTGCATAATGGGTCAACCATCACTGCACGTGTAATCAGAAATATTACAACAATTAAGAGTTGTTTTCTACTGGAGATTTGCAGGCAACAACAAAAAATAATGGCTGCACTTAAATACGGCTTGTTTCAGTCTGGCTTCACGATAAGCAACATTCATGTAAATTGTAGTTTAGGATTGACAACACTTCCTATTTCTGCAAACAGTAACCTTAACGGTCTGACTGCTAATAAAAGCAAACCCTTGGAGTGTAGATGCCAGTGAAGAACATGAGTAAAAATAAACATATTCCTTTAAGCTGTATAACATTACAAAAATGGACGGGTCCTGTGATCTGAAATTCACTCCCGCTGAAATAGGCAAGTTAGAATTAACATAAGGGGTCTTTTGGGATGGGTTTGCTTTTTTGTTGTGTTTTTGGTTTTGTTTTTTTAAATAATTTAATTTTAAATCCTTAGTTGTCTTTAAAGTTCCCTGTTAAGGTATTGCTGTGATTCATAGATGACTGTTGGCAAGTTGTGAATTCCAGTTGTACTTACAAAGCCACTCCGCTTCCATTGCTGCACTACAGAAGACCATTGTCTGTTTGGAAATCCACCATGGGATATCAAGTCTGTAAGCATCCACTCATGTAGCTCCAATACAGCGTAGTTACCCACCACGACTGTACCCTGACTGGAAACAGTTATGTTGAACAGGCTGCCAGTGTTTTTGGAAGAGCAATTCTAGCTGGCCTGCAAGGACCTAGTGAAAAGGGAGTGAAAAACCACCAGCATCAGAACAAAGCAAGCAGGTACAGGGAAATATAAACTCAAGAGATTGAAATACAAGAAGATTAAGATGCAAATGAGGTTTTTTTTATCAAAGCTCACAAAGGTTGAGATCGTATGAAGAAAATTATTTAGTGATAATTGAGGAAATTTCTATGATTCAAAAATCAACATATAAATCTGGGGAAAATCTGCGAATACACAGAGATTCTAGATTGTTATCAAAGTGTTCTTGAGGATACTGAGGAAAATGTGCAGAACAGTGTGTGTAGATGTTATTTTTTCTTGAATCTAGGTGTTTCTTATACCACTTGATAAAGAACAATGTTTTAGAACCTTACGCACAACTGATAGAGGTGTTTTAAAGTATGTTGTAACTTCTGTAAACTGAGAGCATTTAGGACTAAATATTTGGATCTCCCTTGGACAAGCCTGTTGTTGATCAGCTTGACCAGATTTGTGTCTGTATTACTATTTGCTGTCTATATTACAATTTGTTATTATAGTGTTTATATTATCCTGTATACTACAGGTTGTTACAACTGCAGATGCGGGAAAATAATGGCTCCTGATGAAGGCTTTCTGTGTACTCCATTGTATAAAAATTCAACAAAACAGTACTAGTATGAAATGGACCACTGCTCAGCAAAACTTCTGGACTCTCATATCACCTCAGTTTCTTTCTAATGTTGTCATGGGCTAAACTCAGAGAAATGCTTAGGATTTAAATTACCTACTGATCAACTGAATCAAGGTTTGGTTTCCATTACTTTCAGTTTTGATAAAGGATTTTCTTGATGTAATTTACTAGAAACTGGATGCCAGAAAAAATGCGTGCCTGTAGGATTACAAAGCGCAGAGTTCACTAATCAAGATAAAGTTAAAAAAATTACAGCGCTCTGGTCAGAATTGTGGCAATTCACTGTTAGAAACTGCGGCCTGGTTAGAGCCGGCACTGCAATGGATAAAGGTGGTGCTGGAGAGTTTTGTGAAGAAATGCCATTGCTCCTCAAAGTTTGCATCTTAAATAATTATGAAAAGATATATGGATATAAAGCCCTTGTCGTTTTTTAACTATGATTACTCACAGCCTTGTTAGTTAAGCACAGACGAGAAGTGATCTAGTGCTTCCATATTTGAAGAGGTACCGAATGCTGTGGGGGGAGTCAGACCTCATTGAGGCTGATGCATACAGGAGTTGCTCCTCTTTGGTAACAGATTAAATGGGAATTAACAGGAATTGTCACCCAAAACGCAGCCCCCGGGCAGGCTGATCAGAGCCCAGCGGCTGCTTCTGCCCACCCAAACAGGGCTCTGCTTATCTCACGGGTCAGCACGTCTCATGAGGAGGCAGCTACACCTCAAAGCTCTGGGGAAGAAGCAGGCACTACACGGAGATAAGTGAGGCATTTAGTAACTCTCAGAGAAACCTGCTTAATACCAATTACGCACATACACGCATAAATTTTAGTTCCTGCTCCTAGCTATTTCTTTAAAAGCTGAGTAAACATTACTTTTCCTTTACGGTGTTCAACCGANCTCCCGCCGCCTCAGAGCGCGGCCCGGGCGGGGCGGGGGCTGCTGCTGCCCCGCCTCCTCGGCACTGCCTCACAGCACCCCGGCTCACCTTGCCCCGGCGAGGGGAGGCTTCGCTCCCGCCAGGTCTCCGGCCCTGTGGGGCGGGGGNGAGAGGGGCTTCGAAATGGCGGTCGCCATTTGCCTTGCAGTCCGGTAGCGCTCAGAGTCGGGCAGGGGCTGTCACCTCTCTGAGGCAGTCGGTGCTGACGGGCCTCGTCACTGCAGCCGGGAACTTGTCTTTCCCCTGGGACCCACAGGAGCCTGCCCTCGGCCGCGGGGATAGCGGCGGGGGGGGTTGTCCTGCCCCGCCGCGGGGGNCTGGGCGGGCTGGGGCCGGTCGGGCAGCGCCGTGCAGGCACAGCGGGGGCCGTGCGGGTACCCTGCCTCTGCAGGCTCCGGCGGGCCTGCGCCTGCTTTCCCAAAATCTGTAGGTAAACGGTTCTCAAACAGGAAAAAAACCCTCCACGGTTAAATGATTAAGAATGGCAGAAGATACTACAAGGCGAGAAGTGAGTAGGCGTGACAGGATTCACACGCGTCGGGACAGAGCCATGAGTAACTGAAGAGAAGTCTCTGTAAGTTCCCTAAATGCCAAAATAAACCTGGTTCTAGTACGTAGTACTTCTTTAAAACGATCTACTAATAACTAGTGAGCCGTACTATACACTGCAAACACGATAATATTTGATAAATTCCTGTAAGCAAACGTGTGTGTCCTTGTGTCCCTCCCTGGTCACACAGGTGTGCAGTCGTTTACAAGGGAAAGGGAAGGTGCTGTCATACACAGAGAAGAGGCTAGCTTAAAATGGCCTCCTAGTTATTTTTCCCAAGCAGTGCATTCAGCTCTGTGTAAATACAAAACGTTTCTTAATTTTCATATTTAAAAGCTAGGTTGTTTCACTTAATTCTCCCCTTCAAAAGCTGCCTCTGTGATTTCATTGCACTGTGAAAGCCAAGGATCGGTGTTTTGTTTTGAGGTATTTTGAAATTATTAAGTGGGAGACTATGTTCTTGTACAGAAATTTTTGTTAGTTGAAGATTTATAGTAACACTGTAGCTTACCAACTTTTGGGACAACATGCTGGTTCAGTGTCAGCAAATCAGATGTTGTTCCTGAGGTTTTTCTGGCAAAAGCAGTGAACTGGTTATATCTTAACCTACTATGGAGTCTTGTGGAACATGTTCTGAAAATACACGGAATCCCTTTCTTAGACCGTTTTTGAACCCCAAAATTGAAGTCCAGCTCAGTTTTTAATGTGCAATTTTAAACTGTATTGAATTTATTTTTCTAACATTGTATACCCCTAGTGTTTATCCAAGTCAGTGTAAATTATTGACATTGTAGCACATAAAGCAAAACCAGAAGAGTTCACCCAAGTTGTATTCCAAAAATAAAAATATGACTTAGATCAAGCAGAGCTATTTATCTCCTGGGCTAAGATTTTCATGTGGTAATCTGGCTAGAAGGTGAGGTGGATATAGATTTCTAAAAGCCATTTCAGACCCTTTTAAAATGAAAGGTCAGTTTAGGCACAAATGGGCTGTTTTGGAACCAGGGAAAATACGAACTTCTGTGTGGTACTTGCTGCTCCATCATGTTCCATGGCTAGGAAGCTGCAGGAACACTATCTACAACAATACATTTGTGCAAATGGAGAGTGATTCCTTCCTCAGAATTGTGTGCTGCCCTGTTGACGTATGGACAGAGTAAGTGATTTATCCATTACTATCCAAAATCCTTGATTAGGAGAAATATTATACCTGTATTATTGACTTTCTAACAACAGAGAAGAGAGATTGAGTGAGCAGAACAGTGGCTCTTTGGTTGCTTTAAGAGCTGCCAGGACCAGTTTTGTAGTGTTTTTGGCAAATGCTTTTCAGATTAAAAAGTTCATTGGGCAAAGACAATGATTCTTGCTGTGCTAATGCCTGGAGAGGCTCGCTAACAAGCAGCTTGTGTGAGGAAGAGAAACATTTTGTGTCACAAAAACAGAAGTTACTGTCTTTACCAGCCTCCCGCCACTGAGGAGGTGGAGGAGAAGGGAATAATGAACAAAGTGCTGATAGACTGTGCAGTGCTGTGAGGATAATAAAAGAACATTTGTGTCCAGGAAAAGGTTTTGAAATACTGAAAATGATGGTTTGCTTTTGTTCTGCTTAAAAAATTGCTTGGTGATTATTTTTTTTCCCTAACCCTAGTTTTAAGCTGTCATCTGAACTACACTGTGTATCTGTAGCTTCTCTTTCATTAGTTCTTACAAACTTTCCTTCCCTAGAGGTGAATTCTAGTGATTTAACCCAAGGAAATAGAAGAGAGGAGAAAGTGAGATGTGAGGAGAGCCTATGGATCTGCAAAAGACAAAGAAGAGGGGGGGGAAAAGCCACATACAAACCCTGAGCATAACTGGCCAGGTGAGCACTAAGCTTTATATCAATCTATTCTACAGTAGAACTTCAGTAATGTAGAGCCAGAGAACTGAAAGGCACCTTTGGCTTGATTGTTTCAGGGAAGTTGGGAACACTCTGCACCTGCAGGAATAATCAGCACTTCATTCAATAGGAGTTTTTCTTTTGTTGTTGTTACTTTTTAATTCCTTTTTATGAGATTGAGTTGAGCTGTACTGCAGCAGAACAAGCAAGCTTCAGTGTATCTGGCAATCACCCAGGACACAAGTTCAGAGCTGGCATTTTTAGTAGACTCCTGCATTACAGACTAAAATGTGGAGCCACATTCTTCATAGTGCTAATAGGAGGAATCAAGTATGTGGACTCGTTTGCTGTGATGGATTATCACTGTGCTCTTTGATAAAGTCATGTAGTTCCTAAAAGAGGGAGAGGAGATAGGAAGAAGGTAAGGGAGCTACAGGAAGATAGTCTAAAGGAGAGAAGAAAGCATAATGAAGGTGGCGCTCATCCAAGGATGTGTGTGCAGCTGAGGAAAGCACCTGATCCACAGTTTGTGGAAACTGGAGGGACTGCTCTGCAGGTAAAAATGGAGAAGAAGCAACCATCTAATGTGTGAAATCAGATTCCTGCTAGATTCCTCCTAGCTTGTCCTGCCTTTTGGGCATCTTTCATGTCTTTGCACGGCTCTTGCTTTGGGCGTTGGATGAGCGACACAAATAGCAGGGAAAGGGTCGTTTGTCTGGAGTGATGAAATGTGACTGATTTGTGTGGTAATTCAGCAAAAGGAAACCCCCCAATGAACCTGATACAGCATTAACAAAGCAAGGCCTTGGGATTGATATGCCACACTAGAAACCTGAAAAATATACTGAGAAACTGCCATTGCTTAGTTGTGCACAATTTCTGCAAGGAATTTTACCCTTTCAGTGGAAGAGAAGTTCTTTGAATAATGCACTGTGTATGGCCATACATGCTTTCCTTGTGTCAAAGCTGGAAAGCTGGGTGGCTGTGGCTAGAATGCCACTACTCTGGGGTAAATGTTTGACAGTGTAAGGCATCCCATTTGAATGCCTCACAAGAGGTAAGAAGCTCTGCAGAACACAGCTGAGAATTGGCCTGTGGTAATGGTACATGAGAAGGGGGAGGAGGTATGAAACGTATCATTCTTTGCTGCTGCTTTGTAAGGAATAAGGCATGTCAGTAGCCTCTTGCTGACTGGTCCTCGTTTTCTCTGCCCCTCATCCAGTTGTTCCTTCCTCAGGTGCTGACTGTACCCTGCTGTGTGAAGAGGGAGTACTGATATTGTATGTGGAAAAGGGAGACATTTGCAGGACTACATATTGGAAAACACAACTGTGTTAATTTTACAATGTTTCTTATGAAATGGATGAAAATTCAGGAAAATAAATGCATCTCCTGACATAGAATGATATGAATTAATAAAAGGAGTAGCTTTTAGAAGCAGAGCATGTATGAGATACAAATATTTCAGAATAAGGGAAGAGTTAAAGCTAGTACATGTCCTTTTGCATCTTTTACTGTTCCTTCTGCCTTTGGAACCACTACTTTCTTGGTCAGAATATCAAGAGAAAGTGTAAGGCTGTGGAAAAGGGATCTTTTTTTTTGCCTGCTTATGCTGATGGCATTGTGATTGATGACAACTGAAGTAGCTGGAGTCAATTTTCTTTTCCTTCTTCCTGTGCTGATGGTAGCATATAGACTGTGGAGAGAGATGCATTCAGTACACTGGTGAATGTGTTCAGCCCACCTGAGATAATGGTATAATTACTACTATCACTCTTTTCAGGCAGCTGTTTGTCTAACATTCTGCATGGATACTGTATTTTTTGGCTTTTCATAGGCCTTTCTCACCTTACACATGGTTTCCATGATTCACAAGAGAATTCAATCTCTTTCAGTCTCCTGCTCATGCCACTACTGCAGCAGAAACAATAGGGAATAATTTGCCCCTCCAATTCACAGAGCAATGCTTGCACTAACCCCCAGAGATTTCTGTGGTAGGCAACCTGAAACACTTGAAAGGGAATTAATTTCCAGAGATTCAGTGTTCATGGCTGAAAGCTTCAACAATATATTAAGATGGGCATTTTGGTGAAAAAAGAGATCTGTTTGTATTTAATCTGTGTTGAATTACTATTCCCATATTGTGTGCAATGACTGAAAATTATGTATTCAATAGCAAGGTCAACTTTGTAAAGCAGATAACGCCTCTGTTAAGAAATACATGCTTGTAGCTTTGTATTTAGCTGGGGCTTATTCACAGGAGACAGGAACTAATTGTCTGTCTTCCTTTGTGTTTAAAAGTGAGAGCCAGCCACCTGACTTTTGGCTGCCTGAGATTCAAACCTGGAGGGAGTTCAAAGCAAGGTATAAGAAAGAAAGGTGAATTCTGAGTAGGGGGAGGTACTTAAGTGGAGTAAACAAGTTAAGGCTGCGGACAAAGAGAGTTACCAATATGCCCTTTTCCTGAATGATGCCCTTCTCCCAGCTCTGCATACTGGTCCTACTTTCTCATTGTTGTGAATGTCAGTTTAAATGTCGAACTTTCATGTTGATATTCATATTTGAATACTTAACACGAGTCCTGTGTCTCCCACCCATAGAATTAGGAACCTAGCATTCAGGTGGAGCAGTGTGAAGTGTTCGAACAGATAATGTCATTTTCTGACGGCTCTCCTAGTCATTAGTGTCTACTGCATGGCACTGCAAGTAATAAGAATTCTGCAGAACAGAATAGGGAAGAATTAGAAAATCCTCTCTTGAGAGGAGAAATTTATGTCAATTTTTCCTTTCATCCTGGCAAGGTTTCTTATGTTGGTTGGTACTTTCTAATTGCTATCAGCAGTATCAAAAGACAGAAAGTTGTGTAAAAGAAGTTCCAGCCTTTGCCCAGAAATCCATAGGTTTCATTCCTGCTGTGCTGTGCCATATCCAAAGTTAATTGGATGACCCAATTTTAAACCTGAAATACTGTATGAACTTAGAGACTGCATCAGTGCAATTTTAAGTTGCTTGAAAAGCACATCTATGGTCTTTGGTACAAAAAGCTGAAGGCCAAAACTCAGTGTTGGAAGCACATTAGCAGTTATGACTGAAAAGAGAGGTGGCCAGTGGAATGGGAATGACCATATAATAAAAGCCAGATATTTCCATTTTAGTCAAATTCTACTTTGTAAGAGACTAATATAAAGGCAGTTTAAGGAAGTGTGTTCATCATTCCCCTGCACTACAACAAAACATCATCCTGCTTCTTTCCGTATGCCATTTAATGCTTGAAATAGATCAATTGAGCAAGAGATCAGAAAACTCTCTAAGTTCCCTTTACAAACTAAATCAGACTGTAAGTTTTGAATTTCTGTTTCATTCATCATGTGCTTTTGAGACCTCCTCATGTTCTTGTTAATAATTCAGCCTTTACCTATTCTAGGTTTATTGCTCAGAGAGACAGTACCTTTTGCTGAATCCAGCATATGGCCAACAGGAGCTATGTCAGGTAAGGAATATAACCTTTATTTTTTCACCTTATTCTCTCTTGTTTATCAGCATTGGAATAGAACTATAATGCATGCAGTCAGGTTTGTGTATGTCAACAACTGTTAGCTTGGGTAGCCTGTTACTTTGAAACAGCTGGAGAAATGCCAAAGATCTCAAGTGTCTTGAAGGCTGTCAAGCTTTTGCTTTTTATGTTTGTTGTTGCAGCAACTGAGAACACAGCAAGTCCTGAAGCAAACTGGATTAGGTAAGAAAGAATTTTTAAATGTCATCTTCTATGGCATCCTGAAGAAAAAACAAAAGTATTGTGTTGTTCTGATTCCCTTCCCACAAAATATCTAAGTTCTTGTCTCATTCTACTAATACGTCGTAATTATATTACAGATGGGCAGCTAGTAGCTGTGAAGTGTTGCTCTGCTTGCAGCTGTATTTCTTAACCTTTTTCTTTTTTCTTTCTCCAGTAATGAAATTAAAGGCATCAAGCTAGGCAAAATAGCTTACTCCTGATATCATCATAATACCAAGAACATTGTGAAAGAAAGTCACTCACTGAGCACATGTGGTTAAAAATAATGGTTACTGATGTTGCTTCTCACTGTGGCCTTCATACGTTTGTAACAGCACAGCTGTATTTACTCAGCTTGCTCTAGAAGTGTTAACTCCACTTACGAACATTCCCTAAGGGTAGAACTGCCATCATGATTGTGGGCTTGTTCAGCCACTTCTCTTTCTACTGCTGTTCAGAAACTGCTTGCTAGAGAGAGGCTTGTGAACTGAGTGGTTGTATGACATGATGAAATACAGATCTCTGTGACTGGTAAAATTCTTAGTTATACTTACCAGGGAACTCTTTAGCCTCATCTCTGAAAGAAAATACAGTGCTTAGTTTCTACAGGCCTTACCTGTTAGCTTCCCTCAAAAAAGTGATTGTTATAAATCACACCTTAAAAGCTGCTAGTCTTGAGTTACGAGTTTGTGTTGATGGTTTTGGTGATGGGCAGTGCCTACAGTATTGGAAGAGAAATAAGCTTTTACAACCTTGATACTATAGGAAAGAATGGATTGTGAAAAGTGCAGCCTATACTGCTTTCATTATAACTCCTGTCTGAAGAATTGAGTCATGGTATAATTTTTCCTGCTTGGGTTCTTTGCCAAAAATCGAAAATGGTAGTGCTCTTTCTCATCAGGAATCATGGCCCTGTCAGTGTCAACCTATTGGGAAATGAAACACAGGGATTTAATTACCAAAAACTTTAAAAAGAAAAATCAGTTCACTGAGAATATTAATGCTATAGGTAACAAAGTTTCCAGCTAAGAATTTACACGTCTAAGTATTAGTTCTTTTTTAAAAAAGAAAAAGGTTCTTGCATGGGATTTTTACGTATTTGCATAGTAACAAGAGTAGCTCTTTTTAAGTTATTGTGATAATGGAGCTAATGACAAGACAGTTGGCACTGTCGCGCTAAGGTGATCTTCACTCTTGCAAGGCAGAATATAGTTAGATTAGCACATTTTTGCAGAGATACGCAGTTATTCATGTGTATAAAAGATTTGACTCCTATTAGCCAGCAGATGCCTATGTCCTTGACAAAGCTCTCTTTGTAAGATAGATATATCTGTAGAATGCACAGTGATCTGTACTACATGTCATCGTTTCCTCTCCAAAATGCATTGTGATTTGCAAATATATAAATGATTTGAGGACTTGATGGACGATCTTGGAGTGTTGCAATGGTACCTACTCTGGTAAGGCAGCCTTAGGGCCAAAGTGTATGATTGCCGTAATACCAAGTAAACCCTCTACTCTGTCCTTGACACAGTTTCAGCTCTACCATGGAGGCTGTACTGAACTTGCAGATGTGCAATTGTGCCTTATCTTTGCTGCCTTTGCAGCCTTTGCTCTTTCTTGCATTTGGACCCAGGTGTGCTAGTCTCAAATAGAGCTTGCTAGCTGCAGTCCTGCATCTCCTTGTTCCAGGTGTGCTGTTTTACGTGTGTTACAGCTTTCAGGAGATAGATTTTTTTTTTTTCAGACTCTGTGTCACTAATAAGCAGCATACTGTAAATGCTTTGGTAAAGGCTTTGTAAAATCCTGTGGTGGGGGAGGTATCCTGCAAAGGAGGAGGGCACTCATTTTACCATGGGCTGCTTGAGTCCAGCTGCAAGGCTGACACTAAATACAGATTTGAGATTCATATGGAAATGGTGTGTTGTATGCAAAAATAAACTGGGCTCTTATTAAGATATAAGAAGCCAGAGGCATCTCTGGTGCTTTCTTTGTGGGTAATAAAGGGAAAGGTAGGAATATTTAGGGAAAATTTTCACTCTGGCATTGAAATCTGAAACAACAGAAAGTGCTGCTTAAAACTGTTTGAAAGAGTGCTGTCTCTGCTCCTTTTCATTTCCTGGGTAGGCATAGCACTAGAAGAGTGATGCTGATCCTAAGGGGTATCTTGTCTTTATGTTTGATTTTACCTGGAAAAAGAAAAATCCAATCCATTGTTTCATAAATATTTCCACGTGCAAGCAGAATTTTGCTAAACTCTGCCAGGTGAAGAGTTTATTGATTCAGTGTTCTCTGCTAATTCTATCCTCAGCTTAGGCACTGAGCAAATGTGAAGGAAAGAGAAAAATGGTTTATGATAGTTCAGCTATAAAAATAATTTGTTCTACTGTTCTTTGGTGACCAGTACTGTTGCCAGCTCTTGTCTCTACTGAGGTCTCCCTACTTCTGCACTTCTCTGTTATCCAGTCTAGCATAAACTGACATATAGAAGGAACTGTAGTTAATCTGAGTGTGAAAGACAGGCAGAACTAGAGGTCTCAGAAACATTTCTTTCTTCAGGATATCTCCTTTTTTTTTTCCTGAGTAAATGTATCCAAAATTATCTAACTGACAGTAGATTTTAACACAAAATAAGAACTACCATAAACAGAGAGAAAATTGAAATGGAGAAATAGCTTAGTGTCGTGCAATGATTTCCAGAGAAAGGGTTGCCCTGTAGGGTTAGGAAGGCTTGAGGATCAGACCAGGGAACACACCAGGACTCTGATTGGTAGGAGGTGGTTGGCTTTCAAATGGTTAGCAGCTTACCCCAGATTCTGCAGGATCTGTTAATGTCATCAAGTCATTTATTTTGAAAACCATTTTTTATCTGTTCTCCAGTATAGTTGCCCTTTGATTTAAAAAAGGAGAAATTATTGGAAAGTTCCCTGTGCCGGTTATAGCCAGCAAAACCTGGAGATACAGTGAGAGCAACAGCTGTCCTTCAGGTCCCTGATCTCTAATTATGTCAGCTAGGCAGTCTAGATACCACCTGTGTAACCAGTATCTGGTAACTTCACCTCTCCCATGGGACAATCAACCAAAACATGTCCAAACAACCTGTCACTGAGCTATTTCTTACATGGCTGCACTAGCTCTAAAGAATTGGTATAAAACCTGTACTGAAAGGAAAAGGAAAAAAACATTTTAAGCCCCATTTTTGATATTGAAAGTATGTAATATCACTGTTGCTAGAAGTTTCTCTGGATGTGTGGGAAATAAACTCAAGACTGGGTGCAGTAAGCAGGACGGTAGTAAAAAGTATAGAGTGGGATGGTAGTTTTCATGTCTCCTTGTATATTTTTCACACTATATTTTAAGCTTAGTGGAGGGCTGAATGATAGGTGTGATTAATTCCGCCTCACTTGTAAGAAGAGGTCATGTTTGGTGCACATCTTGTTGTCTTCACTTGTTCTCTCATTTCTGTCAGTAGTTACATGGGTGATCTTTATACTTCGTGTGTAGCCTGTGAAGTGGATACAAAGACCTGTCAGACTACCTTTTCTAATACATTTTCTTCTGAGGAAACAAACCTAGCATAAATGTCACCTGCAGTATGAGCAACTGTAGTAGATGGAGAATTGAATTGATGGCTCTGAGAGTTAAGCTGGGAAAGATCATTAAATGAGAAAAATATGGTAGATATGGTACATCGTTAAAAAAAATTCCCGTGTTTAAAAATGAATTCAAGAAATAATATTTCTTCAAAAAGTTACATGGTATTTGAAAATCACCTTTTATACTTTTGGAAAAGTGTTAAAAATAACCTGCAATTTTTTAGAGGCAAAATCCCCCCTTAATTTAATTAAAAGGATATTTTTCAGCTGTGGGTCTTCCATTCTTTTGTAACAAATATTTTGAATATGCTGAAAGGTAGAGGATTTGCTTATAAAATATATCTGGTATGATGCTTCACATTTTGTGGCAATATAACTGTCTCAGTGAAAAACTATTATAAAACTAAACTGTCTGCTGTATTGAAAATCATATATATTGTCATCGAATGCAGGGGAAGGACTGTGTTAGTCAAAGAAAGTGACTTGAGTTTAGCAACTGATAATAAGTAGGAAGATGATGTAAGTGCAGCTCCCTTGCTGGTGTTCCTTTCATAGGTCCAGGGAACAGAAGCAATTTATATGCTGGCAGAAGGTTTGGAGGGTCTGCAGAAGACAGCTAACAATAAACTAAAGGAGTATGTCAGTGACTCATGGTAGGTTGCTTCTCACTAGTGGTGGTTTGGCCTATTTCCAGTTTCATGAGTCAGGACTATCATGACTTACTGTAATAATGTATATGTTGTAATACAGAGAAACTGACTGGTTTAGTAGCTGGACAAAAGGTGGTAGTAGCATGGTGATCTGCATTGGCTTAAGGTCGCTCAGCTGATAGGTTCATAGAGCACTGCTGAGAGTGTGATTGGTTTTACAGTCCCTTGCAGTAGTAAACTGACTGCTGTGAAACAAACACCTTCTTTTGACCCATCTGTGAAAAGGCGTTTGGAACGGAAAATTCATCCACTCTCTGAGATGGAAGGCAAGTACTTTTTGTGAGAGGCTGAAAGGTTGTGGATGCAACATGTACAAACAACAGCTAAGAATGCAATTTAGAGTATTTATGAGATAATGTCCTTTCAGCTGTAAACAGTTGTAGCGAAAAGTCCATACTCGGCTCCCCCCTTCATAAATTAGGGTGATCTTTCCACATGTAAAAGTCTTTGTGTCCAGGGGTACATCTTCTGCAAACTGGTTAACTCCACAAGCATCAAATGGGAAAAACCTTCAGGGCTACTCTGTGGACAAGGAGGCTGCAATGCTGGTGTGGTTCTTGGTACAGCTATCTTAAGATTTCCTCATATTTGCTTGTACATACAGCAGTCATTGCTCCTGATTGCTGGCAAGATGTTCCTGAAATGGGTAATCATGGAGTGGCTGTAGCTGCCAAATACTAACAGGTTCTGGTTTTCAGAGAGTTCCCTGGAGATAGTTAATCTGCATTTCTCTTTTGATTGGCAGTATCAGCTCGCTCTAACACCTGATTAACCTATACTTACTGCTGATAATGTGCATGCCTAAACTTAGGTGTTGCACAAACTTGGGTATAGCAGCAGAGTTTCTGTTCAACTCTTATTTGCATTTTACCATGAGATGACTGAAAGAGAATAAAGGGAATATTAACCACTTGGGAAGGATGGACTAAAAAGAGCTCCTCAGGGAGCAATGACAGAAGCTCTGATAACAAGCACCTGAGGCAGGAAACTGATAGTATAGTCTTAAACCAAAGTGAAAGCGGAAATCCTGGGGAGCAACAGCAGCAATCAGCACTGCACGTAAAGCAACACGAGGGCTGTAAATGTGGTGTTTGAAAGTCAGGAAGCTGGCAGTAGAGTGGGACCTGCTGAAGCAGCTGGAGAAGGACCCAGCAATCAGCACCACAGTGCTTCAAGGGCTCAATAAATGTTTTTTTTTCACTTGGTGGGGCTCTGGAGGAGGTGTTTGCCTTAATTACTGTAGTTCCTCAGAGGCACAGAGGGAAAGAATTCACTACACACAAGTGTATGTGTAGATCTGTAAAGTCATCTGTACTTTTCTTCTGGAACAGATCTATTGCTGTCTTCCCCCTCAGCCCCGAAGTAGCAAGCTCTTACAGTAATGTAACATTCCTAGGGCTTTCATCTTTCTTTTCATCATCCAATTGGTTACTATCTCCGTACTCATGATCTTTCACAAGAGGGACCATGTTCCTTATTCTGTTGTTGTGTGTCCCCCCATTACCTACTTGATCACTGTGCTTTTGAAGTGCATTGGAGAGCTAGTTTTGTCTTTTCCTCAGCTTTTTTCATGCTTTCTTGTCTGTTTTGAATGTCTGCTTGTCCTAAACCAAATAATTAAGGGTCAGAAAAGTAATGGGAAAACTACATAAAATTATGCTTCTGTCTGTATATCAGTAAAAAGTGCATGGAGTGCTGCCATAAAGTTACATCAATATCTTTGTGAAAAGAAGTTGCAAAAATTGCTGCTGCTAGGACTATTTCTTGTAAGGAATGTCATGAACATTGTACTACAACATGAGAAAATTACTACAGGCTGTTTTTAATAGTTGTAAGGTGACCTGTGGTGTAGCTTTCTGTCTTTAATCTGACTTAGTTCTGAGTCTTAACAATGGTCTATCTGAAGAGATACAGAAAGTACAGTGGTACTGTGAAGTTTTAATGATGAAAACTTTTAATGATGTAAACTTTGGATGGTGCAAATATATAAACCTTATTTGTCTACCTGAAATGTGGAGTCATCTAAGTAAATTTTAAATATCTCCTGTACTGTGTTGTACAGGAAAAAGATATTATTAGGAGTGTTTCAGGAAGCATCTAGCTCTAACATTCAAAATTAAATGAAGGGAAGTTTTTTGCCAGTTCTCTACTGAACAAAAGTGAAAAGACTATATTCCTCTTTATTAAAGTCTTGATGACAAATAACTATGAATATTTCATCAGTCAGAAGAATACTTTGTTACCATTCAAACTTAGTCTTATGCTCTCATGAAGTCCAAAGACTCACAAATCAGAATAATTTTATAATCTGTGGCAAAGACTAATTTTGTTAAATAATATGTACTAAATTGCCATGATTTTGCAAGAGCTGTTTATTCAAAAGAAAGAAGAAAATAATTAAATTAAAAATAGGATTCAAAAATAGGATTAAAAAATAGAGGATTTTTTAAAACCCTGAAATAGGGTTTTACTTTACAGTGTGGGGTTTTGTGTAATTAAATATTGGCTGTCTTAATAATTACTCTGGTAATTAAGAACAGTATGTCCTTATGGCCTCAAATGCTTGCTTACTCTCTGTGAAGGAAGAAAAGAAAAAAAAGACAAAAAAGAGTTTGTTTACCTTAGAATATTTGCCATATAAGTACCACACCACACTCCTTTTGATATCAATGAACATTTTCTATGTAAACAGTATCTAACATAAGATATGAATGTTAAAGTTTAGTCTAAGAGTCTATGAACTCTAACAGTTAGCACCAAGCAATACTGTAGCGTGCATATCTTCATCTGTCTTCCCTTCAGCAGGTGAAAATAGCGACCATGAGAAAAATCTATCTAGCTCATCTGTTAATAGCGCTGTTGGATCTCACTGATTTTTGCCTCTTGATATGCACTCAAGAATCTGTAGGTCTTGCTACTCTTTGGTTTGAAAAATGTGCATGTTTTTACGTGTTCTGAGGTTGAAAAAGGCTTGTGTAAAGTGCCAGTAGTTGCTCTACAGTGAGGGCTGGGCTGCCCTGCAAGAACAGGTGAGCCAGGAGCCATGGGTGCTAGCGAGACAGCAGGTACAGCAGCATCACTGAGCATGGGGGCATCCTGGCAGGACCTAAGCCAGGTGAGGGGGGGCAGGCCCAGGGATGGTAGCCAGGGTCAGCTGACAGTCCAGTGTCTGCCAGGCAAGTCTGTAGCAACAAGGCAGACTCAAGGACTGGCCAGGAGATCAAGTCCACTAGTTAAGGTTTGGGTCTGGATGAACAGGGTACATGCTTAGGCAGCATCATGGCTGTAGTGTAGGTTGGGCATGGACCAAGGGTTAAATGCAGCTCCCAAGAGCAGCAGATGCCCTGACACTGCAAACTTTTTCAAAATTATGTAATCTATTGTGCTGCTTATGTCTCTTTGCATGTGCTGGGCATTATTCTATGCCAGTTATTGCAGTTGATAAGCAGTTTTACATGCTGATCTTGCTTGATCTTGCCTGTCTGCTACAGGTCTATTTTCTCCTAATATTTTGGATTTCTGAACACCTTTGTTATGTCAGAGTAAAGCCCACTCAAGATAAGAGTTATTCTGCAATGGATGACTTCAGTTGCTGACACAATCTAATTGCCTTGTCAAGGATTAATTCCGGATTTTGCAGTAGTTTCCCTTCAAGTGATCATGATACGATCTTTTATCAGGGACTTACTTAACTCGTAAACTTGCGTGATTGTCTCTTCCTCTCTTGACAACCACATTTTTAAGTGTTTTCTTTGTACACACAGCAAAAACTAAACCTCTAATGGATTTAATTTTTACATGAAGTACCTTATTACTTCTGGTTTTGTGATATTGCAGTGTGCATTCTTTCTACATCTGCACTGGCAAATAAATCAACTGCTTCAGAATCTGTCATCTGAAAGTTTTCTTCCTTTTACATTGTCATCCAGTTGTTGAAGGTACAGAATGAACTGTAGTTTATAACTCCTCGCTTTTCCTCCTCCTTTTTGGTTCCTGGAGCCCAGGAGGTCAGTGAATCATTTCTGAAATCACTATAGGTCTGTGGTCCTTGAAAGAGAGGGTTATTGTTCAGAGAACAAGTCTGGCAGGACATGGCTTTCTCGAACCTGTCCCTGTCAGATGCGTGGGGTTTTTTGCCCTTGAAGCTAAAATACGTGCATCTGTAGTTTCAAAATTACCAGTCTTTGTACTTTGTGGCATTTTTATGGCTGACCCTTCTCGGTAGTGGTAAGAGGAACGCAGTGTTCGTAGTCTGCAGTATTATTTCCTAGTGTTTGCAGTAGTACCTTTGCTTCCATACTCATGAGAGCAGGTTTTGCCCAGTGTTCTGAACTGCACTGGACAAGGGATCTGTTGTCTTACCTTGTAAATGCTTTTTTACGGCATCCCTCTAAAATAGGATTGCATGCTAAACCAGTATCTAACTCCAGCAACATTCATTATTGTCACATGTAGCCTCTATTAAAAGACTCAGTTAAATGAGACACGTGCCTTGATCCCATTTATGTGTCAGCATCACGTGTAGTTGTTAATTTACAACATAACAAATATATACAAATCTAAATGTTAACATATTAGAGAGGTTTTGTCTCTGAGGTTTGACCATTTTCCAGCTAATGTTATGCTTTGTAATGGACTAACAGATTGAGAAAAGTTAGGTGAAATGTGAATATTCACTAAAGTGTGTTACAGGGCAGGTGAGACTCTTCACATCAGGCCTAAACACGTCAGCCTCTCCAGAAGGTGACAATAGTTTGATGGAGGAACAATTTATTCCCTTCTTAGATAAATGACTAGCAATTTGTTTTTTTAGGGAAGTGGACAAAGGCAAATTGGCCCAGAGATGGGGATGGATTATTAAAGCAAAAATGGTTGTTAAAGTAGGATTTTCTTTTGTGGGGGGTATATGAGTTGAAAAAGAGCTGGGAGTTTATTAGAGATGATGACCCTTCAAGGCTGATCTGAGTCTAGATGGATGTACACTGTGTCTTTTAATTTCTGTTCTCTTGTGACTTTATAAACCTTGGTAAACTGCACTGTCTATTGTGGATGTAGTAAATAAATTATTTTATTAACTGTTTACCTTGACCTGGTTTAAGTGAAGGATGATATTGATACAGCCAGTTAACTTGGAGGAGTTTGTGCCCATAGGCTCATACCATCCATAGATGGTACTGAACTACTTTCAGGCAGCCAGCAGCTCAAAACATTTCTTAGAGGCTGTAGAAGATAGTAGAGTTGCAGAGGCCAATGCACAAGACAGTAACTCAGTGCCTAAGAAGAGGAGGTATTTCCATTGTTGAAGAGGAAATCTCTCTGGAGTGCTAGTGAGAAGCCCAAGGATTGCGAAGGAATGTAAGGGTAGAGGACGTTACCACAAATTTTATGAATTGGGAAATTAGAGAAAAGTGAGGTAATATTTCCAGGGTATTCACAGAATTCTTCTGTCCTGATATCTTAGCCCATTCTTATAGCAAGTTTTCAAGATCAGGTTTCTTCCAGCTCCTGTTAGTTGCTTCCCATATGGTGGTTGCCTTCACTAATGTGAAGGCTGAGCAGACTGTTAGGTCAGCATGCTTCTGAGATGACATCCCATTTTTAGAATTAGTTCAATTTTCATTAGTGAATTAACTGGACATATAAATATTTATGACTATCTCAGATGTCTGATTACAGCAGGAAATAAATAATTCATTATAGAAAATTACCTTTGTACAACTGATACCACAAGGATATAAATCAGATATGACAATTTCCAAAAAAGCAGCACAATATATTGTTTTTGCTGGAACACCCTCCAGCGAGTATCTTTTTGGTGCAACCACTGCTGTTATAAGCCGGGTAACAAAGCTTCCATTGTGTGAATAGTAATGATGTGTGAGAACATCTATTTACAGATATGTGCATAGAATATATTGACAATTGGGACAATTTAAGGAGTCTGTATACAATAGGATTTCTGTTTGATATTTGAAAGTTTCTATATATATCAGACCACAAGCATCATTCTGAATGGGTGTGTGTTTGCCTGGTCTGTTGTACTTCTGCTTCTGTAGATTGGTTGAAATAAACTTTGCACCTGCCAAAAGCTCATGAAGAGTAAATCTTGGATTTTGATGAGTGAATGTGATTAAATAAAGGATTGAATACTCTGTGTGACAGGCCAGTTACCAAGCTTTGAACTTATACTGAGCAGTTAGATTTCAGTGGGAGGTTTTGATTATATAGTGGGGTTTGAAGAAGAACCACCTAACAAGAAAGGCTGGAATATTGAAGGAAAGGGATTCTTGTCAGCCATTTAAAGGGAAAATCAGCCTCTCTTTCCACAAAAAAGGTGCTTGGCAGAGATCTATAGGAATGACTTAGAAAGGAAGAGCAGCTGTGTTTCAGACTAAATGGCGCAGGCTTGAAAGAAGAGATTGACAGCTCCTGGTTATGGCGAGTTAGAAGCTGAAAGAGTTTGTGATGTCAGGAAGCTGAGACAGTGGTCTTAAGATGTTTGTTGTTTTGGCTGATTATGTTCCTTGTAATAGCTAAAGTAAAGGGATTTTCAGAACCGCTATTAAGTTTGTGCATACATCTGTTTCACCTCACACATATCTTTCAAAATACCCTTGCTGTGGAGCTCTGAAAGATGGTTTCAAAGCTCTGGAGAATGAGCCGCCAGCACATCTCTGTGGCCAGCTGAGCTGGTCCACAAAGTCACATGTCTGGAAAAAGAAGCCAAAGTGCATGCACTCTGAGCCTCAGGGCCATAAACATAGCAAACCATGGGGTTGCCTCTGCACTGTTACCTGGGGACAGCTCACAACACTTCTATGAGGGCTACTACAACAGAATATTGCTGTAGTGTTCAGAGAGATGTAGCTGGGAATGTGTCTCGATTTAAATGATTAGGGCAAGCCACAACCCAGAGAACAGAATTGTTCTCTGTTACTGCCCCCACCCTCCTTGGAGAAGATAAAAGGGGAATAAGGAAAAGAGACTTAAAGGTTGGAAGTTAAAACTATAACAGGTTTAATAAGATTGGGGGAGTAACAGGCGGGAAGAGGAACAAAATATGCAAGTATATACAAAACCTGGTTCTGATGATTGCTGATGTAAGTTCCTAAAAGTCTCTCACGGCAAAACTGATGCAGGGAAAAGGGTCCAAAGCTCTTCCCAGCAACCGATGGATTTGGATCCTGCAGAGCACTTGTCGAGCTGATGACAAAGAGCAGGATTCTTTCTCTCTCCAAGACTTCACCACGTGGTGAGGGGGCAAGGAAGGGGAGAGCAGGAAAGAAAGGAGGGACTACCTGTTCTCCTGGCTTTATAGTGTGGCAGGAAGTGGGAGGGAATATGGATCCCTTCTTGTTTTGCCCCTCTGTGCCCCCTTCACTTAGGGCCCTAAACTCCACCCCCTGTTTGGGTCCCTGCGCTAATACCAAAAAATTTCGCCTGTGCCCCCTCAAACCATAACAGGATGCCTATGTAGGAGTCACCTTTCAATACAGGGTATTGCTGTTGAAAGCTACTATGTCTGATTTGTAAATCAGCAACCTGAAACATGTAAAATATGATTTCTGCAGCACAGGAAGTAAGTTACAGACAAGAGTATCTCTTGAGTTCTCCTAAAACACAGGATTGTATTTGAAATGTAAACTTTCTTTATAATGCTATCTAGTAAAGGAGCATCCTAAAATAAACCAGTAAAATCCTTACACCACATCACTGTTGCCATGTAAAATTATCTTTCTTGAATGGATGACGTCAGTTGCTGTTTTGCTCATCATACTTTTGTTTTGCTTCAGGCTTTTCTCTTTTAATAGTTACTCTCTGCTTAAACAGAGAAGTAGGAGCTGGGGTTATTTGCAGAGGGTATTCTCACTAAGGAAAAACGACCCATTGCTGTATGATATGAACATAATGTCTATAGGTTAAAGTACTGTTAAAAATTTGATGCAAACATAGTGCTATAGATTGCACTTCATATTGTGTGTACAATCTAATTTACTTACTTCTATGGTGAAAGCCTTAGCTGATTCTCAGTTCAGTGCTGCCTGTTGTAATATACAAGTATATTATCTATTCTTTCTCTTCTTCTGGTTTGTTGAATGGTGTCACTAAATATTTTCCTATTTGAAGTTCTGAAAGCCCACAATATTGAACATAGAGCTGTTCCATAAACTGAACAATATGTAAATGAAAACAGAATAGCTGCTAAAGGCTGGTTATTCCAAGTAATAGTTACTGCACTCAGTGCATGGTACAGCACTCTTGCCTGTCATGTTTTCTTTTTGTAAATTAAGTTCAGATGTTCTCTTAACTTTCTTGAGGAGCATCTGCAGCAGCCCAAGAGTTAATCTGGGAAAAGAGGCCAGTTTGTTTCTTTATTCTGCGTTCAAATTCTATTCTGAAAGTTCATGTACAATTTTGTTGTTGTTGTTGTTATTAAATTGTTTGCTCCTCAAGATCACAGCTCTAGGAGGTGCTAATTTCCCTCAAATCTGCTGAATCAGTAGGAATTGAAAGTGATTAGTGCTTCTCAGTGTGAAATACCTGGCAGGAGCAAGCTCTGAGAATTTTTTCTTGTGTCCCTATTGACATCTGTTGTCTCCCCTGGGATGCTTATACCTTTTCCCTCAATGGGATAGCTGAGTGCTTTGGTTATGTGTTTTTGTATTAGTGGACATTAGGCCTATATGTAAATTGTGTAGGCTTTCAGGCATGTTAGCTTGTGTGATAAAGACAAATCAGATCTTTCTTATTCATGACCATGTATCAGGATGTATAGTAAAGTGTACCAAGGTCCAAGTTACTTTTTGAAGTTACAAAGCCAGACTTTTACTGGATGAATATCTGAGAGAATCAAAGGACTGCAGCAATGTGGTTTGCTATGCAAGTCAGAAATATACAAATGCATGTCATGAAGATAAGAAAAGGTCCATCAGTTTTATGTTATTCTGTGGAAAGCTATTTTCTTTTTTTTTTTTCCTGATACTGGCTTCCCATCAGAATTTTCCAACACATTAATCTTTCTGCTTGCCTTAAATAGTAACAAAATGTAAGATCTTTTTTTGGGTTCAGATTAGCAAAAAACAAAGTTGGTTTTGTTCCTCTTGGTAGATTAAGGCATTATTAAATAACATATATAGATATAACAGCTCTGAACAGATTCTATGTGTATCACTATCTGTCCTTTTCTTTTACTTACTTGTACCCCAAAATCCTTAACTGATTTTAAAGTTCAATAATTAGCTGTGAGCAGCAGGATTGTCATTGTCCTGCCACGCTCTGTGAGTCTTTTTGGCTGGGAAGATGTCAAGGCAATTGCTTGTGGATTTGCCTTGGTCTTTGTTGCTGAACTCAACTTAGATGGTTATAGGCCCAGATAGCATAACCTGAATAATGCATTTATAATTTATTAAACTTAATTCTTTAAAGGTTCTTTTGATAACTGCTCCATGAAGATAGCTGCTGATGGAAGTATAAAATTAATGGATTCTTTCTTGTATGCCTATTATTATTTTTGAAGCCTGTTAGAGAAGAGAAATTATGCAAATTGGTGTCACGCTAGGCTACTGCACACGTGCTGGTAATGCATAACAACTAGCTCACTGATGAAAATACTTCATCTTAAGCAGTCATTGTGAGCACTAGGAGATGTTCTCTGTACCATGGTTAACAGTTTATTATTATTTTTTCTTATGGATAAAGGAGAATGTTCTTATTAAAAATCCTCATTAGAATAAAACTGCTGTAAAAGTAATACTGGAGAACTATAGTGATGAATTATGTTTGAATACATTATACAATGAAGTTATATTGTGAAACAATAGGAAGATCCCTTCAAAAAATTAAGTAGTTTACGCTCACTCTCTGTGAATGACTAAGTGGCTTTAATTCTTCAGCTCCTGCATGTAAAGGACTTGATAAATAGATCAGGCTCAGGATCAATTAGTGTCACAATGATCTTTAGTATTAATGAAGCAAAGCTGCTAGGATTGAACCAGTTTATTTGTACCCTTCATGACAGCTTCTTAAGCCTAAAAATCACTACATTGTCTATCTAGTACTGGGCATGGGAACCAGTATGCAGAATACAGAGTTCTGTGCTGCACCAGCTAATACAAGTGTTCCCTGTGAGGAAGCTATTTTAGTCCCGAAGAATTCTGATATCCTTAGCGGAATAAAAATCCAATACAAGATAAGCTGGTTTCAGAAAATAGGTCACTAATGTAAGTTTGCAGTTATTTTCTTCCCAGGTTTATCCTACATCTGTCTTAGATTTCTTTTTCCTCATCTGTATACCATGCATATGAAGCTTTTCTGATTAAACTGCAGTGAAGAGCCTGGTTTTGGTTTAAGGGACATCATTCTGTTATAGCGCTTCACCCCCCCTTTTTAACACTAACACATGCATTTTTTTTTGCCCTGTTAAATTGCTGCCAAAGGAGGGAGAGAAAACCATCTCAGGTATTGATTTTTCACACATGGGGACTGCAGCTCATAGTCACTTGATTTGCCACCTGCAGTTTATAACTGAATGGGCTTATGGGAATATAAACGTCATTTTAGTGCTGAGTTCCCAGCCTGAGGTGAAATTGATGTGTTAGCTGTTAGTAATTTGTAACTGCTTTAATGTATTTTACTTGTTGGAATTTTATTTAGTTGGCTAATATAAATAGCATTTTTGCAATAGAAATACTGCTGATCAGAACTTCCTGTTTGAGTCGTTGATCTTAACTGGCTTCCAGGTACTTGATTCTCATCCGGGATAATAATTTCTGCTTAATACTTTTTGATATTTCTGGTTTTCATTGTTACATTTATAATGTAATAATTATGAACGATATCATGGTAACTCACTAGGTACATAATTTTATTCAACATTTGGTCCTTGGAGTTGTAGATACGGAACTGATCTATTAGTGATAAAACAAATGAAATGTATTGTAGCCTTCATTCCTCATGAATTAAATGGGGCTTTATTGATTTCTATGTTAGTAGCAAGGTACCTTTTACCTCACAGGTACCTCTTCTTCATTATGCAGTGGCTCCATTCTGTGCATGCTAAGCAGATCTCTTTGAGGCTGATATTGTACTGTTTGTAAGTCCCATTCAACTAAAAAATGGCTTGAGGTGAAGCAAACGGTATGACTCTTGTAGACAGCAGATGACATGAAACCATGGAGCGGTGGTAAGGGAGAAACAACTTCAGAATGAATTCATGGGGAGCAGAAGCAAGGTGATTTTTGAGGGAGATGCAATTATGAAGAATCCAGGATGCCAGTAGTGTTACCTGGACCCCATCGAAGATGGAAATTTATCAAGAGTGTTGTAGCACTTGCCTAGGAGTTGCAGGATGAGATGCTAAATAGCCCTGGAGTAAAATAATGTCTTTTGCAACAGTGTGAGCAGTACCTCCTGATCTGATACAGGCCTTCAGGGGAAGACTGAAAATGCATACACAGTAAGATGAGCATTAAATTTGCAGGGGAGTTGATCAGGGGCCAGGCTGTACTTTACCTTTGCCTACATGAATCCTCTCTCTCTTTGTTTATGAAACTGGCTGATTGCAAGGATGTATTTGCTCACCTGTTTGATTTATGCGAACAATACAGAAATGACCGGTTGGACAAAAGTTAATGCTTTACTCATAAATATAAGGGTGGAATAAGAGTTTACTTATAAAAATTTGTAATGCAACAGATTATGATGTAGTGAATCTAAATGAAAGCATGCAACTGGATTGTCTGGAGTAGACACATACCTCTTTCCTATCATACATTTTCTAGGATATTAATGGAGAGTTTTCTGGTTTAAACTCAAACATTTGATCCAAGAATTTGAATTAGGATTACAATCTTACAAATGCTTGTGGTTCAGATCTGGTTTAGGATTGGTGGTGTGAAATTTTCACCATTTGACTAATGTGTCAAAAAAAAAAAAATCAAGATTTTTTTTTTCTCTTTATTTCTAGTGAAGGAGGTGACATTTAGATTTCTCTACTGTGATGTCAGTAGCTGTTTTGTGGGCAGTTTATTATAGGTGATCCTAGGAATGGGGTTGTGTTTCATGCTGTGATGAACTGGAAGCATAGACAAGATGAGAGCAAACATATACACAGCTTTCCTCAGAACTAGTGTCTGAACACAATCCATTGCCACTGGTTATCACACTATTCTGGCCCTGTGGCTGATATTACAAGTCTAAAAGCTTAGATTATCTAATCCATCCATATAAAGGAAGCAGAAAGGAAGAAAGTAAGAAAGATATTCCTGAATTGAAAAGACTTTATGCAGAGAGGGAGAGTGTATGTGAGCACAATTAGTAACAAGATAAAAAGGTTTGAGTTGGAGTATGTGGAAAAGGAGAACATGTTTCCTAGTTACATCCTCTCCATCTCCATTTTGAACACCCACAGAGACAGTTTCATGGTTTGTATATTCAACAGACTTGTTCTGTGAACTGAATTTAGCAGGAGTGTTTTCAAGGATCTACCTTTCATCTATAAATAATGGCAATTCTATTCCAATTGTCCTTTTCCCCCTTATGTTGGCCTAGTGAAACAATGTGATTAGTTAAAGTATGGTTCTTTTTGTTTGTAAGTTGTATAGCATCAATAACAGCTTTTGAACATTCATTTATCCTCTTCCTTCATCTCCTTCCATCACTGACCTTCATCCCCCAAAGAACTATGCACATGACATTCTGTAGTCTCTTTTTCTGAGATCACCTGAAAAAAACTTACAGGGTGGTGTGTTGATGAATTCTTTTGTATGCTTCATTTCAAGATATTGACATCCTCTTTGTTTTAACCTAGCCTGTGAGAAACTGCAGGAGGAGACTAGCAGAGGAAGCTGTTCTGACTATTGATTTTCTTGTGCCTTTCAGTGGTTCATTAATTCCTCTAACAATGGCTTCTTAGGTAGCTGGCTGGGAGTGACCATTACTAACCAGCAGAATAGGGGCTGTCGTGGCTGGGTGAAGCCATAGCTGATAATGTCAACTTTGCCATCTGAATTCTTCTGAGTTACTAATTTAGTATGGAAGCAATATTGAGCTCTCGACAAAGAGTGAAATACCTTCATTTTGAAGACGACATTCTTATTCTTCCACAATATATGTAGATGCTAGAAGAGCATGAGCCAGCTGTTTCACAAGAGAGATGAGGGGTTAGACAAACAGAACATTGCAAAAAGTAGCTCATGTGCATGAGTTGTTCATATGGAAACAGTATGTTCAATTTTGTTTCACTAGTATTGCTATTGTGTCCCTAACAGCTATATTAGAATTCAAAACTGTCTAATACTGTATACTATGACTGTTAGAAAGCACCAGACTGGAGTGAGACTCTTACTAATTTGAAAACCTCTATGGATGTCCCATTTTACTGTGAACTAGAAATGCATGTGTGTTGGAAAGCAGTAGGTAAAACAGCGTTGCACTGTTGCGTAGAAGTTGAGTAAGGCAATACTGAAAATAGAACAGTAATTGTAAAGGTACTTCTGGCACTGTTTTTCTTGCTTATGAGTCCCTCTTGTCCCTACAATTTCTGAGAAAGATAGCTGTGATAATAAATTTGTAAGAAAAAGTTGTTGGTTTTATTCCAGAAGTAGTTACAGCATAAAAAAATCTGCATGTAGTTATTCTATACAGGCTTTGAGGTTTTTGTTTTGTTTTCACAACATCGGTGAATATCACAGTAGAACTTCTTGGACACCAGCTAGTTCTCTAGATGGATATTTTGGGGATGGTTTAGAGCCATTGAATACTAATTGTAAGGTTGTAGTTCACCAGGGGGAAAATGAATTGTGCAGTCTGTAACCCATATTTCTTTTACATTATCTTTTATATCAAACAATACTTGTAGTCTCTTTGCCTTAGGGATGCTGTTAAGGGGTGATAATATGCGATCATTGGTTCTAATGTCAATCTCACAGAGAAATATTTTCTTTAAATGTAGGTAAATGTTGTTTGCACGTTTGCCTGACTGCCATCTAAGTTAGTCTGTCATGCCTGGTCTGACTTAATTTGTTCTGACTGCTAAAGGTTTTCAAAATAAAAAAATTCAGGTGTTGTGAAGAAACCCATGAAATTTACTTTATGTTGGAGAGTATCTCTTTTCATGGATAAGTGAAAGAAACCCTGTCAATGGCTGAAGCCTGTTAATAAGTTTTTGTCTTACCCTATTGCTTGCCATGGTTGGTCACTTTTACAAGATTTAAGTTATTATTTCTACTTTATTTCTACTATTATTTCTATTATTTCTACTAAGTTATTATTAAGTTATTTAAGTTATTATTTCTACTTAAAAAAAAAAAAATCGTGCTGTTTGCCCCTATTTCATCCTAAGAGCAGTTTGACTAGAATCCATCGAGTTGTCATTACTTTCACTTTGTATTCTCTCTCTTCCCAAGTATGCAAAACAGGGTTTGGTAGAGCGCCACGGGCTTGTTGATGGCATGTACTCATTCCTCAAATAGCGTAAGAGTGTGCAGTCCCAAAGAGCTTTGTGTAAGATGTTCCCTATCCAGTAGAGTTAATTGCCAAAGTGTAATTTTTCAACATTGGTCTGGGCTATTTTGCTTGCCTGCGTGGAACAGATTTAACCACTGAGTTTTCTCCAGCTGGTGGCAGAAATCATGAAATACTTGTAATCAGTGGGTCTCTAACAGGTTGGGGCTCCCTCTGGGGAGGACATTGCCAAGTTTTTCACAGCTAGAAGCCACTCTCTGTACAAAATTTCAAAGCCCAGAGAGTTATGAGGCCTGATGTGGGGAGAGTGAAAGGAGAAAGTTATTCCTAAATAAATTTCAGCTTCAGATTTTAAGTGTTAAGTCCTTCTGGATATGGGGTTGTAAGAGTTGCATTCATTTGTAACTTTTCACTGTAGGATTAAAAAGTAAATGGTAGTCCTTGTTAAAACAAGATAATTTTATTTTCTGAAGCTCAGTAAATCGGGAAATAGTAAAAGCAAAGCATAAATTCAGTTTACAACTTTAGCTTTTTCCTTTAGTGTTTACATTTTGTATTAAAAAAGAAAATCTAGATTTTACAATATTGAAGATAACAGATATTGTTAGTTTTCCTTTTTGTACTGTCAAACATTCACATCTGTCATAGAAATGTCATAAAGGTTCCTAAGTTGTGTGCAATGGGCACTTTAACTGTCAGCAGTCAGTTAGATATGTATGGCTTAAGTTCAAGAAGAGACTCTTAGTTTAAGCAGATGTTTATGGTACGTGTTTGGTAAATCTTACTCCATATAATACATAAACATGCTACATGTAAATGCTGCCTTGTTATCACAATGCATTCATTCACATTTTTCTTCAGTCCTCCACCAGGACTTCATCTGTAACAATTTCTTATTAGATTTTATGTTGTCAACATCATCTTCTGGTATAAAGAAACGTTAAGGCATAAAGAAATGTTAATGTATTTTGAAAGTTTGGAGATACCATTTTAATGGTTACATACTAACCAGAACAAAAGCAGGCAATGACATTAGAATGTTTTGTTTTAAGGAAAAACAGCTGCTTGCAGGGAGGCATCATAATGAATATTACATTGGTGCAAAGAGTGCCAGGGATCATTTTCTGGACAACCTGTGTGGTAGGGTAGTTATTACAGTGACAGTGAAATAAATTTCTGTCTCTTTTTTATTTTTCCATTTTTTTATAAGGTTGCATCAAAGCTGTATGCAGTCTGTTCTTGTCTGTTTCTTTGCACATGAACTTCTGTAGCATTTCTCCTAAAGCACTAAAATCACGCATGTTCAACATTTTATTTTTTTTTAACCTGAGGTGCAAGTGTTCCAATTTATTTTTTTATTCACCACCCCCCTCTGCAAACCTTGCTCTTAAGGTTGGCTTATCAGGAGTGAAGTGTCTATGGCTGCTGTCTTCAGTGCATGTAGTACAGTCTGTTCACTGATTTCAGAGAAGTCTTTCATCTGACTTGCTTCTCTGTTGAAGTGCTAACTCTTATGTGTTCAGAATACTGTTCTTTATTAGTACCATGCTGTACTGGATCCAAGTAAGGAGAAACTGTCCTAGTAACTTAGATTATTGACCCACAACAGATAAATGATACTTACTCTAGATTTTTTTTTTGTTCTCCTCTACTTTTTCCTTATTTTCTTTGCCTTTTTTGTTAAAGAAACCAAAGCAGTTTGAGATATTATTTGGCACCATCTTTGGTGCAAATACAGTTTTAACCAAGGACAGAAATAGGGATTTTCTCTACATGTGCATGCCATTGTTCAAAAAAAGATTGTACTTCTTCTAACCTGACTTTGGTAACAGCCATCTTTTGTGCCTGCTATATGGTAAATTACTTTAACAACAAGTAGACATTTTGTCTTAGGGTCTAAAGGAATTAAAAAAATTATTCTGGAAAGGAATAAAGCATGCAAATGAGTTCACACACATGCTGCCATTTTGAATATTGTTATATGGGTCTGTGCTACATGTGAATTTTCACACAGGTTATTTTCTTCTCATGATCAGAAAACACAATTATTTCTTTACTTATATTGAAGAGCTGCTGCTTCATTCTTGGTTAACTTATCAGTTTCCCCAGCTAGGCTCACATTTCTTTCTGATTAAATTTCTCGTGCCAGATAGTTGTCACTGATGCCGGAAATAGTGAAGAGGTAAATAAGAGAGCAGGTTTTTAAAATTACTTCAAGCAGGTTTGTAGATATCAGGCATGCTAAGAAAGAAATGACTCAAACCTTAAAATTCAAACATATGTTTGAGATGCTAGTTGATCCGTCTCCAAAAATTGAAAGCTTTTGCAGTCAGCTATAGTGTTGTCTTCAATTGCTTTTGTCAAGATCATTTTCTTATTTTTCTCTATCAGTTTGTTCATGGATCTCAGATTTTACATCTCCTAGTTAAATGTACAGATAGCTGTACTGTACAGATACCTGCTAACAGCCACCAAATAGGCGAATAATATTTTTTCTTAAAGAAACCATAAACCAGTCAGCTTCCCTAATGATGAGTTATATAAGAAGGTTAAGTTAATCTCATCTTAAACTTTATCTTTCCTTTCTCCAATTCCAGTTGAGGGGCAAGATCTAGGTTCTCACTACTTGGAATGAAATCCTAAAATGGTATTGTTGTTGTCCTAATCACTAAAACTTGCCATTTGTGTAGTTCCAAGGGTGGGAAGGAGCCCTTTGCATAGGCTGCAGTGATCTATACATCACTCAGGAGTGTTTGGGGAAACTCCCCTGGCCAGATCTCCTGAAGGTGCTGTCAGGCAGTGTAGCTGACCATAATACACAGGTGCAATTGTTGAGAAACATCTCCAGTGATGAATGTGGTGTACCTGTTGGCTGTTAGCAAGTTGGTTTATATTTTATGATACCAGCCAGCCCATCTTTAACATTTATTAAACTAGTTATGCCTGGCCCTGTTGTAGATATGTCAGATATGATGAGGTGTTATGCCTACTGAATGCCTGTCTGGCAGTTATTCAGGGAGCATTACAAAAAATGTGTTGAAAGCATGAAATGGCTTTTAATGAACAAGAAACAGGACCTTGTTTCATGAGCTATGTTAAACCAGTTGTATAAAATGTCCATTAAAAAAGCATGCAGTAGAGGGAGCAATCAGACTTTGTCAAAACTTGTTAAAATGTGTTGAGAATGATACAGCATATGGGGCAGTGTTTGAAGCAAATAATCATAGAATCATGGAATAATACATAAAGCAAAGTGAAGAGAAGCATTCCCCAGTGTTTCCTTTCCATTCCTTCATTTAGTTATCTTATCTTTCTGTCTGGTTTTCATTTGTGATTCTATCTGCGTTTCTTCTCAAATTAGGACAATATTTATTTTCTTTATCATAAGATGCCTTCTTGAGTACAGAGTTACTTAGGGATTCCCAGTGTATGTGTGTCTGCTTTGTTTTCCAGGAGGCCATTGTATGGATTGTTTCAATATAATTCCAGTATGATTGGACTAGAATCATTAGCTGATCCCTCCGATACCTGGGAAATTATAGAGACTATTGGGAAAGGCACTTATGGTAAAGTCTATAAGGTTGCCAATAAGAAAGATGGGAGTCTAGCAGCAGTAAAGATTCTGGATCCTATCAGTGTAAGTAAAAAATATTGAACTGTTCATTGTTAATTTAAAAGAGTTCTCAGAGTTGAAATGTAAATCAAATTTGTAAGATACTGAAATCATCCTGAAGGGAACAGTTTTGCAAAAATATTTTGACAAGAGTTTGATATCAGCACCTGAAAGCTGCAACTTTTAGTTTCATCATCTTGTATATTATTTTAAGACAGCATTTGCCTAGTTTCTTTTTTAGGTCTATGTAATTTTCCTGGTACAAAATTAGATATCTGTGCTTGGAGCATGCAAATGATAAGAAGGCACAGAGGCATTCCTCTAGGGACCTGCTATAGCAGGGAAAATACAAGATGCTGTTAATCTTAATGTTCTTATTTTGTTCTGTGTACTCCCTAAAATAATTACTTTTCCCATCACAGAAGTACTGTGAACTTTAGGGTATTTTATAGTTATCTTTTATAAGTGGATAATACTGTGAGAAAATAGTTAAGATAAAAAGGAAAGAAGAGCATAGCCCAAATTCTCAGAGGTAGTTCTGTGCCAGCTCCAGTTTTAGTCGGTATTAAATGCCTGGCTTCCCTTGAGAACCAAGGCCCTAGTTTTCAATGGAAGATTTAATTGGCAGCTGCTCAGGTGGGATCAAGCTGGAGTTTGATCATGACAGTTGGGCTAAAATATTTACCAAAAATTAGTTTGTGTCATCTGCCACTACTGAAATTCATCTTGGTTTTCTCTAACATAAATCTGAAGAAGGTAATAAATAAGATCATATGCTTTTTAGCAAAATACAAAGAAAGGAAAATGCATATAGGAGCTTAAGTTTTCTAATAGTCACAGTCTTTGCAGAAACAAGGGAAGATTCAGTGCTTAACTACTGTTCTGAATTGTGGCCTGTGTGCTGATATTACATGGTATTTTATAATTGTCACAGAATTTTTTCATTAACAAATATTTAGTAACACTTGCTTATTTCATGGGTTTTGTTTTGTCTCTCTTTAATTGTTTTTGGTGTATGTCTTCTCATAAAGATGTCTTTGTTTTTACTAACGTCCCTTTTGAAATTTTGTGAAATTGTTCCCTGTTTGGTCCCATCTGATGACCACAGAATAAAGAATGAATCAAAGGTTCATGTATTTACATTTAGCTTATACAATAAAAAAACCCCACACCTGTTTAAAAACAGTTTAGAAAATAATGTGTGTAAATTTTTTATTTAGACAACCGAGCAAATTTAAGTATAATTTTTACTTTCCTGGTTAAGTATGTTATGCACTGAAAGAACCCTTGAAGAGCAACTGCTTGCTTTACACAAACTTCACATTTTTGTGTGTTAAAAAAGTGAAAGTGGCATGATTTGGTGTGGATTAAATTTACATATAATTTGAGTACTTTCAGTGACATTAAATTAAAACCATTTAAAAGTGCAAACTAATTGAAAAAGGGTTCTCTTAATCCATGAGAGTCTGTTCTTGTTTTGTATGCACTTACTGTGTTTGTATGTTCTGTGTTTTTATTTTAGGATGTAGATGAAGAAATTGAAGCAGAATATAATATTTTGCAGTTTCTTCCCAATCATCCTAATGTTGTTAGATTTTATGGGATGTTTTACAAAGCAGATCAATATGTGGGAGGACAGCTCTGGCTAGTGCTTGAGGTAAAAACATTTTGATAACTTTACATCTTAACTAGGAAATGTTTTTGGATTTCTCATTTTTATTGCTAGAAGAGTCACAGGCGTTCATGATACAGGTGATAGATGATGTGTGGTAGTCTACTGTTGAAAATCACATCCAAACTTGAAGTTTGTTTAGTAGGGAATGTCCTTGCATTTTATTTCTGTTCAAGTTGCTCCATTTTGCCTCCAAAGCAAGCAGATCCTTTTAGTAAGAATGGTTAGCCTAAAACCAGCTTGATTTTTTTCGTATCAGAGGGAATATTAGATAAGACATTTCTCTAAACTTTTTGAGAGCTCAAGCACTTGAGAAGAATGCAAAAGATGATGAAGTAGTAACATGGGGGACAGTTAACAAACATATGCTGCCTGTTGAAAAAGTGAACAGAAAAAATGTAGTGGAAAGTCTGTTTTATGTTCATTTAAAACTAGAGGCTGGCTGTTGTTGAGAACCTAGCAACAGAAATGCCTTCTCTGAACTCTTGTTCAGTGACAGTCAGTATTCTTGCAATGAAAAATGTATTTTGGTGGTCTTGTTGTCAGTTGAGTGACTGCCAAAGATTGGTGCAGATGAGGATTTCTTCTTGAAGTCTGCTAGGCTTAATTGATACAGAGCTTTGCAAAGACTGATGAGCAGTAACAGACCATTCAAGCATTTCTCTCTGTTACAACTGGACCGGTAAAAGTTAGCATTCACTTTTTAATCACTGATCACTTTAGAAATTCCACTCCCTCTTCTTGAATGATGACTGAAATCAGAATAAGAAATCTTTATTTCCTCTTTAAGTTGTGAAACCCCAACAATACGTCTGACTTCTGTGTACTGCAGAATTACATAACTTGAATGAAAACTTTTGGATGTGTTTCATCTTAAATTTCAATAACTACTTTTGTTTTGGTGTTGTTTTTTATCGTATGCCTGCTGGCTTTGCTTGAGTTTCAGCTTGGTTTCCCATGTGTTTTCTTTTTTAATACAAGTGTAGTGTATCCAACAGATGCATCACATGTGGTATTCCATGTAACAACATTTTTCTAAAGCAAAATCGTAACATACTCTGTGTAAAAAAATTGAATGTAGAATTTGAGAGAGTTAGGTTTTTCTACAGACCTATAAATTATGTTAATTTCAGGTGGGTTTTGGTGCACATTAAACACTTTAAAGAAATTTGACATTTAAAAAATGGTATTTTCCTTATACAGATAAATTTACCAGACAAACTATTTCTTGCCTTGGAATTTACATGCAAGTTTATGTATGCATAGCAGCTGTATTATAAATTAATGACTCTTTTTCAGTAAAAGGGAATATACAAAGTACTCAGACTTTGATATCTGAGTCTTTGATAAAATATATTCATTGAATGTGTGACTTCCAAAATTTGTAATAAAAAGGTGGATTTTTTTTTCTTTAGGCACAGTTTTGCCATGTTTATTTGCTACGAGCAGGACCTTACTTAGAGGAATGCGTAGGAGGAGGAAGGGTAACAAAAGTGGACACCTTAAATATTTTTATGATGATAAAGGAAGGAAGGAATTTTAGAGATTAGCATTTTGTATTTCTCAGGCAGGTGTAGCACAGACAGCTGTAAAGCAAGCTTCCTTACTTTTCCATCTAAAATCAATCGACTTTCTAAAGTATTACCATTAGGTACAAAGTGGTAATGAAGTTTACAAGTTCATTTTGTCCCAGATCTTTGCTGACTGTCAAGAACAGTGTCACTGACAGCTGCAGTAGTGTTTGTGGGGTATGTTTATTTTCAGAGTCAGTCATTTAACATATGCAACCTAACAGCTGTCAGTCTGTTTCATTTTTCAGTTACAACCAACTTGGGTTGTTTTTTTTTTAAGTGCATACTTTTCTACATTTTATTTGCAGGCTAGAGGTAAGTTTAGTGCAGCCTATCTTAGTAGGACATGTAGTGCAATGAAAGCAGTAAACAAAAATCTTTGACTTAACGGCTTGTCAGCAAATGGTTAAGCATGGAAAGAAAACCATGCACTTTCTTCCACAAGATGAAGTTCTCCTGTAAATACATGTGATACTGAGCTGAATGTTCCCACCCAATTGATTAAAAAAAAAAAATAAATTCTCTACTAATGAATTAAAAAATAAAGTCAAATTCCTGCAGAACTCATCGATGTTTTCATTGATGAAATTTTGCTTCAGGAACTTATTTACATAAAGGATGTCTTGTTTATCATGTAATCTGTTTTCATACCATTTTCCTGATTTACTCTGTAGTGTTTTAATCTTAATACTGATAAGATAAAATGAACTTGTGTTGAAATGCACATGATTTATGTATGGAACAAATGTTGGTAAGGGTGCCAGCTACAAAAACAGGCCTAGAAGAGAAAATTCAATGAAAGAAAGGCAATAAATTATCTTTTTTTTTTTAATTATTATTTTGTTGAACAACTGTGAATATTAAAGAAAGAAAAGGACAGAGAAAGAGGAGGAAGGAAAGAGGAAATAGCTGATTAGAAGGACATGGACAGTAAATTAATGGTGTGGGTGAAAACATGTTTAGAAATATTCTAGTTTTACTTTTTCTCCTCCTCTTTTGATGCATGGCATCCCATTAATGGGAAATACTTGCAAGAAGCTGATTTTTCTGGATCAGAATGTTTCATCTCAGTTGTTGGCAGCACATGCCATCAAATCTGAGTATAGAGATATGGCTTCTGTCTGCTTTATATTGCCTGCCAGCAGGAGCATTGATTGAGTGAAAGTTTAAAATGACTGTAATTTGTTGCCTCCTAGTTATCAAGAGCATCAGTCTTTTTCTGTCTGGCCTTTTCTTTGCAAAAAAGCAGGTTTTCAAAAAGACAATACATGTATTATTGTGAAAATACTCAAATAATGTAAATTGGACTTAAAAATCCTCTTTTAACAAAAATAATACAGTCCTGTTCATAATATTTTGATTTTTAATTACATTTGATAAATCACACTTCATAATCTTCGGTTTCACTTCCCTCCTCCCACCCAGGTTGCTATGGTTTCTTGTTAACATTGCTAATAAAATATGTTCTAAGGTGGGGGTGACAATAAATAATTGCAAGGAAAAAGCTAGTTGTTCCCAAACTTGTGTTGTAGTGCAGTTTTGCACAGAAAGTGTTCACAGCCTAAGAAGAATATTTAGTAACTGAGGACTTGTCTTGCTTACCCCCTTGCAACTCTCCCCTTCACAGCTGTGCAACGGAGGTTCTGTCACAGAGCTTGTCAAAGGTCTGCTGAAGTGTGGCCAACGGTTGGATGAAGCTATAATCTCATATATTTTATATGGTGCTCTCTTGGTAAGGATGTTCACTGGGCTTGTAATGACAGCAGAGGGTGCAATTTACTCATCTCATACATACATTTTCTGTTTATAAAGTATGGTAATGTTGACAATATTATGCGGGCTGTTAGAGTAGCAGGGGTTGTATCAAGCATGTCATCTGGTGGACAGATGTTTCTATAGAGTATGTGCAGATTGTCTTCATTACATTCCCTAATAGTAGGGTAATTGTTTTTAAATAAGGGAGTAAACTTATTTTTGTTACTCCTGGTATATAGGGCCTTCAGCATTTACACAATAACCGGATCATTCATCGGGATGTGAAAGGAAACAACATTCTCCTGACAACAGAAGGTGGAGTCAAGCTCGTTGACTTTGGTAATGACCACTTCCCATTTGTTTTCCTAACACATGCAGTTTAGCCAAAGGCATCTATTTACTTTCCCCTGGGAAGACAGAATGCCATAGTGAGAGGCTTTTTCAGGAGAATATGCACAATTATTTTAAGAAGGAAAAATGGAGAAGGAACCTGATACAGCAGGAATAAAAATTAAAACAAAAAATCAGTAACAAACTTTTAACTTAAAAGCTTGAACATAATAGTTTAACAATTCAAAATAGTTCTGAAGGTACCATTTTATTTACAAAGCTCTTTTGCATTTCACAGGGAATGCCAGTTTCAGGGCAGTTGTCCTCCTAATTAAAATTTAGATATTCTATCTTTAGCATTTGAAAAGGATACATTCTTCTATCTGAAATGGCTTTTGCTAGCCTTAGGCATATTTTTTTCCCTCTGAGCAGAAGGTAAAATGGTCCCTTGGGTACAAAACCCAACATCCATTTAATTTGTGATTATTGCTGTTTTATTTGAGCATTGCCAGTCTGGAATCACCATAAGAAACAGGAGAGAGAGAGAGATTGAGACTTGGCAACAGAATTTAACTCAGCTTAGCAATTTTGTTCCCTTTAAACACACACTTAGGAAAATAAGAAAACGCTGTAGTCCCTCATATATGTATGCAGTGGAATGGAAAATTTTATTCAAGATATCAGAGACATATTAGTAATATGATTTATTAATGAAACCATATAATGCATAAGGTAATCGTCACTGAGAATAGTGTTGTGTGAATAGCAGATGTTTGCTTAGCAGTGCATGAAGGTAAAGACAAAACTTCACAAAATGAGAGTAGTGTAAAACGGTGTGCCGAAAATTCTGAAAATATTACTATTTTTTAAAAAGAATAAATAAAATAAGTTTATGCAGTGGAAAGAAAATTTAGTACTGATGTTGTCATAGTATTATAAATTTAATGTAAAAATCTATTAAAGATACTAAAATAAATTGGGAAACAGGAGACTCTTTTGTATCTTGTAGGGACAGAAGGTCATTATGTTGAATGTTAAAGGCAACAAGTGCTAGGAGAAGCATATGGCCTGAAGGAAGACCTGAAGTGAGTCCCTGACCTCGTAGTACAAAGAAGGAAGATCACTTCTCAATTTTGGCAGTGTGATCCTTGTTTGTAACTACTCCATTCTGAGAAAAATTGGCTTTTCCCCCCAAAGCAAAATGTTTTTAACAGACATATCAAAGGCCTTAGCTGCAGCAGAAGCTGAGCTTGGAGCTGTGGCTTCCAAAGGCAGTGCTGCAACTCCAAGTGTTACATTCAAGGAAACCAAGAGTTCCAACAGTTCTGGTGTCCATGTGTCTCTCCAATTCCACATTTAGGTTTTAGTGTTATTCCGACTTTTAAAGTTACAACTGTAATGCTAGAAGATTACAACACTGACAGAAGCAAGAATAGTCCCCAGTTTGATGCCATTCAACTGCTTGGACTGCGATTCCCTTCTCTTCCTGAACTTGCATTTTTCACTATGTATCTCTGTGATGTTGGCAGGTCACTTGCATCAGACTTCTTAGAAATGCCACTTTTTTCCTTATTTTCCTGATAGCCAGTTTGAAACATCTTGTCCTCCTTTGCATAAGACCCAAGTGTTCTTGAGCTGCAGCTGAGATCTGTTACACCTCTACTTGAGGCATGTGGAGTGCCTAAAAGCTGAAAGATCTCAGATTAAGTACCCAAAACCAATGGATGCTTTGGATATTTTTAGGTTAATCCCTGGAACCTCTCCCAGTTTGCAGGAATGTTGAGAATATGTATTGTTTGATCAGGAGGGAAGGAAACATGTCAAAGGGAAAAAAAAATAATATTTTTAAATTTGGTATAGGATTGGATATACTAAGTAAGTAACTAGAACTCAAAATGATGAGGTTGAAAAAAATATTAAATGACTACCTATTCAGTGAATGCTATGCATAGAATGGGACACAATCTTGAAGAAAAAAAAAGTTACTTCATATTCAAGGCTGTACATATGGCTATTATGTCACAGAGAGGATTGCACAAATTGACTCTTTTTTTTGGTCTTTATTGCATGACTTTACAACTTCCTTTTTCAGTGTAACACACGTTTCTCCCCTCAGCTGTGTCTTGACAGAATGATATATTTGAATAAATGTTGGTCACAGCGTAAGTCAACTCAAAATGCCTGCAACTTATCATTCACTTATGCTCATGCTCACTCGCTCTCTCCCACTGTCTCCATCTCTCAGCCCTTTGGTATTCTATACCATTTTGTAGTGTCCATAGATAGCAGCTACAAATTAAGCTAGCTGAAGAGAGATGAGAGTTAAATGCACAGAGGCTTACTGTGCGTCTTGGCCATTAACTGTTTCACAGCAGTACTCAGGAAATCACTGATGGCTTGCAATTGCACTGAAAAAGGAATAATAAATACAGAATTGAATCTTGGAGCCAGGAATAAAATTATTTATCTCAAAATTATAGTCCCAATTTCTTATTTATTTGCATTAGGCAATATGTACTATATGTGTTTCTGCCCCTTTTTGTTTCTGGGTAATGCCATAGGACCAGACCACTGTGTTTGTTTTTAAACCATGTTAAGGTGAAATATTTTTTAAGTTAATGTTGGTTTTATATCAGCTTATTGGAGTGTTTCTGAACTCTGCAATTCAATTTTATGTTGACCAGAACAGAGAAGATTTGCTGTGGAAGTTCATTTTGATTTGTTAATGTTGTTTGATTTCACTCTATTTCGTTCTTCCTTTTTTCAGCTGTGCTTCAGTAGTCCAGCCCCAGTCAGCAAAGCACTGAAGCACAGGCTTTGTTTTAACCATGTGCTTAACTCCCTAAGTACAAGCTGCACTCTGAGCTTGAGCTTCTCTGCCTTTCTCAATAGGGAAAGTGCATAAACGTTTTATTGAACTTGAGTCTCTGCAAATACTCCAGTGAACAAGTTTCCTGCTAGCAGTATTCAGGGAGTAAATTTTAGAAACGGGAGTTTTAAAGTCAAGTTGTAATTTGAATAGTTCCTGTTTATACTCATGAAAACAGCAGAAAGAAATCTGTGATTTGAAAGGTGTCAATTGAATTTTTGAGTTTGAATGAAAGTGCTTCAAACTGAGAGTCATTCACAAAAAATTGCTCGGCAATTCTGAAAGAAAACCGCAAGCTGAAATTAATCACAGAAAGAGTTCAGTACAAATGTTGCACCTTCTTTGGCCAGGCATTCTGCAGCTGTACTTCTAGGTTTGGGGTTTGTTTTCAAGCTACTCGAAATAAACTGACTGAAATGACAGAATGAATTTGAAGCCAAGTTTTTTGGATCTGTTTTATTGCAGGTGTTTCAGCCCAGCTCACCAGCACACGGCTACGTAGAAACACCTCAGTGGGAACACCCTTCTGGATGGCACCTGAGGTAGGCAAATGTTCCTGTCTGGGTTATCTCCATTCATTTCAATGCACACTTTGTTGCCACTTCCACACATTAGAAGAAAAAGGTATCTTTTCTTCCCTCCCCTATGGCTGTTTCTACTTTACGTCTAGGCCCCTATTCAGTAAAATGAATGTACTATTAGAATATACGAAATGGATTTCTAATAATCTTCATTATTTTCTTCTCTGTAATGTTTTCATAGAAGTATAGATAACCTGCAAATAGCTGAGAGTCTTCTTGAAAATGTTATAACTTTCCAATCAAATAAGGTGTGTTTTGGTGTGCTTGTCTGTGCCTCTAAATACAGATGGGTAGGAGAAATTCCTACATTCCTGGCTTGCTGTAAGACTCTGCAAAACCCTAACTCAGCTGTGTGTTCTTCACCCTTAATCATTGACTGGAGGCCTACACACTTAGACACATGGACTAGCAGAGGGTAAAAATGGAGAAAAATAATCTACAGGTGGCCTAGCCAAGTATCTTAGACCATATTTTTTGCATACTAGTACACAGCCATAACCATTTTCCTTCCATTTCATGAAGCTCTAGAAAGTTTTAACACAGTATTGAATAAAAAAGTCCCTTACATACTTTCCCTAAATTTGAGGTGAAAGATATTAATCTTTGCACGCACACACCCAGATTTAAGAAACTAAAAATACTTACATAAGGTATAATTATGAAATTTTAAAAAATAGGGAATAAAAAAGGAATGGTCTGATTATTTTTAAGTTGTTAAATAAATAAAAGTAGTATCCTCATTTCTGTTGAAGGCCAGTAGGCTTATTTGAATTTTGGGGAGTTTGGGATGCAACTTGCATCTATTACAAGTGCACACAGGTCTATTTCTGTATGTCAAACAGTTAAAAGTATTGTGCAAACATTTGTTTTAAAACATTTTATACTTTTTATACATCTATTTCCGTTACTAAGGAAGGCTGATTATGTCTGAGCAGAGAAAAGGAGCTGCTGTAACGCATCCAAAATTGATCTTGCACAGTCTCACAAAGAATGGTTGATATTTTACCATCTCCATAACAACCAGTTTACGTCACAAAGGAGACACAAGATACTTTAGAAACCACTGTGCAAGCATTATTTATGGGATCACCTTGGCTGAAGACATTCTGAAATCTTTATAAAATACTCCTCCAGACAATAATAGGCATATTATGAAATATTTTATTAAACTTAGATTATTAGAAGTTATTTTAACAGTACTGTAGTGCTTGAATTACTGACATCAAAGGCAGTAATAGTACCAAATCTGTTTTCCATCCTGCTAGAAAATATTCATTGTTTAAGTAAAAATTAGCTAAAAAAATAAGGTGAGATTTTGATTTGAAAAATTTTGACCTGAAAATACATCACACAAGTAACCAAGGTATGTTATGTGCCTAGCACATCAAAAGAGGGACAGAAGTAGCTTTGAATGCTTTCCGTTTCAAAAAGATTTGTCAAAATAACCAACTCAATACCACAAGCATTGTAGCTCTTATCATACTCACATGCCTGTGTGAGCCACGCTGCTCAGGCTCCATAGATGTACCAGTCTGTAAAACTGGTGCTCAGATATCTATTAAGCTGCTGTTGAAATGGCTTTTAAATGGCAAGTTGCATAACACTTGTGCTGAAGTCACTACATTTGCTTTCTTTGTGTTCATATGGATGATGTTTTTCAACCGACATGCAAGGTGCAACTTACCTTACTTCTGAGGAGATCTTCCTGGTGTTTTAAAAGTGTGCAGCCAAATTTTTTAGGTGAAAGATGAAAGATTAGGAATGCAATAAGCTGAAAAACTGCTTGGATAACAGCATATTAGGAACAGTGTTTTCTAGATGAGGCTGTGGTGAGATCATTAAAAACTAGAAAAGTGCGTAACAGTTGCAAAAATCTTGCTGCCTAAAGGTTTTGATGTAGGATAGAATCTATGTCAAACCCCAAAATACCATAAAATAACTGGACAGGAAGAAAATGTTACTAATCAGAGGAACAGAAAGCATGAAGACTAGGATTTTATTATTTTTTTAAAAAATTGGACTTTTACATCTGTATGTGAAACACAGGAGCCTTAGTCAATGCATAAGGTAAGCGTGGGACCTTATATTATCTGAAAGTGAGAAAGATGGATTTGGTCTGAAGGGGGAATGGAGAAGGGAGATGAAAAAGTGTGCCTTGAAGGAAGAGACTACAGGAGTGTTTCAGAGAAATGAACCTTCTGAAATGAACTGACAGGGAATATTTTCCAGGGTAAAACCCAGGAAAATAAAAGCTGGAGAAGAATAATGCAAGATTATTCAAGCTGACAGATAGGAATAACTGGATGTAAGCAAGAGACAAATAGGCTGGAAACTAGAATCACTACATCAGCCTGGATCAGGAACAGTCTGTATAATGACGAAAACCATTGTGTTTTAAGATGAAGTTTGCAAAATGTATCAAAGGGATTATATAGCATGGTACTTGCAATAGGGAAAGTTCATGGGAAAACAGCACTAACTGAGGATGGTGGAACATGTTCTGTTCAGCTTAGTGTTCTTACTGGTCAGCATGAAAAGCAGCAGCTTAACGGTTTTGAGTGACTCAAACATCTTGGAGGGCTCTTTTTTTTCCTGATGACTGAGGCTTGTTTAGCAGCAACAGGACAAATCGAAAAGATTTGTCCTTGAGCATTTGTTTTGAGCAGAGCATGTGGTTGACAAAAATTTTGCTGAAAATTGAAAATACAGAGGAAGAACTAGGCTGTGTGGAAGCAGCGAAGGAACTTGGCAAGGATGAATCAGCTTGAGAGCAGCTTTAAAGCAGACTCACCGAAAAATCAGTCATTGCTATTTAACATAATTAGTATTGTCTCACACTCACATACATAGATATGCAGAAACTGAAACACTGAATACAGGCATGGCAAAAAAAAGGTAAATAAGGCAGGACAGTTTAAGTGTGGTGGATATTTAAAGCTGCCTGTTGCCTAACACTTATGTTACTTAAAATCTGCTTCTATTATGCTGAAATAAATTGTGTTGAATTCTAGGAGGACAAATCAGATTTTAAACTTTTGAATTGAACTGCCTTTGCATCTCTAGTTCTAAACCTTAACATGTCTTGTTTTCAGCCTCCAGTGCAGAACTGAACAAAATCTAGTTCAACAAGAATTGCAGTATTCCTTTTTCCCAAATACAATTATCATGATCAAGCTGGAAACTTGACTCTTGAAATAAGATCAGTTATAATCTGTACATGTTTTCTTTGGCCCAAATCTGGTTTGAAATAGAAAAAGAAAATAGTCAGAAATAGAAGGAAAAAAAAAAAGATATTGAAGTCAGAAAGAACTGGACAGATGCTGAAGGTGATTTAAAACTGTAGGGGGGTATGCTGTTGTATTTTACTGATGACTGCTAAAAATTACAATGGTGCAGGCATACTTATGTTTTAAAAAGAACATAATTAAAACATCGTTGATCCTTTCAAGAATTGTGTGTTGAAATATGACGCATGATAGTAGGAAAGCCTGAGGTTTTGTACTAATGAGTTAACCAGAGGTAAAATCTTGGCTGTTTTGCTGTTGGGTTCAGAGGGATTTCAGATGTCACAATATTCTTTAAAGCTGTGTCAACTCCATATTTTGGATATTGGTTACCATCCTGGCAAGGTGAAGTAATGATCAGTAAGACTGTCCCAAAGACAAGATTGTTTTCCTTCCCCCTGCTGAATCAAGGCATACTTCCTGCGCTAAAAGTCAGTACATCTGAGCATCAGAATAAATTTCTGAAGTGTTAGAACAATAGGTGATTAGTTTAAATTGTCTCTCTTTTTCTAAAGTTCCTTTATATCTTTTTAAACTTAAAATCTGATCATGTGTGTATGTTCAGTATGTCTGATCTTGAAACAATGCATAATATGCATTGTTTCAGTATGGAGCTGTGTCTCTGCATAATCCAAAGAAAAATCAACCAAACTGGTAAAAAAAGCACCCCAAAAAAGTCATTTGGGTTAATGTAATTGAAAAATATATAAAGGCAAAAATCTAATTTTGCAAGGACTCACAGCAGGATTTCCACTGAAGTCATATTCAGTACAGTAAGGTAAAGTAAGTACAGTACTGTACATATTCAGTACAGTAAGTCCATATTCAGTACAGACCTTACAATTTGATCAAAAAAAATCTTAATTTTAGTAGGTTAGGGTTAATTTCTCTGATTTACCTCTCTGTTGTAGGAGACATAAAAAATTTACAAAAAAAATCCATTAAATAGTAAATGCATTTCATGTGTAGTTGAATACTGAGTTGGAAAAACTGCGTAGAAAAGAGAACCCCGTCACTAACCTGGGCTTATGTTTTTAATTAACTCTAAACAATTACAGTGATACATTCCCCTGAAACTATTGAATATATTCTCATTTTGGCACACTTCAACCTAGCTTATTTGCCAGCTCTTTGCTTACGTTATGGGACTCAAGGTCAGCATCCTGTTAATACCTCTAGGTCTCTGCACTTTTAATTCCTTATTAGCTAAAATTAGCTCTTCTATTATTCACATTTTCACTGCACTTCTAAATGCCAGCTAAGCATGGAATTTTGTAAATGCTGATTTATAATGAACTTTAGGAATCCACTGCTTAGTAGAAGTAGCATATAGATTTCAAGAGTATATATACACTTATTTTTCAGCCTGAAAGACATTTAAAAACAGTTGTACAGTGAAACAATATGCGTATTTTGTGATAAAGAAACATAAGGAACTATGTACCTTTTCTAATAAGGAAACTTTTGAAAATATTTCTATTTCTTCTTCTTCCCTGAAGGTGTAATAACTATTCTCTTAAAACTAATGATAAAATAGATTACTGAATTAGCTTTTACTACAGTTTTTTTAACCTTGTGAATTGCAGCAAATTAAATAAGTTTGAAACCTTAATTTACAAAAAATGACTGATTGTCCTTAGGAAGGAACTTCACAGATGAGAATAGAGAACTTTTGCTGTTTTACAGAGTTTGTGTTTATCTGACATCATGATTAATTAATAGTGAAATACTTGAAAATCCCACACATTTAGTGGATAAAAATAATAAATGCAATAAATAAATGGTAAAGGTAAAGAATGGTAGCATTAAATAATTCATAACATAGATTGTTGGTACATTGTGATTTGGACAATTCCTTGTTGTTTTACATTACTGTATTGATGATAGTATATTAGACCTAGGGCATAAACGAATTGCCTACTTGGCATGCATTTTGAAATTACATCCCTGCTTTCAGGAGGTTAAAGTAGTGGGACACCACAGTGTGTTAAAAATTATTTTTAGGGAGTATTAGGTGTCCCCTTGAAATGCAGCGCTGGGTTTGAGTATGGTCCTGTGGTACATGTGGTGAATAGGTATGGACATGCCAAAGAGGAGGTACTACAGTGTAAGTGTGCGAGGGCGTAGGGCAGGGGAGTGGGGAGCAGTGAGAACCATTGCTCTAAGTAGATAAGGCAAGACTGTGTGGAAGAAGTGAGGGACATAGAAGTGAAATGTCTTGCTTACTTGCTTAAGGGCTTCCAGCAGGTCACCGACAGAATGTGGTAGAATTAGGTCTCTAAATGGCTGCATATGACTAGAATGCCTGTGACTCTGAGATGTCACCTTCTGAGAGCTGACTGGCATGATTTAAACAAAGTTATCTTTTGGGGAACATAGGTCTTTAGGAACTGAATAAAGAAATGGCAGTTTCTGCCCAATTTTTTTTTTTCTCTATCCACTTTCTTGATTTTCTGTGGCTCTCAAACCCGAAGTTTAACAAGCTGCAGTAGTAAAGAGTTACACTGAAGTTGCTTAACATTCAGAAGGAAAGCAGTAGAATTCAGAAAGCTGAATTGGAATATAGAGGTTTCTTTAAAGGAGATGGCACATGAGGGAGGCAGAAAGCACAGCAGGACAGCACCAGTGAGCTCTCCCTGCAGAGCAGGCTCTGGCAGGATACATCACCTCCTCTTTTACATCCAGGGTAGCTGACCTCCTCATGGGCTAGCGTGGCAGGAGGGGGGTGAAAAGGACATGGCAGCTGCAGGGAACCTTAGGGAGCCTTTCCAGTAACCTTGGTAACATGGCCATAATCTTGTGATGGGATGTGGAGGGGTTGCAGATGCTTATGTTTGGTTCTAACCTAACCAACAGCTATGGAAGGGTTGTAAAAGTTTCATATAGAGTGTTCAAAGATTTGAAAAACAAAAAAGTAAAAGCAGTATAGAAAATAATTTCAGTACCATACTGCCTTGCACCGAGATCCCTACATGAAATGTGTTTATTTAGGAGGCTGGAGTTGCCTCTGAGTTTTCAGTTTTTTGTGAAACACCATTTACAAATCTGTGCAAGGTGTGTAGTGTATTCCTGTGTGTAGTGCTCAGGAGTAAGAGGGTCAGTGGGTCAGAAACAAATTATGTCAATGGCATTAGTATTAGTGTTGAAGCTGTGATGGTCTTGTGGTATAAAGCAAAATACATTTGTGTACTTGAAAGCTTATCTGTATTTCCTCACTGTATCATTTGGTCTAATAAAAGGTATTATGTTTCCCTACAAATGTAGCCTGCTGCCAGGGTAGTCTGATGGTCTCAAGAGTATTTCACTTGGATGAGTTAAAAATAAAAATAAAAATTGATTACTCACAGATGTTAAAACACAATTGACTACTTCACATACAGTTAATTTTCAGTGAATCAGCATTAATTGTGATAATTACTCAGACTTATTTAAAATATTCATTACTTTTTATTTTGGTAACATTTCTAGCAATATAATAATTGTCTGAGACCCCATGGAAAAATCTGTATGATGATAATAAATGAAGATATCCAAATATGAAAATGGGGGAATATGGAACCAATTTCAATCACAAATTTGCTCTTTCTTTGATTATGTGAATGTGCTTGAGGGGAGATCAGGATAAGGTAGATAGGTATCACTTTGGTAATTCAGTGTCCCCAGTGCTGCTAAATGCTATCATGAAGGACTTTTTTCTTTTTCCAATGCATAGGACTTAGAAAAATATTTAATATTATATTTCCTATGTAGATAAATGAAGTTGGGTTACATAGTGTCAGGTGGGGCACCGAAGTTCAGTTGGTTTATTTCATTTGACTTGCATAGCAAGCAATTTTGTTCTCCTTGCAGCAAGGGCAACAATTTTGTGCCACATTCATTTTACATACACAGTGCTTTTCAGCGCTGTGCTCACACACCTCATAAGCTGCTTAGTTAGCTACGTCAGCTGAGTACAGCACCGCCTTTCTTCAGGAACATTAACCTTTTTAACTCCAGACTCCTTTCTGCCGGTGAGTCCCCAGTGCTAATTGTGTAGCAATTGTCTCCAGGTAGCACATCTGTATTGCTATTATTGGTATTAGATGCTTGTAGCTATACTTTTTATGTGCACTCTATATACTGAAGCCAAATGAAGGTTCACTTCTAATAATTCTGGATAAACTTAAAAGGGTTTGATGTATTTTGCTTCAGCTAAACATATGTATAGCTTCTCTCTGCCCACAAGTCAGTATGACCACTGTACAAATAACAGCTAGTTCTCAGTTTTATCTGTTTTCCCTCTTTTAAATCCACCTGTGATCTACTTACAGGTTTACTGAAGTTCAAAGAAATCTTTGCATTAATTTCAGAACAAGTAGAATTATATCCTTGAATATAAAGTCTTCTTGTCAGAGTGTGAATCATCTCATGTATCTCTGAAGTTTTGTGTTTCTGTATAAGTGGTAAGTCACACAGTATACCTAATCGCTGGCTTCAGTTAGTGTGACTGATTTGTTTATGTGCTCTCTGTGCCAGAGCAGTGAATTCCCCCCCCACCTCACCCGTCCCAGTGTGACCCTCAGCACAATTAGTGTTGACAACTACCATCATGTTGTCTGTTTCTGTGTGGTGTTTAGGTGCTTTCCATCCTATTGCAGTATGACTGGGCATGAAATCACGGTGAAACTGCAATTATTACAAAAGGTGACAGCCCGTCTCCTTAGCAACCTGGGCCACTGTGCCACACTGAAATGAAAGATTTGGTGCTTATTGCCATGATGTTTACTGGCAAATCTCAAGACTAACTGCATCACTCCCTGAAGCTTTGGCATGAACATAGTGTTTGCAGCAAAGCAAACTACCTCTTCTTTTTTGCTTGCACAAGCAGGGAAGGATTTTGCTGGATATGAACTAGGTACAGATGTGACAATGTCTTACCACAAGGTAGAGAAAGGAAGTAGCATTTTCTTCAGTTTCAGATCATTTCTTTTGGGTGCTCTGTCTTCGTGCTCCACTAGGCAGAGCAGACATCAGCAGTGCTGAGAGGCACTCTCAGGTCCAGATCTCTGACTGAAAAGGACAGATGTTTCCAAAAAATAATCTCTGGGTTCCCAATAGAAATAGGAACATAATAAAATCCAAGTTAATGTGATTTTTCCTTTTTGTATTTGGCTTTTGGAGATTTTTGCTCTGCAGGCAGTTGCTATAGTTTTGAAGGCAGAACAGGACTGGGACATTCCCAAGGACTTAGCTTGTAAACTATGACTGAGAGAAATCTTTCTTCTTCAAATTTAAAGGCAGAGTGTTGTATGCTAGCCAACATGCAAAGCAAACTGGCAATGTGCACCTTTAATCAAGGAAAAAACTGTTAAATTTGATTTCTTGCTTTTAAAATGAAAATTAGTGGCATTTGTATTTCTCTAAGTGATACATAAATTGGTAAGCTTGTAATAATAAATCCCACAGAAACTGAAAACTTGTTTCAAACCAAAGTGATTATTAAATTCACATATATGCTCCATACTCCGTGTCAGAAGAGCAGTTAATTTTGTATGTTTTCTGTGAGGCTGATCTCACTGGGCAGGTTAACTGTCTAAAACATTCTGGGTTGCATGGTATACTGGCTGAATTTTTGTAAACAAAGAGAATGCAGATTAAGTGGAATGTTTTTCTAAAAGAATCACTGCAGACTGGTATCGGAATGAAGGAGAATCTGATAGTGTTTAATTCTCCTTGATTAGAGTGTCAGTGTTTTGCCATAGTGTCATTTTACTGCCATGTACCATGTTTACTGGAGGTGTAGCTGTTAGCTGTGGAGCAGAAGACATACAAAGATACATTATACATTCCTTTCTCTTTGGTAGGTAGGCAATAAATTGTGAAGCTGAGAAAAGCTCAAAAGACTTTTTTTAGAAAAAAACAGCAGTTGCAATATACTTTCTTTTCCCCATCCCTTGTGAGTGCAAAGCTGATGCTCGTTATTTTAGTGTATCTTGTTACATTTTCTAACACTGAAATACATAACAAGTTTTGCCATCGGCCTGTGGTTAGAAGAAATTGTGATGGAAGAAAGGAAGAGAGTGGTGGTGTCTTTGAATGTGGGAGATGAGCTATGCTTGTGGCACTGCTGACGAAGTCCAGTGTGACCTTGAGCAGGTCCTTCTTTTCCTTCCCTTGATAATGAAAACATATTCTTCTGCGTCATAAAGTTTGAGAACAAATAGACAAGTATTTGCGAAGGGCTCAAAACACTGATGAGAACCAGGCAACTTCTGAGGTAGTCACTTCCAGGAGATGGACTATAGCAGCTTTTTAACCAAGCAGATAAATAGTTTTGATGTGTCAAAAAAGGAAGGAGAACACAGTGCATTTAATTAGTTACATATAGATATGCTACTTGCAACTTCTGAGTCATGGCCTTGGAAGCTGACTTCCATGATTTTAAATTTTTTTTAAATTTTTTTTTTTTTGAGGAAGAGTCTTTGAGTATACAGATGATCTGGGGAACTGTATAAAGAAACAAAAATAATCCAGAAATACAAGCTTCCCTTTCAATCTCTGAACAAAACTGCAATGAAGGAAACTCCAGTCAACACCAAGTATGGCCTTTTTAGTATATATTATTTAAGTATCTCTGATGGATCTCCACACTGGCTTTTTGACAAGTTATTACATCAAATTTTATTTCTTTCTTTCTCTCTAAGGCATTGTATAAGGAAATGAAATTATCGTACAGGCCTCTGAAATAACGATGGTGGTTTAAAGCACTCTGCTTGAGTTGTATAGAATCTGTCTACTGAACAGTAAAACCCATCTTTTTGAAGAGATAGAGGGATCTCTGGGATGAGATCAAGGCTATAATGAACTCTTTGAAGAACTAAGACGTATGTCAGAGCTTTCACCTAAAACATTCGGTTGAAGAGAAGGAAGATGGAAAATGCTCCTTGTGTGAGAACTTTGGAAAAAAATGCATTAACTAAAAAAATTCTGCCTCTTCAAGCTGAAGAAAAAAAATAATCCCTGAACCCTCTTTTCCAGTGCTTACTTTCATTTTTCCCCATTCTGTTTATTTGGTAGTGGATGTGTAGGGGAATGTGTATGTATGTTTTTTTCAGATGGTTTGCAGACTTTTTGCTGACTGCTTAATTGTGCCTTACAGATCACTGGTGTTCCTCGGACAATAGTTGAGAAACACTGGTCTAATACTCTGTCAGAAGATTCTTTGACATTACAGCAATAAAGGGGAAATACCACTGTCAGTAGGGTATGAAAAGAAATTTCTTTGGCATACTAACCTGGAAAAAATGGGGAGAAAGAGAGAGATCTCAACACTTGTCAAAACACTGATCAAAAATTCAGGAAAGGTCTTACTTTTTCTGGACTGATTTGCTCTAAGTAGAGAACTGAACCATTAAATATAGCAAAGGAATTAACTACTGTCCAACTTTTTTGCCAAAAAACCCCCACAAACAACAAAAACCATTTTGGTATTATTTTAATTAGTGTGTTCAACACACCTGATTCTGATAAAATAAATGATGAGTGCTGTATGATGGGGTCATGAGTCCCAGATAAGAGATGGACAGGTCCTATGGGCCTGTGGGTAGAATCTCTACCAGAGGCAGGAATGCCTCTGTTAGATGGAGATTATGGAGAAAGTAACCAAGAGGTTAAATTGGAATCAGCAGCTTCTTCAGGAAAGGTTTTCTTACAGCAGGCTGTGAGTGGCTACCTGGAGTGCTGACTTGCATGTTGGCATCTCTACAAAGCATTGTCCCAAATTGAAACCCTAACACAAGAACTCAAAGTAAAAAAAAAAATCTGTTCTGGAACATAGTAACAGCCACCCTAGGAAATGCTGTCAGAAGTTCTGTTTGTCTGCAGTACAAATTAGTGACAATACTTAGAACTATGAGAAAAATCTTAGGAGCTGATACTAGCAATATGTGGGGATCTGATAAATTTTCAAAGCAGTTGGTCTAGTTGAGATTTAGGAAGACAAACTTGAGACAGGATTCGAAATAGTGATAGAATAAAAGGCAGTGAAGCCTGAGATTTTTGTCTCATCCCTTTGCAAAGATAAGGGCTAAACTTAAACTTTAGTTTGAATCTCATGTTTAGATACAGAATTGTTTCCAGCTTATGTGAATAGTTAGCTTATGATTAGAATGCAGACAGTGGGTTAGCTGGAAGTGTGCATCAAGTTTGTGATGTGTAACAGTTCTGATGTCCACAGAGAGATTTCTGTTAACTTCAGTTTTTCTTAGACAAGATCCATGGTGTGTTAATTAAGATTTTTTTTAAACTGCTCAAATCTAGTAGAGACAAACTAAAAAAGAAAAAAAAAGAGTTGGCAGAAATGACTGATGGAATATTCTTATCTTAAAAACAGCTGTGGTGCTTAAAAAAAGTCAGTCTGTCCTCATGAATAGTCATAGAAGTTAATAAGAATAACATCAATAGGGTTCTCTGCTATTGTAAAAGGTTTTTGTAAGAAGTGCTTTCAAAACTGGAATTTATTAGAGTGATGTTCTTTGTATTTGAAACATACCATGGGCTTAATGTGTTTTTAAAAAGAGTGGGATCATTTTTAAAGAAAACAAACCTAAGAGAAGTTCTAATTTACTGTTAGATTTTTGTGGGATTTTAAAAAATTTGAATATACAGGTAAAGATATGGGTTTGAAAGCTACATAGGATTTTAGACATGACTCAAAAGTAGTTGTACTTTAGGTTAAAGCATTTTCTCTGCTTTTTTCTGATAGGTCATTGCTTGTGAACAACAGTATGACTACTCATATGATGCTCGATGTGACGTATGGTCCTTGGGAATAACGGCTATTGAACTGGGGGATGGAGACCCTCCTTTATTTGACATGCATCCAGTGAAAAGCCTTTTTAAAATTCCAAGGTATGGCACTAGATGGCTCTCTTCACTCACTAGTTTGTTCAAAGTCAAGAAAAATATTTGGTAAACATCCGTGCTTCAAATCCTAAGAATCTCTCATAGGAAAAGACATAAAAAAGCTGTAATGTTAAAGAATTTTCTTTTCAGCCTAACTTATACAATAATTTATATTTAGAATGCCTTGAAATGATAAAGACTTATGTATTTATTTTATTCTTACCTTAGAATATGAAATTATAGAATATCAAGGTACCTCCCTTCAAAAGTACTTTTCTTAGCTACTATTGATGAAAACATTTGTTTCAAAAGAGGAAGAAAACAACATTTATAACTGCTGAATAACATTTTAAAATATTATTCCCCTAGAGTCTTAGGCTTGTTTTACTGTGGAACAAAACTACACAATTTTTACAATGCTATGAAGCAATCTGGTAGTTTTAGTTTTAGTAGTCATAATTTATTTTTTAATTTACCCAAGAGTGTTAAAATGTAAAGATTTGGATTGTCATACATGGATATGGAAAAGGGATATAAATTCCCTCTATGTATAGTCATGTAAATTAGTTGTATTATTTCATGCTGTCTGTTTTTGTTTTCATTTTGTTGGGTCTTCCTGAATAAGTTAACATGAGATTGACAGTGTAAAATAGATTTTAACAACAGAACAGTTGTAATAATAGAAGAAATATAGACAGAATTTCTGTCATTGATTAGACTTGCATATACTTGTTTTTTCCATATCTTTCTCATAAAGAAAAAATCACCATTGACTGATAAGAGTTCAGAACCTTCAGCAATACAAGTGTTTGACCTTTTGTTATCTGCACAGTTATCATAGGCTTTTATAATTTCTTCTGATTGCAATTTGCATTTCTGATTATGTCTATTTATATGCAGATGCAGTTGTGCTAGGTTCTGTTCATATAGTTACCTCCTTTTATCCATCTCAGACATGAACTGCCACCACTCTTTCCAAAATTATTCGTACTGAAGCAGTGCTTCATCTTGTTGCCTTTGCACAAGTGTAAAACAGGTCCTGGCAATTAAGGCAGCAAGAGAGGCTTCAAATTACTATACCTATACCTATACATTTTATTGACGCTCAAAACAGTTTAAAATGACAGAAATCATACCAAAAGTAACAGCAAACAATGGGAAGATACACAGAATAGGGCATGTAGAGACTTTGATTTCTATTCATAGTTCAGTTCTTTCCGTATTTGCTGTTGAATCTCTGAATGTAACAAAGGTGAAGTACCTATCTGATGAATTAAATAATGGGTAAATTTACTAAATGGAATGGTAGCAATTTTTAAGTCCCTCTGCTTTGCATTTTATGACCTATAACCCTGCTTCTGGTGACTGTGCATTCATATTAGACAAAGTGGGCTTTGATGAGTGCTGGGTGGCGTAAAGGCCTGGGGTATAGGAGACAGAGCTTTTCTCCAGGTACTTGTTTGAAGTCAATTCAGAGGAATAGTAAATATGACTAAAAGGTGCATTCTCCTCTTACAGTAGTTTGATGTTTAGAAGTAGTCTTAGTGCAGTTCCTGATACTTGTGCTGCAGTTCATGCATTTTTAACAGCATTTGCAGCACTAGCGGGGAGGCTTTTCTCAGGTTGAAAGTGGTTCTTCCAAGCACTGGCTGTTAAGTGCTCAAGCAGCCACGTATAGAAGCATTGTGATTCATCTTCTGAAGCTGTTCAATCCAAAGTCCTCTGAGCTCAGGGATCTGGTATCTTTACCCTTTCGGCTTTTAGTATAATATCTGTGTCTGAAGTTATAAATGCAAATGTTAAGCCATTCTGTCATTTTTAGGTAGTTAGTATCCTTGAGTATCATCTCTGAATTTATCCAATACAAATTCTCACCTACTATAACATCTAGCAGCAAAGAAGCCTACAGGGTAGCTACATTTTATTGGAAGAGCTCTCCTCTTGTGTGCCAGTTGCTAGCTTTATTTGGTAACTCAGCTGCCTTATAAGAGGAAAGGTATAGTCAATCCGTCAGTCCATTTCCCATGCCCACATGACTTAATGCCATTGTAAGATCCAATCAGAAGAAAAGGAACCCTGCTGTTGGGGTTTGTTTTGTTTTGTTTTCCTGTGTTTGTTTTTTTGTTGTTGTTTGTTGTTGTTGTTGCTTCTCTGCTTCTTGCCTAAGACTTTCTCAGCATCCATCGTGCATTTGAGGCACAGCTCTCAGCCCTGTTTTCTGGCTCAGTGACACTATAGTTAGACTATGGACTCAACAAGTTTCTTAACTGAGACTACCACTTGTCACATCTCCAGAGGCATTTGTGTTCTGCACAGGTATCCTCATGTCTTAATATTGCTCTGCTGATACCTGCAGTCAAACAGCTTAGGTTAGGGTGGAATGAATAAGAGTCAGTGTATTCATGCAGTTTGAATTCTTGTCTCAGCTGAGGGGTGGTAACCACTAGCGCGTGTCACCTCCTGCTTTCTGTAGAATGCTGCCTGCCTGCCTGAGCTTTCCCTACTGCAGGCTCTGCTCCACTCACTGTTTAGATCAAGATGTAATTCTGCACATCTGGTGAGATGGAGGGAGGGCTCAGTCAGCTGAGTGCCCTCAGTTCATGGATAGTGACAGCACTGAAGCTTACTGCTCCTGAAAGGATAAAGTTAGAAAGAATTAGGTTTTGCTTTCACCTAGAAAACGGCCACTAGCAAGAGATTTGCAGTTTCCAGAATTATGTCATGACTAATTTGCCAATCAAACCACGTTAATATTGGAGTACAATGGAGCTGAATACTAAAGTACACACTTCTAATTCTTGGATTCTGGTGGTAGTTTCAAGACCTGGGTAGGGAAGCAATATAACCTTATATAACTCCAGCCTGTGTATGTACCCATACTCTAATTTCTGACAGAGACATACATAATTTTTTTTGTTGATAACAGCTCCCCTTTCAGCTGTGGTTTCTTGTGGCTTGGTGTGAAACTGGCAGATCAGGTTTCAGCTATTGTTAAACATACTAATACCAAATGACACCAAAGCTTGTTGAACAGTTATGGTGTCACTGTGGTACCCTAGAGTTAAGCTTCATTTTATCCAGAAGTGTAAAAAGCTACTGCGAATAATGAGCAATAAATGTAATGGACTATTGATTTACTGCATAGATCTGATTTCTCTATGTGTTCTCCCAGGACAATTTTTGTTGATTGGGCTGATTTGACATTAGTTTGGAGACATCACTCCGGCAGAGAGTTATCAGGAATTATTTCCTTGTTCTCTTACATTCTTGACAGTTGATCCATATCTTTCTGTTTGTACTGCCTTCTGTGTGATAGACTGGTCTGTTTTGTGTGCTGCTGATGTCTTTACATTAGCAGAAAACTTTGCAATAGTTTTCAGGTTTTGTTATCAAGCACTGAATAATCTGTTCTCATTAAAGTACATAAAATGTCAGTAATGGCGAAATTGCCAAAGCTAGGTACAGAAATCTGTGTGTGTATTTCCAAAGAATTTTTCTGTTTCCAGGTAGGGAATAAAGTAGTTAAGTTTCTATGTCAGTTTAGTCGTTGGCTTTCTCTTCTAGAGACAGCCAGTAATTGTGCCATTAGCTTTGGCACCGAGTTTCAATTTAGCGAGCCATGGAGCTAGGCCTTACTCTTAAATTAATGTAATTGAAATCAGTGAGTCTTTACTTTGACTTTATAGGGTTTGAATCAACCATTGAATGAATGATTTTGTACTAACAGTCACAGCAGTTACATACCCCCAGGATCTGTAGAGATATCTTCTTGTGAAGAACTCAAGTCAAGGATTAGACTTTTACTGTTTTCATGTGCTAATTTAAGCAGGAAAATAGGAAAAGTTAACAGTAGCCAAATATCCCACACTGTTTCTGTTCTCTGAATGAGAAGCAAATAAGGTTTTAAATTCAGATGGTACTAGTTACAAAGCCTAAATGTTCTTCCAGTAGGTAAGAAATTATGCTTTTCTATAATTTCTAGAAAGCAGTTATAACCATGGAAGGGAAGGTCACAGTGACGCTGCTTTAGAAAATTAAATATTCAGCAAAGAATAGTCAAAATTTCAGTCCCCAAGAAACTCTCTGGGGGAGTTAAAACTTTATTCCCAAACTTGAGACTTTTGTTAAACCTACTACCTCCAACTAAGACAGGTTCACATCTGAGTTACATAATTTGAGCCAGGAGTGGACTAAGCTCCAGATTGAATGTCTCGGAGGTCTGCAAAGGAGCATGTCTGTGTATATGTCATAGGAACCCAAGATGTTTGGGTCATAAAGCATTGCTGGAAGAGGCCCCCTTATGCCTATTTAAATCCAGATGTATCTTCATAATTTCTATTAGAAATATTTCACATTCTCCTCTTTGGAGGACATTAGTGGAAAACAGAATATCTCACAATGAAACATTCCAGTTGCCATGAACATTCTCTCTATCCCATCCTAGGTATATATCTCATTGGAAGACTTGAAATTAGGATTTTCCCAGTCATACTTTTATGTGCAGGCTAGTATTTATATAGAAATGTTCTTTCAGATTCAGATACTTTTGTCTCTGATCAGGACCCTGCCTGCTGAAAGTATTTCGTTTGAAGATGGTTCTTAAGAGGACATTGTAGATAACAATCATGTCTCTCTTTCTCCCTTGTCTGATTTTTGTGCCTTTCTAAATTTGGAACATGACTTACCCTTTATTATTTGCTGTTCCCTTTCCCCATCTTGTTCAGGGTAAGAGTTCTATTATTAGGACTCTAGCGAAAGACCCATGAATGCTTCTGTTAGATAAATAGCATTAGTTGAAAGACTGAAAACAGATATGTTGCTCCCTGTCCTCCATTTTTACTGTGCTTTAAACTGTAACTGTAAGCTGCCTGCAGTGTGAAGTGGGTGACATACATGCACTGGTGAGCTGACATTATTGATCTTTCTCCTGAATCAGACACACTTACACTGTTTCTCACATCTAGAATTCTGTCTTGCAGCTACTAGAAGTCTCTGTTTCAATGGAACAGTAAAAAGGTTTCCTTTCATTGAGTTGAGCAAGATAAGATGTGATTAGAGATTGAATTTATCTCAACAAAATAGCTGAATTCCAGAGGGCAGGTGAACCCTCAGAATTCACTCGGTGTCTCAAGTTGTGCATGAAAAATAGGTGATACCACTGTGCTACTCTTCCCTGAAAACCTGACCAGTGTTTCACTGCAGAAGATGCTGGATGCTAAGCACTTTTGAAAGCACTGTGTTTTTTAAGGTGTGTAAGTAATAACTTTGAACTTTTGATAATATGGCCTGAGCTGTGGACCAGATGCTTAAGCATCTTACAGTGGTTAACCTCTTTTCTTGTCCTGCAGAAAATGTAGTGTCTGCAGCGAGTATCTGACAGCAAAAGTGGAGTGAAGAAGAAAATGGCAGTTACATTTTAAGTCAGATGTTTCATTAGACTCTAGCCTTCTGGACCTTATTTCTGTATGTATTATGTAGATTTGGAAGAGAAGGGGATACAAGTTCATGGACTAATGCAAATTTTAAAAACCTCTTTCATTCATTAACATTTTATTATATGAATGTGCAGTGTCTTGGAAACAATTATGATACCACATGCATGAGACTTATTCTTAAAACTGTTAATGAGAAGGAAGCATTATCTTGGAGCAAACGTGTTAATGTTCTGTTTTGCAATGATGCACACATTCTCCCTCATCAAAATGAATTCTTGGCTCTAACTCATAAATCTCCTGAAAGGGGACTTCCAGTGCCTAGAGATAGAGATAAATCATACTGCGAAGACACTGAACCATGAAATGATTCTGTTAACATGTCATCTGTCTAGAATATATTTTCAAATCTCCAACAGAAGGGTCTAAATTATGAAGGAAAGGTGGCCTAGCAAAGTTGGTAATTTGAGAGTTGATACTTTTAACCTCTTCCATCTGCTGCCACTACTTAGGTGTGTCTGTTTTCACAAAATATTACAAAGTAAAAGATTCTCAAATACCACTACACCTAAGCTTTTTAAAGTAAATTAGGTCCATAAATTCTTCAAGTGGTGTTATCTTGTGAGAAATATTACATGATATCAGTACTATCTCAAGGTAGCAGTGATTTGAAATTTTAAAAAGAACAGCAATAGCTATGAAGAGTAGTATGGCAAAGAGAAGAAAAAGATTGTAGTCTGAAAAGGGTGGGTGTATATACTGATGTAAAGTTAGGATTTTGGATCATGTTGTAAAGATCCTGTGTTTCAGGATCTGTCTCTTTACAATGCTGTTTACTGAGAGGTGGTAAATTAAGAGCAATTTTCAAGATTACACTGGCAGCTGTCACTAACAGAAACTGAACCATATTCTCATGTCTGTGTCTCTCAAGTGTTGCTCTTCTGAAAGCAATAGAAGGCACTTGCTTTAAAACTAGTGATGATAAGAAATGGTTATTTAATTTTCTAACTCAAAAAACCTGAGAATTAAACGAAATTTCATTAAAAATTATTATGCTTCATTAACTCATGTTAAATAGCCAGGAGTGGGATGGAGTTGAGCTTGTGAGTACTCATTGAATGATGTAGTTCTTCACCTGTGTTGTACTGTGTTGAGACCTAAAGCTCTTGGGAGTGCTTATTAGTTTGAATGCAGTGACGCTTGTCTGCTTCAGGAGCTGACCTTGCCCTAGTAGAGCCAAACTCAGTGCCTCCACATCTTACCCCATCACAACTTCAGCTTCCCAGTAGTTTGCAAGGTAGGCAGTATAATTATCTTTGTATTTTCTGTGCAAACATATGCTTTATCTTTAATGTTGGTAATGATCTTGAAGAAGCTCTTTAAGAGTACTCAGTTATTGTGATATTTAAGGTATGATCGTGTCGAGAGAGAATAGACCTGGTTAGCTTCATCAGATAGTGTGACTGTGGGCTGGTCATGAGGTAGAGCAGCAGAAATATTTGCACCTTCACTTTGCTTTGTTGCATATAGTGCGGAGCACCTGTTTGTTTACAGATAGTATCTGAACAGGTAAGAAGCGTTGTAGGGACATTATTTTTTGGAGGTAACATTTAAATATCAACATTTTCTAGCATAGCCTTTCATATTGCAGCTGGCTTTACCAGCTTTTTTTTTTTTGTAATTTTGTCATGTGCATTGGTACTGACATATCATGTAGCATACACTTTTACTGATGTTGCTTGGAACAGCAAAGAAATACAAGTATGCGTTATAGGACAGTAAAGCTTAGAGTTGACTGCTTTTGTGAAACAAAATCCAAAAGAATTAATAGAATTGTAGTTATTTTAAATGAAGCGTTTAAAGTAATCAAAGGAACGTGCCTAGTATAGTCTGATGCATAATTTGACAGCAGGTGTGCAAGTTCCAGAGTACAGTATAGTTTATTTCTTAACAGAAATGCAAAATGCAGTTACAGCATTGTGACTAAAATACTTCGAAAGACCACGTTCTGCCTATGGTTATAGGTGGAGCATCATGATATCCGTAAGTGCTATGTATACTTGTCTGAGGAATAATTTGACTTTTATGTGTTATTTTATTGTCTAATATATTGGGGTTTCATTACTTTGTGATTGTATTTTTACAAAAAATCAAAAATACTAAAAAAGTAAGGTGGCACATTACATCTAAGAGTACTGTGAAAATATCTAATGAGCAGAAATACAAGGTCCTCGGGATCCTCCCTGGTTGGTATATGAATAGCAAACCAATTCAAGGATAGAGTCTATCTGTAGATAGAAGAGAATACAGATCTGTGACTGAGGATTGGGAAGACCACTGCTAGTTCTTCAGCAGGTTACAGACTCCTCATATAATCTTGAACAAGCTAAATATGACTAGATTTTAAAAATTATTTAGGTCCCTAAATATATTGTTAGGTAGCTAGTGGAATTTCTGAGGACTTCTGTGTTTCATTTCTGTTAAAATTCTTTTAATCTCCATTCTGTGTTCTATTTTTCCAAAGAGTTCAGGGTCACTGATTTCACAGAAAGTGAACATTGATGTGTTTTTTAAAATATCAGTAAGTGTGTGTGCTTGGCTATATCTTCTTGCACAGAATCACAGAATGGCTGAGGTTGGAAGGGACCTCTGGAGGTAATCCTGTCTAACTGCCCTGCTCAGGCTGTTAAATACATTTGTGCCAGGGCTGGACTGAATAATGGAGAGCTGGTAGTAGTGTTACCTTCATTACATCATCTTTGTCTATAAACCAGAGAGCTGTCTGTGTCTAAGACCATACCAAATATGTATGGATAACTAGTTTTTCAAGTCTGGCAGTAGATCTAAAAATCGTTCTGATGTATTCATAGCCTAATTTCAGCAATTAATTTATGCTCTGTGGCTTGTTGAATAGTCTATTGCAAGCATTTACTATTTCAGCTGTTAGAGAAGACTTCACTGCATAGTACTTTGCTGGTTTTTCATTTGTTAAGAGTCTCTTCTCCAGCTGGCTTTATCATGAATACCTGTAATTACAAATATAAAGGTGTTGTTTTATATGGATATTCTTCAGTGCTTGTTTAAAACAGATTGTTTCAGCAAACATTTCTGCCAGAATATTTGTCGATAGAACAATCATGGGAATTACATGCACAAGAGCTAAAATGTGTGCAGCTGAAATGAATTAATTGAAAAACTCAAATGAGTAATCATGAAAATAAACATGCTCAGCTCTCAGCCATTTTCTGAGCAAACTAAAAAGAATCACCTCTCAAATTCTGTTTTATTCTCTGTGCAGCATTCTAACCATCTCTGAACTCTAGGTAGGAGCTGAGATACCTGATGTTTTAGTGACTCCATATGCAGTTAATTTCATGCGTTAAACCACATGCATAAACTGTTTTAGTCAACCAGTTTCTAAAGTAAATTATTACTTTTCAAAATCCATTGCATAAGTAATAACAGACTGCTAAGATACTGTAAGTGCCATTTTGTTTTGCCCTTGTGGAAAATTTCATGCTGACAAGGTCAAGCCCTGCAGTCTGAGAGCAGTCAAGTGATGAAAGACACATCCAGCAGGAGGAGAGGTGGTAGATGGACATCTACTAACCGTTGTCTCCTTCAGAAGTGAGGATTTTAAATGTGGCTTCGCTAGATTTAGGGGATAGAGCTGAACTACGAAGTCTTGCTTTTATTATTGTAGACTAAAAATACATTTGGTTTAGTGTATTTTCAAAACTGCTTCCTGTTTCTTGACAGACCTACAGTAGTTAACAGCATTGTCTGTAGTTGTCCTGAGGCAGTAATACTGTGAGGTAGCAGAGTAGTCTTTACATGTAGTAATTACTGACTTTTAAGGAGATTCATGCTATGGTGAATGGTGAACTGGAGATTGCAATGGAAAAGGTGTAGCGTGGCTGAATTATTTTTTTTTTTTTTGTGCAGCAAAATGCTTGTGCTCTGCATTTAAAATGAATTTGAAGACGGTGGAAAAATCAGTCAGTTATAAATAGTTAACAGCCAATTTTCCACCGTTCAGCCAAGAGAACAGCTTCCTTCCACGCAGAAAATTCATATGTAATATTGCTTTGCAGTAAGACATTTAATGTTCAGATATTTTTATATGATTGATTAATATACTTTGTTATGGAAATAGATTCTTAGGGTAAGAATAATTGAGATAATCTAGGAGTCAAATTGCTCAGTAAAGAACTAGGTAGCTACATTTTCAACATATAAATCTACATCATTATCAGAGGTTGCTGAGAGGCTGCTGATGCCTTACTAGATAAGGTTTAGATAGATTACCTGCAGTACTAAACAATTTACTGAGAACAGAAAATGGGCTTCCAATACAGCCTAGAAATGAAACATCACAATTATTTGAGGTACTCTGTAACCTTGGAAACAACTGAGAGCAGTGACATCAGCAACGATTATGTGCAATTTTTGTCTTTAGTTTATCACCAAGGTAACCAGAGCAGGTTTCCCTGCTTGAAATTTTAAGAATGTCTTGGTTCAGCATTAAGTGAGCATGCATGAAACAGACCAGGGTCTGTTAAAATTGCGTTCTGCTTTCCCTTTCAAATGGTCCTTCAGGATTTAAATTGTGTAAATTCATGAGGTGGGTTGTTTTTTTATTTTTTGTTTTTCTTTTTCCTTTCTCTCTCTAAAACAGCTGCAGGCAAATGAAGCCTTAATTACTGTGTTAAATTTTCTGAATGCTGGAAAGAAGAAAAATTTAAATTCCTCATTGAATTCCTTTTGCTGGTCCCAAATACAAAGTATTGGAACTACACACAGAGACTGCAAATTGCACTATGTTGTTTCAGGGATGGTACGCACCTGTAGTTGAGGACACATGATGTTCCCACATCTAAATTCCTTGAGGAAAGCTTTTTGTTGGAGTCAGTGTTCACAAGAGACTTGCAGTCAGTGCTGCCTGAGGAATACACTTGATGAGTGATTCCCCTAGACTTCCTGGCTATGAAACATCCTTAATCAGTCTACCTCACCTTGTGGTTCTGCCAGTCAAGAGTGGCCTAGCATGGTATCCACCTTCATACTTAATCCAGAGAGGGTGTTTTTTTTGCCTGCAGTGGGTCTTGTGGAAAGTAACATTTGAATTGAAGTCTTGTTGCATAGTGGAAAAACCTATAGTCACCTTCATGCTCTGTGATGGGAAACTTACATGGGGTTTGAGCCATAATGCTGACAGGGAGGATATTCAGGCCACACAGTCTCTCATCTATGTGTGGCTCAATTTTAGAGAGGTATTTTACTATGAAATAGTGATAATCTGTATCCATCATTCATAGAGCTAAAAGGAGGGGCTGCAAAAAGTTGCTTTTTTGTTTTCCTGGAACACTATTTCAGGTTAAAGCCACTTTAGTTGGCAACTTAGAAATGCATGTATAAATTTACATTCCCAAAACTTGCACCTTTGATGTCTATTTTGTCAAACACTTCCTTATTCCCATAGGTTGCTGCACACACAAATACACACTTGTGTTCTGTTGACTAATTGTGCATTCACCTTATGATTTTGCAGGGCAATTGGTGTGCAGGCAACTTGCCATACTTAATGCCTTATAGATACAAGTTAGAACTTTGTGTTTGAAGGAAAATAATAAAATTCTGTTATTGTCTGGAGTGCAGTCCTGAAGAAGTGAAACTGCATTTCAAGCCATTAGCCGTGTGGGGTTCTAAAACTTACTTTATAGCCTATGGTTAATGTTGGAGTTCAGTAGCCCACATCACGTATAATGAATTGAGTCAAGTAAATTAAATTAGATTTTTGCATGAAAAAAGATAATCCCTTCGCATAGTTTGGTATTGCAAGCAGAATAAGGCACCTCATACATTTCATGGTACCAGAGACTTTTATGGGATGTAATTGAGAAATAGATGCCTTTCTCAGAAATAGAATATTGATGTTTGCATTTGTAAAGAAATTAATTCACTGACTGCTAGAAGCAGAAGAAAAAGAAAGACAAACTTTTTAGATACTAGTCACATTCTAGCAAGATTGTAATTATCCTTAGGATTGTAATGAATGTGCATTTGTTATTTTGTTTTTGTAATAAAAAGTCACCAAATGCCAATGTGCTTTGCCCTCCTAAGTAATTTCCAGAATATGCAATAACAAGTAATCACATTATTTGTAAACATATTTGGTGAAAAGGAGCTGTGCTTTGAAATGTATTGATTTGCTTGTTACAGTTACCAGTTTGATTAATGTTAAAATTCTATGCAGTATATTTAATCATTACTCATTATTAGTGTGGTAATAATCCACTAGGCATATCTACACATTTACTATTAACAATTACAGTCTTATATTTCTTTTCTATCACAGGTGTAATTCTAAGTTAGAACTCATAAAAATTTTAAAGAAATATTTATTGGAGTAGACACTGGTTATGAATCTTCATAACTACAGTATTCAGGGAGTTAATAATGATTTCAGTACATTTATTTTATGATAATGAAAGGCCATTTAAATTACAGTTGTGTTGCATCTTTCAAGAGTTCCTTCAGGAGGTGCAAGTTTTCACCACTGTTGTGAGGCCAAGAAAGGTTCCCAGGCAAGACATCAAATACTGCTTTTGTGCTTTTGGTAATGGAATACTTAAGGGTTTTTTCCCTGTGCAAACCTTGCTTCAGTAGCTTGTAGGGGCAGGGGGAAGGAACGCTTCTCCTCAAGAGAGTTGGTATCTGTGGTTTGGCATCCACAGTCTCTGAGAACATTAGTAAAAAAATAGTTGTAACATCTTTCATCTTTCTACCTGGCTGACTAAAGTGATTTGCCTTTATGCAGTTTACTTTGGTTAAATTAGCCAAAATGTAACTTCTTGGGTTCTTCATTCGCGGTATAGATTATATCAGATTCCCTCTTATCAGCCTGTTCACATATTAGAACAAGTGCTGGGTAAGGATGTTCTGATAGCTTTATTGGGCAAGTTGATGATACGGTATCTGTTGCCAGCATGCAAACATGTCAGACTTTTACAGGCAGCATCTGCTTGAACTGTCTGGGGTAACAAAATGAACAGAAAACATCTTACATTGGAACAAAACCAGAGATTTGACTTGAAAGTGTAATTTTCTTCTATGTTTAGCCATTCTATGTGTTATTTAAAATTGAATGCTTGTGTCATGTCAACATGTATATAATCACCTCTTAGTTCCCGGTAATTAATTACCGAGAGGAAATTCAGGAAGGAAGGAATAATTGTGTTCCATGTTATACCCTGTATTTTTATTGGTGTAAATATATTTTACTCCTCAATTGGTTTATTTTAAAGTTTTGGTTGGGTTTGAGTTTTGGTGGTTTTTTTTTAATTTTATTATTCCTTCTATCAGATACTCGAGTCTTGCAGAGCCTGTTACAAGTTTAAAGACTCCACAGATGCAGATAATGCCCATCCAGCTAAAACATACTGTAAATGCTCTTTGTGGGATCTCAGTAAAGCTGCATCAGAACTCTGCACTCTAGAAAAAGCGGGGAAAATATGACTGTATAGGTTTATTGTTGCTAGGTGCCAGAAAATTTTAGTCTTTCCAGAAGAGACAAATGCATTTTTTCCCAGATTTGTTGAGGAAATGGAGTGCTTGCTTGTTGATACCACCTGTCTTCATTTAGAACATAAATGGCTGATGTTTTCTAAACTTCTAAAGGTAAAACAGTGCTATGATTCAAATTCTCATTCAGTATGTTAATAATTACTATAGAAAAAGATAGCTAAAACATGTTTGTGTATCCTCAACTGTTACTGCTGTTGCATTCTATGCACTGTTCATGCCGTGGTTCTGATTGATACCCACAAAAGATTAAATCCTTTCCCAAAGGAAAAATCTAGTCATTTTAAGAGCACTCAAATTTCACCTGAAATTTTGCTTTTTGTTTTAACAACATGCTTTACTCATAGCTGCTGCTTTATTCTAATGTATTCCTTCTGTTCATTCCTCCACCACCAGCCACTCTGCAGTTTTCACCCATTCCTGGATATGCAGACTACCATGTGGTAGTGTGCCTTCTGTGGTAGACACAGTCTGTCTTCAAAACATAGCTTTTTAAAGGTCTGTATTGCATTTCAGTTTCCTAGATTATACAGATTCTTGGTTATTTTCTTGTTTCATTTCCCTATGCCAAATGTCGGTGCTCTTACCCACACAGAATTAGTTATGTCAGCTCTTTTCTTTCTTCCATGTTTCGCTTCAAAAATATCACCCTTCTTGATTTCCACGTGTTCCTTGATTTTTTTAATATTTCAGCTTTGTAGGGATTTTGTTGTCTCTCATTGCATCACTAATTGTTTTGTTACACATTACTTGCACCATTAGCATTTCTTGCTTTAAATTTATTTTAACTACCTTTGTTCTTTCCCAGATTCCCTAACTTATGCAAGTCAATATTTTTCCAAGGGTATTTTCCACAGCCTTCCCAATTGTTTCAAGAGATGCATGATTTTTAAGTTAGCATCTTACAGGCTTATTAGGATATGGTCTTATTGATACTATTATAATTTAGTTATAAGAGAGGGTTTATTTGAATTGCTGTCATGGGACTTTTTTTATAATGAATGAATTCTTCATGTTTGTCATACTGTGTTTATGTGTAACTTCACTCCAGTTATAATCTGCAGGGATTCCTAAGTCATACAATTTTTTAAAAGCATACAAAATTCAAGGTTCTAAAATAAAGGTTATTGGATGGATTAGGAGAAGGAACAAATAAATTCCATTTCACATAGTCCTCATGCTCAGAAGACATATTACCTTAAATGATAATTCCTTTTTTAAAAAACGGTACTTTTACACATCCTGTACTTTTCTTTACGCTTCAGCATTTATTCAGTCTATTACTTCAGAAATTTTTATAATGATCCTCCTAATGGTCCATTGGAAATATGCCACCATTAACTAATGTATTCCCTCTGTAAGTATTAATTTCTGAACCATACTTGTAGGGCTATCAGAATAATATCAGTTCTTACAATGCTATGAACCAGACTAAACTGAAAGCAGTAAGTAAGGCTTGAATCATAAAAAAGTACAAATAAGGAGTAATCCTTATTTCCCATTGAAAATGCAGAGTTAAGTGCTTGCTTTTGTCGAGTGTAGTGATTGAATTCCATGTTCAGTACCAGCCATATCAACCATATGGTAACAAACTTATTTTATGGGGTTACTGTTAGGTTTATTTGTATTCTGTAGAGCCTCAACTAAGGCTCCCCTCTGTGCAATGGAAGGATAAGAAGGTGTCTTCCTCTTTGAAAATAAGAGCTAAATTAGACAAAGAAATTAAGGTAAAGAAGGAGCACAAGTGTCAAAACCACTTCTGTAGTTCTGTGAAGTAAGTCCCTCTTTTCATGGGAGTAATGTAGTGGAAAGATTTTTTTACTCTTGATGGAAAGAAGAGCCCCAAAAAGCATGTCTCAGCCAGCTGGAAAATCTGTGTTACCTTGTGTGTCCAGGACAATATGAAGCCTGTTGGCAGACTGACCGTGGCATGACAGGGCCTTTGCTGCTGTGTGAGTCCTGGTCAGAGGCAGGTCATAGAATCATAGAATCATCAAGGTTGGAAGAGATCTTCCAGGTTATCCAGTCCAACTGCCTACCTACATCACCACTAACCCACATCACCCAGCGCCACATCCAGACGCCTCTTGAACAGGTCACAGCAGGAGCATAGAACTGAGGGACCAGGTTCTGTGTCAGACTCTGAACTGCCTAGTTCTTCCCTTGGCAGTCTTTCTCTGCTTCTTAAAAGAAACAGTTTGTGGCACCCCTCTAAGTCTTCTTGTTGAGCCAACTTTTAGCTTTCCAAGAGTGGGTTTGCTTCATTGGGCAGGTGGTCTACTCAGGCCTCTTAAACTGGCTGAGTTTGAAACACATACAATGCAGGACTTGCCCTTAGAAATTTATCTATGGGATTTTCACTTTCAGATTTTAATAGATATTTTACTTCCCCATCCAACTCTACAAATATGCAGTGTAATTGCAGTATTTTAATATTCCAGCTACAGAAGTGTAGTGTCTAGACAACACCATATGTATTTCAGTCAGGCATGGAAGTATTACTGTCATATTTTTATTTCTTTGGCAACTGACATCCTCCTGCTTTGCCAATTCACAGAGCAATGGTTTTAATAGAAAAGCAAAATACTACATTGCAGTAAAGATGTGAACTGGTTATAAATAAAAATTTCTACTATTACTTCCTCCGTTTCAGTTGTTGTTAATTTGCTGGTGTCTCTTCAGCTCTCTGAAACTCTTGTGAATAAATGAGATGACAAAGCATAATTACAATTCAGTTAGACTAAGTATTTGTTTTGAAGCTTGACCACTGGAATGCAAAGTTGTATGTTTTTACCTCCATCCAAAAATATTTCTGAAATAAAATACTTGTTTCTGTCTCAGTGAAGCCAGAAACTCAAACTGGAAACTGAAGAGTGACAGAAATAAAGGATGCCTTGTCAAGTCCTGAAAAAGCCTAATGAAACCTTGCAGCTGCCAAATCTGACTGAAACCAGTGGCCCGTGAACTGCAATGTTCAAGGGAAAAAGTCAAAGATAATCCAGATGTTCCCAAGCAGAACACTTTGCAATACTCTCTCATTCATTCATTTTCTTTCTGTCTATATGAACTAAATAATTCTATAATAGAGATTTGTTTTAATACATTTTCCAAGGTTATTATTTGACCTTCAAAATAATTTAATGTGCTTAGCCACGTTATTTCTGTCTGTACTCATTACTGTAAAGGTGACTTTTGATTTATCAGATATATACCATTTTGAAACACAGGATTGTTCATGTGAAGGAGGTTTCTTAGAAGGTTTCTTTTGACAGCCTCTTTATGTTCTTCCTGAAGCACTTTTCTGTTGGCAATGCATAAAGGGAATCTTGAAAATCAAAAGGAGACTTGTGCATAATTCTGGAGCTGACTACTTTTTACCATTTATTTCTGCTCATTATTATGCTGGCTGATGAAATATTCTAAGCTGGAGACTTGTGAATGAATCTTTAAATGTGTTTTAAAGAGATAGTTGATACTTTGTTCATTTGTGAATTTACATTTGTTTTACAGTCCATATCTCATTAATCTCCTAAATCACCTACTTACTAGCAGCAAAATAGACAAATAGCCACATAAAATCACAGGCAAAAGGGGGCAAATGTGTTTTTATGTGATACAGGACATATAGCCATTCTCTTCTGAGAGAGACTGGAAACATAGCCAATTTGTATTTTACTGGATAAGGACCCTGTATTACAAAAAAAGATTAAAAAGTGGATTGATATCCTTGACCTTTTCAAGTAGTTAGAACCCTACAGTCTCTTAGCTATTTTTGTCTGTTTAACTTTCAATTCAATATAAATTTATCATATGCTATTGGATTCAGTCCAGGCTGTGTAACTGTATTCATGCCTTGTAGGCTGGACGGACATGGGAATGCTTTGCTTATAGGTCTGGTTAAGAAGACTTGAGGGAGATTGGTGCTCAGTATGGTCGTGACTTGCACAATTCTAGGTATTTAGTGGAAAGGATATTCAATTGCCTTTGGAGCCCCCTAGATCAACTCAGTAGGCAGACAGTTGCTTTAGACATGGAGCCATTTAGCTTAGATCCCATGCTTCTGACATTGATTCCAGTTTTGTTGTAGATACTGTATTCTTTTCTGATATTTTGCTCTCTTGAGGCAATGTGCTGCTGTGGTTCCCAGTGATGGAGGCTTCATGCAGCAGCATTTAGACCGATGACAGCTTTCTACTGACCTAAAAAGCAACTTCAAAGGCCTGCCTCCGTACACACAGAGGATTTTGTGCTGGTTCTCCACTCCTGCAGACACCTAAACTCTACAGTTTCTATTTTAACCCTATAGAGCTGCATACAGTACCCCACTTGCTACTGGGTGGACTTTGGTGAAATATATTATTCACAGTCAGTCAAACTTGAGTAGCCTTTAGTAGGAGACAGATGAATGGGAAAGTGTTTAGGATCTGAATTTTTCATTCAGATCAGTGGAAGCCTCTTGTTGATTTGAATGGGCCACAAAGTGCATTAGGAAATCCTCTGAGCCCTGTTGAGAATTTGCTGGTTGTTTTGTAGGATTACCCAAGGGTGGGACTTTAAACTTGTATGAGGTATTAATTAATGTCAATTACTCATGTATTTTAATAGAAACCATTTGTTTTATGTAAACTTTTATAGGGAAATCTCATTATTATGCATGGTTGACTTTGTGATTTTTCTGTGGTTCTTTCACTTAGTTTTTTGAAATATGCATGAATGTTTAATTTAATGTAGAAAATATCTATGTATAAACCTAGGTAACTGTCAACATAGCTATTGTCTCTTCAGTTTGCTAGAAAAATAACTCACAACATGCCTGTATGGGGCTGTGATTGCTAGTGCCTGTTCATGGTGACAGGTGTTGGATGTTCATCTGCTAATTTCTCATTAGAAACAATGTGGTAGGCTGATGGTGCAATTTGGTCATTGGAGGCCCGGTCTTGCTTTCTGTTTATAAAATATATGGCTATGTTTACTGAAATAGTTTAAAAGAATAGTAGATGTATTTTCAGTTTTCAAAAATTTGTCACAGAAGTATTTCAAGATGAAAAGATTTGTTTTCTCATTGCCAACAAATATCTATTATCTGTGATCTGCAATTAGGCTCACAGTTTAACGTAAAGGACAAATGGTGCTCGCTGAGCTGCATCATTGGCCTTATTGTGGTAAAATGACAGATTTTGTTTTACCAGCTGTGACTTTGGAGGCAGGCTGAATGACAGGGAACACATAAAGCTCAACGGATTACAATATTTTCAGCACATAACTGTGTGTGTATCATTCAGAATTCAGCAGCAGTTCTTGCTTGGTAAGCTTGCTAATGTCTTCATGTTCTAAGCAACATTGTGCCCCTGTATGGGGTGCCTTGTACAGGCTCAATCCTGCAGTCCTCGCTGAAGCAAAACCCCCAGTGAAAAACAGCATCAGTATGACTATGGAAAGCACTGAATAGAAGGGTAGAAAAACTCACAAGAGCAATGCATCTGCCTAAGGAAATAGAGCATGTAGTTCTGTGACTAATTATGAATTATAGAAAGAACTATAGGAAAAAAGACACAAAGTTAGGAAATAAATGGTCGATTACTCATCTTGCATCAAAAAGGGACAGTTACAAAAGACAAGCCCAGTTATATACCCTCTTTTTGCAATAATATTCATATCTACTTCCCACAATTTCTATCACTTCTAGTAGAAAATAAGACCACATTGTCCTTCAGCTTCTTATATATGTGGCAAGGCTGATTGGAAGGTTGCATGCAGAGCATTCTAATTTTGTACGAAAAGAGTAGAATAAGTTATGTAAGCAAGTTAACAAGAAGTAGCTTTTTAGGTTTTCTATTAATTCCTTCTCAGTGGTGCAGAAACAGCCAGATGTTGGTGAAATGCAGTGATGTTGGCTGATGCAAGTGCCAAAAAGCCATAGAACTGTATGTGTTGGATTTAATAATAGTCTGAAATAAAAAATGGCCGTAGTTTGATCTTTGAGCTGAAGTGGTGAGGAAAATGTTGTTTGTCTGTGGGTTAGCATCTGATAATGTGTATGAGTTGTTTTACCTTTAATGTGATGTGAATTGCAGGATATGAATTGCATGTATCTTAATGAATTATTAATTTCAAACTGCGAAAGACTCGGTGTGCTCACAAAAAAGCTTAAAGTGAGTTACCCTTTCATATCTGGCTTTTTGTGTTGTCCTAGGACTTGTGTTTGAGTCCTTACTGCAGAAATGCACCTCTGGAGGTGCCGTGGAAGCAATGGTGTTTTCTGCTGTCACCATGAAACACTTTGTGGTGTCTCAGGTAAAGCGGAAGCTGGCCCTCTTACGCACCTTTCTGGAAATCCTTTATGGACATGACTCCAGAAGAGAGTGAGCCAATTTTGCACTTCATAGTTAAGTAGTATCTGCATCAAGGGAAACCAATGTACTTTATAGATGCTAATGAGTTAAGGTTCTGGTCATGTTTATCAGCTCAGTTTTGTAAATGGGGTATCAGAAGCATCAGTTCAGTGACTGAAGTACAGAGAACCACTAGTTCTGTTTGTACTATGAAGGCACTAATAATAACATAGTAACTTCTGTCAACATATACAAAAGTATCAAGCTCGGCAAAACATCTGTAGAGTTCCAGATTCCTTGGTAGTGTTAATCTGGTACATGGCATGCTAAGTCACCTCTAAGAGGGTAGCTGCCAGTGAGTTTAAGAGCTTAGTAATTCGTTGCACAAAACATGTTCTGTGTGATTAAAAACATGACTTTCTTCATTAATCATTAACCCACAAATAACTAAACATGCTTCCTGAATGACATTTGCTCCACTGGTCTGTTCTTCCATGATAAAATCCCACCTGTTTCCATCATAGAATCTGCAACTGATGTAAGTATCTATGTCTTTTTGAAAAAAACTCCTTGTGAGATTATTACTAGAGCTTCCAAACCATATGCTTTTTGTAAGCACTGTTGTTACCACCATGGAAAGACTTCAAAAGCAGTGTGAACAGAAAAGACAAAACTGCATGTTTCATTAATACTAACTGAGCTTTTGGAAAAGCAAATTACTTTGCAGTGAAATTCAGAATTTCACAGCAAATATTCAGTGACAGTGCTGGTATAATTCTAAAAAGAAATACACTGTATTTCATAGTACAATAAAAGTTTGTCTTATCAGAATCCAAATTGTCAGAGTATCATTCCTGCAAAATAAAGACTAAAAACAGATACTAACCCCATCTGACTGTCTCTTAAAGCTGTTTGCAGAGTTCATGCATGTGGGATGTATGGACTGATAACCATTTTTGTTATAGAGAAAGAGGTTTTTAAAGTTTGCCTTACTTTGATACAGTTGTGGTTCTTCTTTTTCCGAGAGTATCTCTATAAATACTTTTCTATGGGTTTTTTTGTTCTTGTAAAAAATTAAATTCTCTGATGTGCATGAACATATGAGCCTGGTGAATAGAAGACAAGCCTGAAATGTTGTCATTGAAAATAACCAGTAGTAGTTTTTTCCTGATGATGAATTTTATAAGTGATACATATCTCAAACATTCTGGATTTCTTCAATTTGTGAAAAAAAATGTGTTCCCCAAGTCTTCTGTAACAAAAGAAAAATATAGTAACATATCAGTCTCAGAAAATGTCAGCCTGAAGTGAAATTAGATGACTACATTTGTTTTGAATAGATACAGATGAACAAAAATGGTTCATTTATTATAGAGCTGCATTGTAATTTAAAAAAACCCCACATTTAGTTTGGATATTTGAGGGTAGTTTTTAATGAATGAATATTTGAATGAATATGCTGGGAAAATTGAAGACTACTAAGCAGATCAGCACTAATTTATGTGGTTTATGCTGTTTGCCTTTTTGTTTTGTGAGGCATTTCCAAGCAATGTCATGCTGTGGAATGTGGTCCCTGTTTAAACAAGGTGGTTCATGATACAATCCTGAATATTAGTGAGTGTTTCTGTTGTACAGTAAGTTTTATTGTGATTTTTTTTTCTGCCAGTTCAGTAATATGTGACCTGTGCATTGAGGCCTCAAATAAAGCAAAAGACAAATCATTCAAGTTTGATAAAACACAAGTTTAATCTCGAAGTTAAATAGACTTCAGTACTTATCAGATCTTTAGTTGAGAAGAAACCTCTGGAAGATAATATAGTATAATATGTTACGTGGTTCATGAACACTTTGTGCTACGGGTGTGCCACTTAAATGTGCCACTTAAAATTTGGTCCACTTAATATGACCTATAGGCCTTGCTCTGTATATTTATGTAATTTAACTGTAACAGGAACAATCAGAAACGAAAGTAAATATATGCCTACTAACGTGGAACCCATCAGAGTTTAAAAGATTATTCTTGTGGAAGGCCATCTGACTATGTAATGTAAAAATACTGTCTGCTAAATGTCACTTTAAAAATAACATCTATTTTTAATAGTTTTAGGGTTTACAGTGTTATCCTAACTGAATACAGATTGAAATCTAGACTGAAAATCCTGCAGATCGTTGACAGTTTGGTAGTTCTTGTGATGAAGATATCCATATTTCAAAGTTTTGTTCAGAGTCAGTGATCTGGGGTAAAGGGCTAAAGTGGTGTAATGGCTAAGTTAGTGTTTCAGTTTCAGCTGATCCCTCCAGAGTCAGGCTGAAATGAAGGAGAAATGTTGGGAAGCTCACTCTGAGCTATGCCGACTACTAACTTCAAAGGTATTGACATAAAGGAGAATGACCTAAAAAGAGGAGAACTGTCAGTGAATAGGCAGCAGCAAGAAAAACGCAGGAGGTATCTGAAGGGGACACATAGATAATTTGAGCATTACTTTCCTGATCGTCGTTTTCTTGCTGGTGGAACCAGTATCAGCTTTGTTGATTATCTGTGAGATAATTCCAGTAAACATTAGCATTTTAAGCCTCCAAACTTTGTATTTTTTCAGAAATCCTCCTCCTACTTTGCTACATCCAGAAAAATGGTGCAGAGGATTCAACCATTTCATTTCACAGTGAGTTTTATTTTCTTTTAAAAACAGCTTGTTCAGCAAGGCCTACGTGTGTCAATCTGAAAACAGAATTTGTTTTATGGAGTTGTTGCTTTTGTGTGACAGCTTAGCTATGATAAATTAAAAGCAGTGATTGTATAAGTTCCATACTGCCTTTTATTCATATGTTAGGACCTTGCCTGATGTTTCTGTCACCCTTGTGATGAGTGGTTAGCTTTTGAATAATTTCATTATCTACCTCCTTCCTGATGGCTAGCATCATTTGCATAACAAGCTTATCTGGTTCAAGTTGTGGGCCAGACTTGTGTACTGACACAAACCGAGCATGCAGCTTTGGCTAAGCATACTTCTGACTTTACACAATAATTTTATTTATGCCAAGATTGCCAAACCTGGTCATAGTAGCTTTTTTTATCTCCCATTCTCATCCCTTGAAATGCCACTGTCTCAAGAGGCGTTTTTGTTATGAGTGTTCGCTCATGTATTACAGTGATTTACAACATGCCTGAGCTGGAAGTTTCAGTGTACTTTTGTAGATAAGTCTTTAAACTGTTAAAATAGTAATCATACATTTTTCAGAAATGAAATCTGTATTTTTAAATGTGATTCTACTGCTCCAAAAGATATGATTTTGCAGCAGTGTTTTAAAGTGAGATGCATTATATACAAAATCTGAATGGGCAGAGGGTTAAGATAATTCTTTGCTTGATGAATTTATATTTCTATTCCCAACGTTGTTGACCTTAAGTGAAGGTGAAGCTGTGTTGTCCTCAGAAGGATTTTTACAATGAGATAGCTAATCTGAGTTAGATATTTTGTCTTAAAAAAGTACAGACAATACACAATTTCAGCCAAGCCATCTCTGGCAGTAGCCTAATTTTGTATTTGGTATCTACTGAGATACACACAGCACATACATACTTTTAAAAGGTCAGTAAAATTCTATGTATGCCTATTTATCTGTACTACTGTAATTGTCCATGAAGAATTTGGCTGCTCCGCTCAATGTGAGAAAGAATTAATTATATTTTTATTTGCATATTCATAGGGCTTATAATTCCTATATGGCCATGTAAACAACCACATAATTTGCTGGAGGATTGGCTCCTAAGGACAATATACTTTTACCTATTTTTATTTCTATGTTGAAATAAAATACCAGTTTTGAAGACTTCACTCTATTCATTGTCTGCAAGTGTTCATGAGCTTTTTTTTTTTCCTTTGGATAGCTACAGCATAGATGACATTGCTTTCTTAAGAAAACAGTTTGTGTCCACCTCTGTTTTAGACATACAGTGATTCAGAATTAATTCATAAAATAATTCAGGCTATATGTTAAAATTAATAAAAACCCCACATTCTTTATAATTATCACTCATGCTGCAAATAATTTTCTTGGCAGTTTAAAACTTTACTTATCTCTAAGGGTAGGTAGAAGAGTCAATATGTTCTTGGAGCAGAAGGGTACAATAACCTTTATTTACATTATGTCACAAAATGGTAATTTTAATTAAAATGAGCAATGATATCTCCAGGGACAGACATTCTTCTTTTAAATTTATTTAACCAATGATTAGCTGTTACGGTTCTTTGAATTAATTAGTCATTCTTGAGCTGGAGGGAATTAAGAATTAAGAAATTCAGGAAGTACTAAACTTAAAATGTGAAGTTACGGGGTTTATGGTCATATTTATCATCAGAATGTAAGTTTTTTTTTTTGTTAGCAATAGCATTGAAAATATAATAGGAATATGATTTTTAGTCTTGATAAACTTTTTGTATTCAATTTAAACACAGCCTCACAAACCAAACTTCATGTTGATGAGTCTACATTCAGAGTTATTCAATTAATAGATCATATAGATTATATCAGGTTTAAGTGCTCCATTTAGATTTAACTTCTTTGAATGCAGATCAGATTTTTTCACAATCTAAGCAATTGTTTAGTGACATTCTGTTCATATTACATACAGAATATTTTACTGTTTCTGTCACTGAGAACATGATATACGTTTGACATAACTCATTAATTTCACAGTATCTAAGACAAAGAGGTTTGCAAATGTCAGAAAGATACAAATTGTAATGTGTAAGATTACCACCAAATCTGTAAATTTTCACATTTTATTCATTGATGTAGACTCTGAGAATCTGTCTGTAGATGGACTTGAAATACTAAATTGTAGTACCTGACAAAAGATTCCACCACTTTTGAGTATTGCATGAGAGATTTTTATACAGGTGAATAGGCATATATAATGGATACAATTGTCTTCAGCTTTGTAATGAGCAGTTGTAGTAAAAAAAATGCAATTTTAGGTAAAGGTGAGAAACTCCCATGCAGGCTTGAAGTCCTGACTCTGTAAAGAATTGTGCTTGATTTTTCAAATGTCATAGTATCAAAATCTTTCAGTAAAGTACACTGTTGAGTTTCTTACCATTAGTGATAAGCACTCATTCTTCCATTGGCTCCCATGGTTTGTGGGTTTACTGGCTTGCTGTTCTCAACTGTAAACTCTAACAGCATTAAGTATAGTGAGAAAGATATATATCCATGGTGGAGTGACAAGCCTGTTTGGGAAGCATTGGCAATTCTAGGGATAGTATGTAGCATAGAAGATTATAGTATGGAGGGTGCATGTGAAGTAATTGTCTCATGAAACAAAGTTTCCTTACTCCCTTCTTCAAGCTTCTAGTGTCATTAAGTGCCAGTATTTCAGTTTCTCAAGTAGTCTCTGCCTATTGCTCTTTCATTGGAATGCTTTTTAAGCTTAGTTTGAAGTTTAGATGCTTCTGGAGTTTTAACATTATTACCATTTATTAGAAGGAAAGCCTTTTGTAATAGCTAATATTTGCCATCACTCTGCTTTACTTGAAATGTAAAGGTGGGATGTTACCACCTGTTATTACATGGTTTTCACTTCCATAATATTTGGTAAAAGTAAAACCAGCGTGGCAGAAGACTGAGGACAGTAAGACAGAAGTGGTAGACACAAATGCCAAGATGCAGGGTGGAAAGGAAGGAAGATAGCAAGAGCAAAGAGAAGTGAAATATATCTGTGCTGATCTGGTAGTAGTTTGGTTTTAGGGGTGGACTTATTCCTTCCACTTAAATTATTCTAGTTCTTATAGAAAAGGTGTTCTAGACAATCCAGTTTGTTTGGACTGCATTTTTGGTGATATGAAAAACAAAAGTATGGAAATAAGAAAGCAGTAAAACTTGGAGTTACAAAAAATAAAAACCAAATAATAGTCCAGTACTTTTGCTTGGCAGCAGTACCTTTGCATTGGACTGATGAAGCAACAGTAGTATAGTAATGCCTTCTTCCTGTCAGTAGATACTTAAGTCATCTGTACTTGTAGAATAGGGACTTCAATTCTTTCTTTTACAACGAAAAAAACTGAGAACAAGGGCATCTTGCTCAAAGTCACTCAATAATCAACAGCAGATCTGGGAATGAAGCAGTCCAGTATACTTTTAGATTAATGGAAGCTCTGGGAAGCACAGACGCTCCTGCTGTCCTCTTGTGGGCCATGGGGTACAGGTCAGGTCTGACACACAGTAATGGGAAGAATGTTGTTAATGCCTGTGGACTCCCAACTAGTAGAACTAACATAATCTAATCTAACCATGTGTTTGTGAATTACCTTAGATGAAGACATCATAGTGTGGCTGGATTTGGGATTTCACAGCAGAGGACATCAGGCAATCAGCTTAATGGTGTATAAGTGAGAAACTTTTCCCAGCTGCTCTGTCATTATGGCATAGTGGATCTACAATTGCCTCTTTAGTGGGTGTTCTTATATACTGGAAGATAGGAAAGAATGCACTAAACACCAAAGGAGAGAAAAATATCTCTCTCCTTAGCTGCCTTTCCAGCTATGACATAAGATGTTAAAGAAATAAACTGTCAGTATCAGACTTTCCTTGTCTTTCCTTGTCTCCTACCTTCTCTGTGCTCCAACTGCCTCAAATCAGCTGCATGCTCTAGTATCAAAGGGGGATGGATACCTAAAGAAGAATGTTTGGTACAAATGCAAAACATACTGTTCCTAATAAAAAGATTCAGTTGTAAAAGGTTCTGAAGGCTCTTTGTATTCCTGGGTCTTCAAGGACAGGCCAAAGAAATAGAGCAGACCCATTCCTGGTAAAAGGCTAGAAATACCCCAATTTAATCGTACAATAACTAAATACATTTGATGTTCTTGAGATGTGCCCAAGAGTTGTTCTGACTGAATTTGTTTTTTCTTGTAAAATTCTAAAAATTTCAACATGAGCCAAGTCTGATCCATTCTAAGAGCTACAAGAGGTGCCACTCCATAGAGTTTCCATTGTTTGTTTTCTAACCTATGTATATGAGCCAGGAGAAATTGTTGTGTCTGCTCAACCCAAAGGAGGCTGGGAAATTATTGTAATTTTTGAAGCTTTAGAAGAGATAAAGCTATTTACTACACCTAATTTTAGTTTCAGCGTGAATGAACCTTTGTTAAGTTTCAGATGTGTGCTCCAAATTACACTATATGGTACTTGATGCTAAAAATTAAACTGAAAGAAGTTTTATTAAGAAAACAGGTGCTGGTGACATTTCAGTGTTAGAGTATTTCATTGTTAGGGAAGATTAGTAATTTACAGCAGTTGCTACCAAAAGGCAGATCAATAAAATAGAAATGTGTTCTGGCCATCAGATTTTATATTATGCATGTGATGATTGAGTACTTTGTCATAAATTCAGTCTTTCATCCTGATACCCGATTATAGCAGAAGGAACAGTAAAATGCTTGTTATTTATCATGGGATGCTGGTTTCAGATAGGAGACCTATTTAACCTATATGCACACCCTTAGTGCTCAGCATTTGCTTTTTCCTAAGGGACAACTATATATAGTTTTGAAGATAAGATTATTTGTATCCTGTATGTCCTGTTGAATTAGGGCTGAAAACAGAAATGCTATTGGCAAAGCTGTCACAGCTTTTTAGTTCATTTTTGCAAACGAGTGACCTGCAGCAGTGGGGGATGGGCAGGCCTAGGAATGGGAAGCAAGGAGGCTTCAGGAAAGCAGGCACATCCCTGCATCATTATTACAAACATAATTTGCAAAATGTTTTTTCTTCTCTGCCTCTCTGCTGCCTGTGACTGACCAATGTCTGCCACAGCCATGTGTGGTACAGAGGTAGGAGGAACAGCCAGAGTGATTAATAGGAACAGAGCATTTTAACCACTTAAAAACAATCGGAGATTGTTATTTTTCCTTCCTTGACTGGAAAGTTTCTGACCTAATGTACCTGACCCAGATGATCATGCTTGTCAGTGTCTGTCCTTCCGTATCTCTAAGCAGGAGGGGCAACCCAGCTGGGGTCATGTTCTTGATTTCATTAATCTTCTGCTGTGAAACAACTTTCCCATCATAAAGTAGCTTGGAAAGCATGGAGAAGAAATAATAAAAATCTCAGAACCTAGACACCTCCTTCTCCCTGCTTAGGGAGAGGATCAAGAGGATATGACCTTACAATTTCTCTTCTTCCTCTGGGAAGTCTCCATTCTAGATGCCCAGCTGAGTTGTCTCTACCTTTAGGGGCAACCTGGTAACTGTTTTTCTGGGATTGGGAGGAGAGGATCTCAGCACCTCAGGATGACCTGAAGTCTTGTTCAAGACCCTGGAAAGCTCTTCTATCCCAATAGGAGAGCCCTGGAAAGATCCCTCACTGCTAGGCAGCAAACGGAGTAGCAGGTACTTGTGCAAATACTGCCATATTTGGAGGGCCGAGGAGAGTAATGTAGAGCTGTTCTAGGAGCTGATGTTGGGGAGGGTACCCTGATGGTCCACTGGGTGGCAGAGAGATAGGGACCAGAGGAGCAGCCTTGAGGGCTTCAACCATTTATTGAACAAATCAGATACTCGATAGCTCTTGCCCAGAGGCTGTCGTGTGGATTCCCCAGCTCTAATAAAGAGTCTGGTATACAGTTGTCATTTCTTCTAAATAAAAACCTATGCATCTTCTGTGCATGTAGATGATAAACAGTGAATAGATGTTTGGTTGAGTATTTGGCTTATTAGACAAAAGAAGTTCCAGCAATCCACAGCCAGCAGATGAGAAATCATCAGAAAATGCAGCATTCACAAAATGTAATAATTGAAGAAAACGAAATACTAGACATGAATTATAATGTAACTAAGCTAGAAGGGCTGGAGCTGCTTGCTCTCTTTATTTTTAAAGAAAGTACTTGTGGCCAAGTAGATCATAATAGATCTGATGAAAGAGAATTTCTGAAAGGAGTAACTGCTGCTGCTCTACTTGGGTTTGGCTGCAATAATGAATGATGTTCATAATTGTTTTCTATTTCTGAACACACAGGAGATTTAGACCACCACTGTAGTTCTTATTAAATCTATTTCTTTCCATTTATTAGTTAGTAAATATTAGCTCATGAATGCTGATAAATAGCTCCCCTTTTGAGTCATCTGATTTGCTGCTGGCAAAATGGTAGTTTACATTGTTGAGACGTAGCAATTCCAACAATGTTATCACCAAGTGCAAGCAGTCAGTGAATTTTTAGAGGCTGTCTCAGATGGGCCTGTGTGTATAGGAGTCTGCTCTTCTCCACTGCTAATAAACGCTTCATCTTTGCCTGTAATTGTGGCAGAATGGAAATGGTGCTTAGGAGCCTGGCTGTGAGATTGCAGCAAATGGCTGCAACCTATGTTTAATGTAGTGGTACTAATGAATTCTGAGAATTAATTTTCAACTAAGAAAAGCATGATGGAAGATACTAGAATTTCAAATTAGGTAATGGATTGACTTCATCAAGGCAAACATGTACTATGTTTGTTTCCTTGTCAATCTCTACATACTTACCCTTCACATTATTTTAGATCCAAAAAACAGCAGACCAAGTATGATCATACTCTCATCATACCTTATATAAAACCCATCTTGTAGATTTGCTAGTCAGTTTGCTCAGAGCAAGGCAGTCTCACCACTTTTTATTTTTAAATAATTTCCACAGGCCAAACAAATTGGCTTAATTTGCAGGTGCATCACATTTGTTGGTTTTATGTGTAATTGCAGCGTGGTTGAAGTTTGACAGTGCCTAAGCTAACTGTCTGCTTTGGTCTTAAAGGAATACTGAGATGAGCACCTGAAGACACTTTAGTTTTCTACTTTCCTCAGAAGCAAATCCTTCAGTGATGACTTCTTAATATTTTTTTACTTGCACAATGCACACACTGATTTCTGTTGGCTGCATTGAGTAAGAATATTTTCTGATAAAAGCTGTTTTGTTACTGGACCTCTTTCAAATGTTAATATCACTGGTATTTTGTGTATTCATTCTTGATTGTTTTTTTTCTGAACTTAATACCTGTCCTTACTGAATGTATTGGTGACTTTGGACTCAGGCACCCCTATGATTAACCTTTTTCATACATTATAGTTCTATTTCAGGGGCCAGTTCAGTAGAAAACAGTGTGATAATGCTCACCTTTGTTCAGGCTTTAGTATCGTAAGAGCTGATATTCTGTATTAAATTATTCTTTTCTGAAGAGCAGTATAGTGTCTGTACTGCTTCCAGTGTAGGAGATGATGCCTTACTGAACACCTGCAGTGACACTGGCAGTCTGATGCACCATTTTTCACTAGCACATAGAAATGAGGTAATGTTTTTAAACTAAACAAGGGTAGATTCAGATTAGATGTAAGGGAGAAATTTTTACAATGAGGGTGGTGAAACACTGGAAGAGATTGCCAAGAGAGGTGGTAGGTGGAAACATTCAAGGTAGGTTGGATGGGGCTCTGAGCAACCTGATCTGGTTAAAGATGTCCCTGCTCGTGGCAGGGGGGCTGGACTAGATGGCCTTTAAAGGTCCCTTCCAACCCAAACTATTCTATGATTCTAAGACATAACTTCACTTGGATTCAGTTATATTACTGAAAAATTCCAGATGTAATCAAATTTATCAAGAAAAATTATATCTTAACAATATAGCATAAATACTAGAAATTTGTAATTATTGTTAGAATGATAAAATTCACATGAATGCATGAGCTTTACAGACTGAAATCTCCATGTCAGATACTTGCCATCAATCTGTGATTTTTGTATGCTGCATAGTTTTTTGGTGTTGTTTTTTTTTTTTCCCTTGGCCTTTCTGATTAATATTATCTTTCTTTTCAAATGCTTTTTACCTTTTTCTCAGGAAATATATAAATTTAACCAGGATGGGCATGAATCATATTGTCTGTGTGGGTGTATTGACTTTTAAAAAAAATGGATCACAAAAAGAAAAGGTTGGGGGAGTGGCTTGTCAGAACCTGTTGAAGGCTCATGATGGATTTCTTCATGGGAGGGAAGGACTGGTGTTTATAGCCTTGCACTCAGAGGGATGGAGATACAGCAGGTTCTGTTATTTCAGTTTTTCTACCAGGAGGCTACAGTTCTGTAGCAAAATTCACCAAACTGGTAGCATGTTTTACAGACTGTCTTTTCTGGAGTAGGTGTACCAAGAAGAGGTTGGGAGGATGGTTTTCAGGAACTTAAAGTATTAAAATTGTGTTGAAAGATATTTCAGGATCATTTTAAGACCAGACTTTAGGCTTCAGTAAAGTATTTGAGGTGAGGCTATACTTTAATAATTTGCTAATCTGCTTGGTAGTATTTTAAATCAATTAATGTGTATGATTTTTTTTTTTTAAATGTGGTTCAACTTTTGCAAATTGTTATTGATACTGCTAGAATATAAAATGTTCTAAAAGATATTAAAGTTTCACTGAACTTTTGGCTAAAAAGATAATCTTTATTTGTGGTATTTGGCCCTGTTAAGGAAGCATGTTACGTATATCACTTAATATCAGCAAATATGAGATGTAAATGTGAAGGATGTAATAGGAATGCATCTCATCAAATAAACTCACCTTGAGCTATTATTTGCTGAAATGATGTACTGAATTGCAGCATTTCTTTTCATATTCTCAAATAATGTCAATATTATTATTTGAGCAAGATGAACAGAATACTTTAATATAAAGAATTAAAGGGTACTTTAAAGCAGTCCAATCCTGTTAGATCATTCTCCTGTTTAGTCTCTTTCAGCTTTACTGTACAGAATTCAACTTTAAGCATGATTTCCTCAATTTTAAATCTCAATTACAGAAATTAGCATGATACTTCATTTTATGCAAATTTAATAGGATGTATCTCTTTACTCATTACTAGATCACCTGTTCCTATCACAGACAGAACTTTGGTACCCTGACTAGCATTTACGTCTGACTCATTCATTTCTCTTCCAGTCTGAATTATGTAGGTTTGCAGAATTTTCTGTGGTTCCTATGCTAACATGTATCATTGCAATATAGAAGATCTACCTGAAACATTTGCTTTAAAAACAAAACAAAGCTCTGTATCAAATTGTCCTGACTAGTGTTGTATCACAGATTTCACTTGTGGTTTTTATTAGTCTATATCCTGCAGTTCCTAGCCAAAACTCTCATTGAAGAATAGGTAGAAAATTAAAGTGAATTCATTGTCTATTCATCTTAGGTTTTGTTTAATGTATAGTAACTGTGCAGCACCTACAAGATATGTTGCCATTTTTTCATAGTAAGCTAGTTACAGTTAAAAAGAGAGATTAAATAAGCTCAAATTCATAGCTTTTATACTACTATACTTGTAGTGCCACTTCACTTAGTTAAGTATTTTATGCTAGAATTGTTCCAATGTAGAGGAAGAGTCTTGTTTCATACTGAGGAACTCAAATTTGTGGGAAAATAAACCACTGTACAATAACAGCCACACAGTAAACCAATTCAAATCGTGCTATAATGAAGTAACATCATTGCCTGAGACCACTATTTCTCTGTCATAGGTGTCTTATCAAGGATTTTGAAAAGCGTCCTTCAGTCACCCACCTTCTGGAGCATCCATTTATTAAACAAGTACATGGTAGAGATATGTCTCTGCAAAAACAGCTGGCGGAGCTCATTCAAGAACAGCAGCAGCTAGGCTCCATAGCCAAAACAAGGTACTGTACAACATATCTCCTGCATCCCTCCTTTTCCACGCTAATCCTGGAAGCACAGTTTGAAACTTCACTTTTACTGTCTCGAATGATCATATTATTGCATTGACTAGCAATATTATTAGCAGTAAGTGCTGCATACCATGTGAATGCAAGAGCCATTTTCCCACTGATACTTTTTAAAGCTAATTTGATCAGCCATAATGCAATCTTCTCCTTGCCCTTCTTCCTCCTACTGATTTCTGTTCTATATGTATTCAGTTTTGGTTCAGTCACAGGGATGTTAATAATTCCAGAATGTTCTAGTTTGTGGAAATGCATTATATTGGCATGATGAAAAATTCTATGATATTTTGGTATCATTAAAAATATAACTGTGAACAATGAAGTGCCTACTAGAATAGGTTAAGAACGAAAGACGCTAAAGTTTGCTGTTTGGTTAGATACTTTTAGTAAGAAGGCTATTCAGTACTTAAAGTAATTGTTTTGTCTGTAGTTTAATAGTAACTGCTATTTTTCATTCAGCCTAGAAATTAATCTGAAAATATGCTTAAAAAGGAATGAATGTTTATCAGTGGCAGTGGGATTTTTTACTTTTGAGGCTGATTGTGAATATGTCTTAGTTTAGTTGTCCAGAGGGTGGCAGAATTTCACTGCTTCAAAAGAAGATTAAATGCAAATGAACATACCTTCCCAAGCTCAGCAGTCATTCTGTAATATGAAATTTGTCAAGAGTGAGATAAGCTCTGGGCCATTATTATAAACAAACACCTACTAATGTTGATGAAGAAAATTAAATACCATGATTCATAAGTCATAAACATGTATATACTTACGGCATGTAAGACTCTAGCTTAAATGCTAAAAGCCCAAACAAAAATGTACAAGTTAAAATAAAGGAATAGCTGTAAGTACAGTTTCAAGGTGAAGTTGACTTCTGTGGGTTTTTTGTTTGTTTGTTTGCTTTTTTCTTTTCTGGAAAAATACACCATGAACCACTTACTGTGGGTGAGGGAGCTGTGCCAGCGTTACAGTAGAAGTTTCTGCTGTATCTAACCTCCTAAGCAGATCTGTCCCATGAGATCACAGATCAGATTACCTACAGCTGTGGGTCCGCTGGCCCGAAAGGTATCAGAGTTTTCCCAGCTGTTGACTGAATAGAAGGTATAGACAGAGTGATATGATCCTTGTGCTAAGGGGAGCTCTGAAATGGATTTCTCATGGTATTCCAGTACATTCTTCTGGAATCTATCTCCATAATGTGGAGTGAGAAGGCATCAAGACCAAGACAGCGTTTCTTTCCTCAAGCCTTTCTGTATGTGAATTGGGAGTGCTGTGACAGAAAAGCTTCTGCACCTTGTGCTTATGCATGACTGCAATGTAGGAAGGATTTTGCTTCCCAGCACCCCCAGTATGAGTCAGTGCTCACCTAAGGTTGTTTAGCTTGTCTATCCTGTAACTCACCTAACCCATCTTAAGTATTTTGTTTGTCAAGGGTGATTATTTGCAACTTTTATGCAGTAGCACCTGCAGATTGCAGTGATGAAGGGAACTCTATTGCAATGAGTTTAATCATAATCTTATCCTCCCTACCAGTCAAATTCTATTATTGTCCCTGATGCCCCCTAATTTACTTGGCCAGCTAGTTCCATGTTCCCTCTTCCAGGTCATTTCCTGACCCATCTTTCCCATTAGTCTCTATTCACTGCTCATTCTGTTTGTCCTTAAGGCTTTGTTCTCCAGCTAGTCAGCTTCTTGTGTCTTCTTCCTCTACCACTCCAATAGCCTCTGTTTCTAATCTCCACATTCTTCAGCAAGTTCTAGTTCACATTATTCTATTTTTTCCAGCCATTTCTCTGTTCCTTCTCACCTGATAATATAGCTTGTAGCCCTCTTGTTCTTTCTGATCACTGAATTCACCTTTCCCAGGTTTGTTACAGTTTCTCTTCTACTCTTAAAGCTCTACTCTCAGCAGACTCTTTGTATTCATCTTGTTCTTGTCTGGACTCTTGATTTGCCTCTGAATTAAATTGGTTCTTCCTCTAAAAGTGAAAAATAAGAGGGGAGACATGATTAGGCTGCTGGAGAAATAGTCATCTTTACCTTCACTTTGAAGCATTTTTTAAAATCAGAGAGGATGTTGTCACAGTCTCTCACTCATGGGTTTTTTCTTTTTTCTTTTTCTCTCTCTTTTTTTTTTTAACTTTACAAATCTTGTACTCACACAAGGACTGTGAAATACTTTCAGGATGCTTTCAGGTTATTCAAATAGTGTCCTTGTGCGTAATAAAACTGTGAGAACAAGAAATGTAATTCATTCCTAAAGACTTGCACCTCACGTAGCAGTAAATTGCAGAACTGAAAAATAGGAATCTATGTTACAGTAAGGTGTGGACAACAGAACATGCAAACATTGGTGAGGAATAATAAGCAGAATTATAAAAATGGTTTTGTACAGTAACAACTGAGTGTCGATAAAGACTTTGTGGCTAGTTCTGTGGTCTCTAAGTAAAGAAGGGTACGCAAGTCAAGTTGATTGTAATCCTGCTGTATTTCAGTGATAAGTTCTTCAAGACAGAGATTCATGCAGTTACCAAGAATGTTTAGGCACCCTTTGATTTATAAGACACAAACATATTAGAGGTTTGTGTTTTATTCCTCATTCTCTCTGAATTCCTGTGTAACCTCTATTAAATCACTTACCCTCAATATTTCTGTTCTTCCACTTATGAAATGGCTATTAATAGCTTTACTTAATATGTTATACCTACAAAAAAAATAGATAGCAGTTTGTCTGAGGCAAGAACTTTGTCTTTTCCTTGTTCTACAAAGCTGTATTATACCTTTGGTTACTGTAAACCTGTTACTGAAGAGGAACGTACATAATGCCTGAAGCTCTAGCCATTTTACTTTCATTCTTTCTGCCCTAGAGTCTGGAAAGACTCTAGGCAAACATACATTGCAGATTACAGATAATGTTAATTCTAATTTAACAGTAAACATTTTCTCTGCTTGTGTAGATTATATTTTTGTTAAACAGTGTTTAAGTGTGTTTGATAATCCATTTAGGGAGATTAGAAGAGAGAGCTGCTCACTTTCCAAATACGCCTTCTGATCTCATGAACTCATTTGTATGGTCAGTTGCTTTTTTGATTCATAGTACAAGAGATTTCAGCATCCAGGCTGATTGCCAACCTGCTAAAGGAAGAAGTCAGAAGGGATTTAGTCTGTTTCCTAATATTCTTAAATGTTAAATGACTCTTTGTGCTGTCTACCTTGGCAAAATGTACTGCAATAAGTGGGCATGTTCTTTGGAGTATGTTTGTACACATCAAAAATTATCCCTGCTCTTTTGTCCTTCTCAGGACTTAATCTAAACCTAACGGATCTGACAGCTGGTTCAGTGTTGAAAAAGTGAAAAAACATATGTCAAAACTTCCAAAGTCCTTTAAGCTAGACAGTATCTCAAGTTCCATTAAGTAATGTTTAAAAATACAGTGGAACTTGCCATGGAGACCTTTAAAAGGGGAATTCAAAATTAGAACTCTTTATTTTCCCAGGTCTTCCTTGCATGACTTTTGGTAATAAAATATTGTATCCTTTACTTTCTCAAAAAAGTAAACTGTCCCTTTTATTCCATAAAAACACAAAATAGAAAATATTTTAGTGGCTTGTGAGTAGAAGTATTGGAAAACTGGAGGATTTTTAATGTTTAACTGAAGTTTTGAAAAGTACTGACCATCAGCAGAAGTGAATGTTTTTTTTTTCCCTGTTGAATGTACAACAATTAAAAAGTTACCTATTTATGAACAACCTTAAAATAACAGATTGCTCTATCCAGTACAGCATGCAGGATAAAAAGCAAAGTCACAATAGCATGTGAGATGGAGAAATTCAAATGTAGTAGCAGATCTATTGACTGACTTTTGTCTGTGGTGGAGGAGCAGAACATCAAGGAGGAAAGTACATGATTAAAAGCTTAGAATTGAAAACAGTGAAGAAGAGTTTTCACAAAATGCATTCTAAAAATTTTGCCCTTGGTAATATTTTTATAAGCCATCTTTCACAAGTTTTAGATACTGTGGATCTCCATGTGGCATTTGGCTGTTTTTTCAGGGAAAGTTAATGTGGGGCAGCTATATGAAATGGAGTAGATAAGTCTATAAAGATTTTAAGGTAACAAAAATATTTAATAATTTGCAGTTTTAAAATTTACAATTGCAACCTACACTTATTAATCTACATGCAATCTAATTGCAGTCTACATTAATTTTGTTAGCCCTGTCTTTCAAAGATCACAGCAGCCGAAGTTGAGTAAAACCATGGTCTTCTATGTTTCCTCAAGTGATTAATAACTCCTGGGCTGAAATTTCTATAATTGATTTGATGTTTGAGAGTTAATGTTGATCAAGTATCAAATGGTTTTGGTTATATGGTTCAAAGTGGCAATTTCCCAGTTATCAGCACCTTTGAAGAGGCCCACTCCAGAGGTGGCTCATTTTTCTCTTGGATGTTTTCATACAGTCTGGGTAGCTTATGTTCCTGTCTATAAATAGGCTTCTTCATAGGAATCAACCAGAAAAGGTCTTCTACCAGCCTCTGGTTTCAGTTTTTAAAAGAATGAAAAAACTTTAGTGTTTGCATGGATAAGGTTTTAAACAAGTTTACTGTAGACGGTAGAGTGTTCAGAGTTTACTGGTTTGGGACCCACTGGGTCAGTGTGCTACTACTGGTCACGATTTAGAAGTTTCTGCAGTGGGAAACAGTTATGAAGCCTTGCATTTTGAAGGATAAAATGCACATCTGTACATGAGGAAGAATCATATTTGAAGAAGCCTGGGGAAAAAAATAGGAAAAATGAAAAAAAAAGCAAAAAGAAATCAAAGCATCTAATAGTTTGGGAAGGGCAGGTATGTTCAGGCTACCTTGTCAGATATTAAGATGAGATTATGGAGGTCTGGCAACTACCCCCTTCTTATTAGCCAGCTGGATTATAGCAGCAGTCCATCCAAGGAAGTAATTCTTACAACCAGATATTTAGCTTCTCTGCCAGCTCACATTTAGTTTTGAAAGCAATTAACTACAAGGAACTTGATTGCATCCAGCCAGTAATTTCCTTTGGACTTGGAGATAATAACAGAAACAGAACCATAAATAGTCCTCTGATGCTATACACAACATAATTTGATGCAATTCTCTAGCCTTCATCCGTATGAATATTAGGCAAATGAATTGAAAACTTTTTTCTTTTTCTTTTTCTTTTTTTTTTTTATTCAGAATGCTGCTGTGGCCCCCAAAAGTGATCCTTGGACTGATTATAGTGTATGTGTTTTCACTGGAGGTTGTACAGTTTTTTGTTATAGCTGAGGCATTTTTATTGTAATTAAAGCTGTATCAGTGTTTCTATTATGACCTTGCCTCAATAAATTACTCCAGGCTGCAACTTGATGTACAGGAGCAAAACTCACACTTAGCAATGCACAGGAAATAGACTGTTTCCCTATGTGGCAAAAGCACATTCTCCACTCTTTTTCTTTCTCACTAAGTTGATATTTTTCTTGTAAATCTCAGTTTAAGTGCATTTCATTTTAAAATGGGCAATAATGTAAAGAACAAGAAGTACAGAAACGGTTTTTCCTATGTGAGTCCTAGAAAAAAAACAACAGTAAATGTAAATGCTTAACTGCACCAAGAGGCCAAAGTAAAGGCACCCATAAAAGAACTTTAAGGGTGGGTGAGAGGGAGGTCAGAGAGGAAGCTACCCAATGAACATACAAATTCTTGGTCCATACTGCTTTATTGCTCAGGCTGGACCTGCCAGCAAGATGACTTTTCAGTCTAGAAGTCTGTGTGGTCCATCTAGCTATTCCTTCCCCACCATCAGCTTGATGGCAGGGTCGTATGAGTATATAGCTATTTACGATGCAGTTCTAGTACTATGGCTGGTGTCTAGTACAAAAAGAGGTCATTTTCTTTTAAACTGTCTCTTCCCTGCAAGCAGAACTAATGAATGCTTCCCATCCTCTTCATTGTCTCCCAAGGGAGAAATGCTTCTCACCTTTTTCTCCTCCAAAATCCAAGAAAACTCTGTCCCTTTCAGCTATTCCTGCCTGATAAAGAGGCAAAGGGAAGGTGCTTAGGAGGACAGAAACTTTTTCAACAGACAGTGCTCATCACTGGAATAAATCTAATGCTGCTCTTCAGGTTTGATAAGGTTAGGCACCTTGAGTGACTTGTCCTGTACACCACTCCTTTTCACAGAATCACAGAATTCTAGGGTTGGAAGGGACCTCGAAGGATCATCTAGTCCAACCCCCCTGCCAGAGCAGGGTCACCTAGAGTACATCACACAGGAACGCATCCAGGTGGGTTTTGAATGTCTCCAGGGAAAGAGACTCCACAACCTCTCTGGGCAGCCTGTTCCAGTGCTCCGTCACTCGCACAGTGAAAAAGTTTTTCCTGATATTCACCTGGAACCTCCTATGCTCCAGTTTACAACCATTGCCCCTTGTCCTATCATTGGTCGTCACTGTAAAAAGCTTGGCTCTATCGTCCTGACCCTCACCCTTTACATATTTGTAAACATGGATGAGGTCACCCCTCAGCCTCCTTTTCTCCAAGCTAAAGAGCCCCAGCTCCCTCAGCCTCTCCTCATAAGGGAGATGTTCCACTCCCTTAATCATCTTAGTGGCTCTGCGCTGGACTCTCTCAAGCAGTTCCATGTCCTTCTTGAACTGTGGGGCCCAGAACTGGACACAATACTCCAGATGTGGCCTCACCAAGGCAGAATAGAGGGGGAGGAGAACCTCTCTCGACCTACTAACCACCCCCCTTCTAATGCACCCCAGGATGCCATTTGCCTTCTTGGCCACAAGGGCACATTGCTGGCTCATGGTCATCCTCCTGTCCACCAGGACCCCCAGGTCCCTTTCTCCTACACTGCTCTCCAGCAGGTCAGCCCCCAGCCTGTACTGGTGCATGGTGTTGTTCTTCCCCAGATGCAAAACTCTGCACTTGCCCTTGCTGAATTTCACTAAGTTTCTCCCCGCCCAACTCTCCAGCCTATCAAGGTTTCTTTGAATGGCAGCACAACCTTCTGGTGTGTCAGCCACTCCTCCCAGCTTAGTGTCATCAGCAAACTTGCTGAGGATACATTCTGTACCCTCATCCAGGTCGTTGATGAAGATATTGAACAACACCGGTCCCAGTACCGACCCCTGAGGGACTCCACTAGTTACTGACCTCCAGCTGGATTCTGTCCCATTAACTACAACTCTCTGACTTCTTCCCTTTAACCAGTTCTTGATCCACCTCACTACCTGATCACCAAACCCATACATTTTGTCAGTGGAGAGACTACAGCCTCCAGGGGATGATACAGAACATTGCTGGAACCTTAAGGCAAATAACCTAATACCTTTGATTTTCCTTTTGCTTAGAAATTGTACATTTTATATGTCATCAGAAAGGAAGGGTAATTGAAAAAATGGCTGATAATTCTACTTTTTATGCAAAAAAATATACTGACAATTATTTCCCCAATTAAGAGTGTTTCCTTCTGCTTTTGAAGATATTTTTAAAATATTTTAAAAGCAGATTGTATTTCTAATGTAAAATTGTGGAAATAATTAAAGGTGTTTCCTTCTGCTTTTGAAGATATTTTTAAAATATTTTAAAAGCAGATTGTATTTCTAATGTAAAATTCTGGAAATAATTAAAGGTTACTGTCTGTATTCTTCCTTCCCACTCTGTCAATGTATCTGCAGGTTATAGGGTCAGCAGAAAACTGATGAGGTCAGCAGGAGATTTGAAACTAATGTGATGTTATACTCCTAATATCCTCTTCCTAATCATGTACTTAGGAAAATGAGTTAAGCATAAGAAAAATATAAGCACAAAGGTATATATATATTACTAATATTTGACTAACATCAGTTTCTTTAGTTATTTATTTACATAGTATCAAAAAAACCCTTTCCAATTAAAAAATTGATTCATTTATCACCTAAGGAGAACAAACAGCAGGAGTTTAATACACGATCAGATAACAGATTAGTTTAGAAAGCCATTCAGCAAGTAGACATGCTTAGGTTTGAATGTGCCTTCCTTCCCCCTCCTCCCTGCACCTTTGGTAGATACATCCATACTTGCAGCTTGTTGCAGTTTAATATTGTGGCTGTGATGGTTTGCTCCAGGAACAAAAGCTTCACAGCTGAGTTATTTTAGCTATAATGTCTAGCCATCACTTCATTACTTACATCTGCATGAAATAAAGCAACTGTTAAAATATTTGCTTCATTTGTAGACTGAGGACTGCTCCTATCTCAAAAAGATTTACATTATTTACAACAGCATTCTTCTCTTCAGTGAAGTAAGAAGTTGGATTCTGGTTTGAAATGGAAACAACAGTTAGAAAGAAAAAGTAGTATGTTAGGGCCACTTACATGCGTTCCTACTCCACTGAGGATCTGTCTCGTCAGCAAAGTGTATTGTTCTTGAATATAGTGACTGCTTAAAAAAAAGCCAGAAAGAACTCACAACCCACCACCCAATCAAAGATTTGAAAATGAAAAATATAATTGAATGGAACTTTGAACAAATTCACATGATCTCTATACTGCCCACTGGAAATGATACCCACTCTAACAATTTTTCTTTCATAACTTCTTATTTGTGCTCTCCTTCTTTCATTTCTTCGTATCTACAACATCAAGCAAGCTACCATCTCTGGGAACATGGAGTGTAAAATAGAAGTCGGACTGTCAGCAAAACCTGTTATGTTTCCACTCTTTTATTTCCTAGATGACAAAACACTTGGTACAGTTTTATTTAATTACAATTCAAATACACCATTACAGAATAACTTTTCAGAACTCACAGAGTAGCCAAGAGTAAGTAACGAAAATAAATAAAAATAGACATAAAAGTATTAGGATCTCTGAATGAGATTTGCAATTGTCAGTGAAGCTATACTCATAGCTAACACTCTTCTCCTTCTTCTTTAGAGACTTTCCATGCAATAATTCTTTTGATAATATAATAGCTCTTGGATATGATAACATTCTCCTTACTGAATGAAAGCTGACTAGGTTTGAATGTAGAAGTGTACAGAAAGGGGGAAAAGCAAATGCTTCAATGATCATTTTTGAAACAGGCTTCCGTGCATATATGAAAATATGGTTAAAGAAAAAAAGACCTTCCACATTTTCATATTAACCTTCAATGTTATAGATGAACAGTGTTCCCTGCCAAGTCACAGAACCATTCTGTTAGTTGCTTGATATAACATTTAGCATTGTTTTGGGATGCGTGATCATGTGCTTCCTACTTTCTACATGTCAACTAATACAGAAACAATCTGTCAGGGACTGTCATTGAGGATCAATGCTGAATGTTACTCAGCGGGATGCAGACTGTATCTCAGTGGGTGTCCTCCTACTTTGCTTTGATTATATTTGTTGTGAGGAAAAGCCTAGTTGTACTTACAACATTCATATTTCACCCCCTCTGTGGAAGACATATTACAGCCTCTTGGTTTGTCCCAGTTTCAACAAGATAGGTTTTTTAAAAACATATACACAGCATTTTCAAAGATTCCTTCAGTATAATCTGATTATAAAGGGGTTATGTGACAGTTTGTCTCTGCTGCTTATTGTGTGGCTTAAATCTCTGAGGACAAGCTGACTGAACATCCATACAATTTAGAGTCTGATGGGAGACGTGGTTCAGAAATGTTTTGGGCCAGATCTAGGGTCATCTGAGGAGGCGCTTTGGCATACACCAAGGTAACAGAAGGATTTTATACTACTTATTGCTTCTTGTAACTTCATTAGGTGACAATACTGGGTAAGTGGGGGCAAGATTTAATTAAACTGAGTGATAGTTTATTATCTCAGAGTGAGGAGGGAAGGGAAAAGAGGGAGAATTCTTTTTTATACCTCACTATGAGCGGGGAGTAGTAAGCCTACAGATAAATCTTCATCTCTGAGCTTTGATAAATAGGTTTATACATTGCAAAAGAGAGAAAAGATATTACACTGGACATCAAGCTGACCTATTGCTTTTCTAAAAGGTTATTTCGAGCAAAAATATGTATTCCAGAGAGCGTGTCTGTTTTTTCTGCATGACAAAGACACTCACCCATGATTTCCCATTGCTTCTTAATATACAGTTTTATAACACTTGTGCTCTACTAACAAACTTCCAGGCATGAACAAATGCATACTAGAAGACCTTACCACGTGGGTGAAGCTGACAAGTACTCTCTAGATGACGATCTGGTAAATCTAGAAGTTCTAGATGAGGTACTGTCCGAGTAGCAGTTTCTGACAACTATGCCTCACATTTTGCCTCTTTCTGCTTTTTAGGCTTCTTTTAACAGAATGAGAAAAGTTCCTTCTTGCAAGCTTTTGTCTCACCATGGAAAAGGAATTGTCACGTGACTGATCTGCTATCATCACTTTTTTAATATTCTGTATAGTGACATAAAAGTAATAGCAGTGAATCCTATTATGTGGAATAATTTAAGTGACGTTAGTTTAAATGGTTTTGTGAGTTTCCTAAAATGTGAAGTTTATTCATGAAAATCTAGATCTAAGTGATTTTTCCTAAAATTGGTGAATTTATATAGAGTAATATGGTATCTACAGCTTCTGGATAAAAAGTGATAAAACAATATTTTACTGTATCACCTATATGCAAAGTACCTGTAAATTTTTATTGTAAATTTCATGCGAGCAAGAAAAAGCACTAGTGTGCTAGTGTCCTGTTTAAAAGAGTCTCTTACTACCACTTAAAATTTAATCCTTGAAATATTATTATCCTTGTTTCATGGTCAAATAAAAAATTAAATTGAAATGTACTACAAAGTTCAGCAATAATGTGCATGGCGATTTTCTCTGCAGAAGGTTTGCTTCTCAGGCTGCGAGTTGCCATTTAACTTAGTTTTATGGCATTAGCAAGAGTTTGGAAAATATTTGGTTTTGTGGTGTTGGCATTTGGCAAATAATTAGTAACACTTAGAGTAAGTATAATTTAATCAGTGTTCTCAGTGTATTTACAAAACTCTTCCTAAGATATTGTTTAACTATCAAACTTTTTGTAATCTTCTCAGGATACAATTATCCATCAACTGCAGAAACGCTATGCTGACTTACAAATTTATACTTATGTTGGAGACATTTTAATTGCCTTAAACCCCTTCCAGAGTCTCAGCATTTATTCTCCTCAGGTAAGAGAGACTCCAAGCTGTGGATTGTATTCACTTCATATTTTATATTAACACCACTGACTAAAATACTTAAACAATGTCGGAAGCTAGGAGCACAGACTAAACCCCAGCCTCCTCTTCTTCCAGAAAAGTGGGGCTACAGTTTTGTCTTTTTTCTTAATTTAGTGGCATTTGATTTCATTCCTTTATGCTTGATGGCAAAAATTCCACAAGAGGGATGAAGATTACCCCAGCCACAGCTGTGTCTCTTGTCCAGCACATTGGGCTTTCTTCTGGGAAACAGAAGATGGTTACATGAACCTCCTCATTCTGACTGTTGGGTTATTACATGTGCCATCAGCTGCTGCTTAAAAGAAACAAGTGAATCAAATGCTGTAAAGATAGAGGCAGCTTAATTCCCTACAAATATGAAGGGAACTGGAGCCATACATCTTAGTCTTCATGGATACCTAAATCAGGGCTGCAGGTAGATGGGCCAAATTTCAGATTCACTGCTATCCTTGAAGTTTCTTTTGTATAGCTTGGGTATTTCCTTGGTTGAATGCTTGTGTTTGAAATTCTGTTCCTTGTGATACAGTTCTCTTCACTGTCTTGTGCAGGAAACATCAGAGTGCATTTTAGGTATTCTAATTTTTATTCTGGAAGTTGAGCAGTGCCAAGAATTACCACTCTTCTTCCAGGTGATTCAGTGGAAGTTCTGTGGTAAAGCAGGCAACTACGTTCTGTTGAGCAGGCAGAAGATAGTCTCTGTCCTCTTTTCAGTTCTTAATTATGTGGTCAAGTTGCATATTTTGACTATTGTATGTTCTTCTTTAAATTTAGTTCTCCAAGCTTTACCATGGTGTGAAGCGTTCCTCAAATCCCCCTCACATATTTGCCTCTGCGGATGCTGCCTATCAAAGTATGGTTACATTCAGCAAAGATCAGGTAAGAATTTGTTCGTTTTAGTTTAGATTTCATATTGATCATACAGCCACTATGCTACATGGCTCTGGCTAATGTTCTGTTATGTTGTACTTTGGAATTTTTTTCTTTGGGCCTTTTATGCCTACGTAAGGAAAACCAAAGTACAAACCTAGTTGGGTTTGAGAATTCTGAAGAGGGCACAGTGGCATAAAAGAGACTAAAAAGTCAAATAAGATGATAGGGTTACCTGATCAGTCTAGTTTACTGGACACCCATGAAGTCCTGGCAGTTGATACCAGCTGCAGAGTGTTGCCTGTGATGCCCATCCTGCATGAGGTGTTGTAATAATTTACAGCTGTGTAAAATAAGAGGGTCTCAAAGCAATAGTGGATTAAGAGTTTGAACCACTTTTCCTTTGCATAAAGATGCCTTCAAGCCATGGATAATCAAATCCTTTAACTACAAGTCACAAAAAATAGGAACCATTAACTATTTTTTTAGTAGAAGATTTTAAGGATAGGTCTAATATGAATCTTCTGAGTATGTGGAAGTGCACTGGCCTGAGAGATGTCTAGTATGTCTCCAATGGCATATATGCTCTTTGATGGAGGCATTAAACAAAACAAGTAGTTATGTAGAATAAGTTATGTGAGAACTTGTTATATGGGGAAAATTTACTTTTGACATCAGCCCTTCACGCTGACTTTGTACATCTTTAATATTGTATGTTTCATACCCATTTAAGAAGTAATTTGCATTTAGAACTAAATCAGTTTCCTGTTTTCTGTTTGCAAAGGTTTACAGGAGCATGTTTATCTTCATTACCTGACTAATGTTATGTTGGTTCTTCAGGTAAAGATGCATTAGATAAACACTGTAGACAGATAAAAAAAGTATCGATTCTGTTTGTTTTATTCATTGAGCTTTTCCTTGTATTTTCCTGTGAAACCTGAAAATTGACTCCAAGTCTAACATTTCTCCTGAAGCTTAAGACAAGTGCTAGCCAATTAAACAAGGGTTTCATGAGTTCTACAAGAATTCATGGGCTTTAACTCTATAAACTGTTGTATTTTACTTCTCTAGTCACACAATAAAGGTAGGTATTGTAACCCTGCAAATCCATCACTGGGTTATCTGTTCCCAAAAAGAACAAAAATACCTGACAAGAAGCAAATAAATGAGCTTAGTTCTATATGAAGTACCATTACATTAAGTATTTTAGGACCTTGTATCTTTTTCCAGCCAAGGATCTTGTATGTTCACTGTGTGGTGCAAACAATGTTCAAGTGTTTGCATAAAAACACATGAATCTATGCAGCTGCTCAGTGTTAACATTTTAATTATATGTCAGTTGATACTGTACCTTAAGTAGACATATTTGTACTGGTGACTTATAGAACACATGAAAAAAAAAGTGGGAAATAATAAATGCTATTAACAGTTCTTGCTTGCTACGGCCTGAAGTGTTCGCGCTTCAGCGTTCAGGGCTGAACTGGCCTTCAAGGTGTACTGACCTTCTACTTCTGTCTTGTCCATGAAGCATAACAGCAGAAAGGAGGATACCAAGTGATTTAGACCATTGTAGCTAAGCTCTGAGTCTGGAGGCTGTTTTGGAGAGTCTATAAAATACCATGTGTTAAGGACTGCTGACTCAGGAAGGAGATGGTTATGTTCTTCCAGAATCATCCAATGAACAGATGCATATTTTTCTGAAATGTTTAGATGTTTGTTTGCTGTTCTAGCTTGAATATCAGCGTTGCCTGCAGAATAATCTCTGTACACAGCAGCAATTATTTAATATTATTTTTAAATTAATTATTTTTAAAGGTGGGAGCAGACTTTCTGGTTGGTGAATTAAATACAGCTGTATCCTGTGTTACATGTTAATTCATATGAAGTCAGTGCAGTGAGCTCAGATGTGCTGTTGAATTATGTTGCATCAGCTGAGCTGTGGCAATTTTCAGAGTTTTAGGCATTTGAAACAAGCTGCATGTGTGCATAGTGTGTGTTAGCCTGTAGAGGTGGTCACTCGTTTATGTGTCTTAGCCCTTAGAAATTCAGTCACTTCACATATATGCATGTTGCTATCAGGCATTGTGAGATGCATTTTGGTAATCTAGGGAATAAATTATTACATTGATCTTTCCTTTCAGAAGGGAGTTGACCCTTGAAGTATTTGTAGTCTTGGTACTAAACATTAAATAGCAGATAGGAGCAGTAATAACTGAAATCTGACCATGTGATGAGCTGTGCCCTTAACTTTTTTGTTTTGTGTGTTCAGTGCATTATCATCAGTGGGGAAAGTGGTGCTGGGAAGACAGAAAGTGCCCATCTTATCGTCCAACATTTGACCTTCTTGGGAAAGGTATTTCGTAGCCAATCATATAAAACTATGAACACATCCTCCCAACCCCATCCTCAATTTCCACTTTATTTAATCTTTGATACTTAAAGCTGTTTATGTGAATTCTCCCACTTGAGTTAGGGACAGAGTAATCATACGTGAGAATATTGAATTAAGATACTAGAGTGCGACCTGCAGCACACCATTCAATATTTTTTCAAAGAGAAGGTGCCAGATCCTGAGTGTTCAGTCCCTGTAGCCATCTACAGTATTTATCACATATAACAATTGTTCATTTATACAATAAAGAATGACAGGTCTTGCTAAGGCTCTAATCTAGAAGCTCTTACACATGGAAATGTTATGAGTAATGCAAAATTAAGTAGATGTGTTTAATTTTTGAAGGTTTTGGTACTCTAATTATATGAAACCTCAGAGGCAGAGAACAATTGCAGAGAAGGAAGAATCTGGTTTTTTCTACTTGTGGGAGACTTCCTCATCAATTTATTGGCCCTGTTGTTGTAGAAGTAGAAAGGTTAACACAGTATCCAAGTCCATACAAGCATGAGAAATGAATGCTATGCTTCTGAAGCAAGAATTGGGTTCTGGGTAAGCATTATATTCTTGTAATGATCCTTCTGATCTGTGTTTGTTTTGTCAAGGCCAGTAACCGTGCTTTGCGTGAGAAAATTCTTCAGGTGAACCCCCTGGTTGAAGCATTTGGGAATGCCTGCACTGCCATCAATGACAACTCGAGTCGCTTTGGAAAGTATCTGGAAATTATGTTTACGCCCACAGGAGCTGTAATGGGGGCAAAGATTTCTGAATATCTACTTGAAAAATCAAGGGTCATAAAACAGGCTGTGTAGGTATATTAATTGTCTGTCCTTTCATATTTATATAATGTTTGGATTCTGTTTAATTCTTAAAAATTCTTAATTTTCACTGCTTTTGTGTCTTCTGCTTAAAGCAGTGATGCTTTGTACAGTGCTATGACAACAAGAATAGTCAGTTAGATTCTTTGGACTGGAATCCAGAGCAGCTTCATTCTTTGAAGAAATATTGGGGTTGGCTGGGTTTTCTGTGTTTCACAGTTGCTGATCCCACACCATTAAAATAAGTGGGAAATTTCTTACCTGCTTCAGTGAGCTCATGATAAGAACTACTTTTACATTGTACAGATGCCACAAGAATATCACGTGTGCTTTAAAAGGATACTTTTTTTTTTTCCAGGGGAGAGAAAAATTTTCATATATTTTACTATATTTATGCTGGCCTTTATCATCAGAAGAAACTTTCTGAATATAGGCTTCCTGATAAAAAGCCTCCTAGGTAACTATCACTCGCTTGTTTTAATTGCTCGTTGTAATTAGCTATTGATCAGCTCTTACTTTCAGTATGATGTTGTAAAATCTCTCGTAATCCTTCTCCATCCCTTAAGGATCTTTTAATCCTCCTGAGCAAAGAAAAGGATGGACAATAAAGCATTACGCTATTTTGTATACTTATTTGTATTTCTTTGAGAACTTGAATTCTTTAAAGAGGAGGAGGAAGAAGAATCAAGCTTATTATTATGTAGATATTCTGTCGTACTTTCAAATCAGGACAATCACCTTACAGTTTTTTTACTGTAATGCTTCAATAAGAAACCAGAATATGCTTTGGAGTTGTGTTTTTTAATTGGTATTTGTACTTTGTGTGCATCTGATCTGTATTGGGTGAGGGGATGATGTGTGTGAAAAGTTGGTAACACTATAATATAAATGTTAACAAAGAATAAACAAAAGTTAGTGCAACAGAAACAAAAACTTCTTATGAATTAGCACCAAAGTATATAATTGGAAGATACTGAAATAAATATTCTTTCCAGCTACTGAGGTACTTGCATTGAAGTCACTGGAGGTTGTAGTGGCATATCTGCTAGTATGGTGTTTTCTTTGTCCCACTCTTATTTAGATATATTGATAATGAAACTGGAAGAGTAATGCATGATATTGTTACTAAAGATTCCTATGGAAGACAATTTGAAGCGATTCAGCATTGCTTTAGAATCATAGGATTCACTGACGAGGTAAGAGATCTAGTTGCTAAACTGTTGTTGACCTTCTATATAAAAACCCCCTCCGGTGCTGTCTGTGCACAGGCTGCCATTTGGTTTTGTGGACACACATGTGCTACAGAATCTCTCTTATGACAGAAATTAGCTGTGAAAGCTTAACCACACCATTGGAAGCCGAGAGCAGCCTGGGGTCTTGGTTGATACTCATGGAAGTCCATTCACAATTCTGTATCACACTGTTTGTGTGTCAATAGGAGCTTGCTTGAATTTGTAGAACTTGATCTCAGAGCAAGCGACAAGCTTTAATAGCCATTCCAGTGCCTACCTTTTTCTTTCATAGTCTAAATATGATCTATGTATCTAATTGGATTCCTTAAAAGTGCTTATTGTCATCTTTTACAGGAAGTGTACTCAGTGTACAGAATTCTGACCGGAATCTTAAATACTGGAAATATTGAGTTTGCTGCCATTTCTTCACAACACCAAACAGATAAAAGTGAGGTTCCCAACCCAGAAGCCTTAGATAATGGTAAATACATTTTAACACTGTCAGTTCTGTAAATCCATTTTGACTGTATTTGTGAGAATCTGTAACTTTTGGTAACAGTTGGGCAATGCTGGTGAATTCCACCATATAATCACAGTCACATATCTTTTTTTCCACTGTCTTTTCAGCTGCTGCACTATTAAGTATTGGGTCAGAAGAACTTCAAGAGGCCCTAACCTCCCACTGTGTTGTAACACGAGGGGAAACTATTATCCGAACAAACACTGTGGACAAAGCAGCTGATGTGCGAGATGCCATGTCTAAAGCACTTTATGGCCGGCTCTTCAGCTGGATCGTAAATCGTATTAATACGCTGCTTCAGCCAGATAAAAATATATGGCAAGTTACACATCACTGAATCATGTGTGTTTACAGTGCATATGTCTTTGATGGGTTCATCTGTTTGTATATTTTTGATTTTGCAGAAATGGTGCTGTGTTTATTTTGGCCAAGGCTTCAAAATGGCTTTCATGTTGTGATACTGAGTTCTGTTTCCAGGACATTAAGCCCAATATTTTCAAGGAGCTGAGTGGAATTTAGCCACTGAAGTCAATGGAAATTGGGTGGTTAAAATGCTGTACAATTCTTTGAAAAAATGCTTCCAAAGGCTCGTAAATAATTGGAGTACCCTGAAAAACTTTAGTATGTATACAAAGTCCTTACAATCCTTCTGCTTTTGCAAGCTAGTAGTAAACACAGATCTCAGATTAGTATTGTGCTGCTACTTGAGATGTAAGTGATAATTTCTTATTTTTCATAATTACAGAAACCTTCACATTGTGCATCCTTATGGTTTTGTTGCCAGTTACTGATCTGGCTGCTTTGGTCTTTTCAAGCTGTAGAGATTTTTAGAAATAAGAGAACCCTTTAGGTCATGTGAAAATGCTTCTGATTTGAGGTGTCTCCTTGGCATTTCACTATATATAGATGTGACTTCATCCATACTTGAAGTTCTAATGGTGACTCTGGTATGAGTACACTTGAGCTAGACATGAGCTCGTAACAGTCCAGTTTGTAGCAGCAGCAGATTTGGTAATTACCCCTCTGACTGAGTATAGCAAAAATATGCTATTAAAGCTTGACACCTTTTGTCTACCTGAAGGAGCAGATAATAGATTTTATTTGGAATCTGCCTATTGAAACCACTTGTTTTAACATGACTGCTAAGTGCCTGTTACTATGTACATATTCTACTGCCTTCTTTATGGAAATTTGCAAGAAGCAAGTGGGAAACAAAGGTGTTAACACTGCTGAACAAATGTGCAAGTTGTCTTAGGTTCACGTACACTGTTTTCCCCTCTCTTTTTGCAGAAGATTGAATTGATTATGGAACCTTAGTTATTTTTATTTTAATTTGGTGTTGCCTATCATGAATTCTGTTTGTATTTTCACATGCAGCAGTGCTGAAAATGGGATGAATGTTGGGATATTAGACATATTTGGATTTGAGAACTTCGCAAAAAATTCCTTTGAACAGCTGTGCATAAATATTGCTAATGAACAGATCCAGTTTTATTTCAATCAACATATCTTTGCACTTGAACAGGTAAATTCAACTCTGATAGGTCTAGTTAAATCAGCTGTCCTAAACTATAAATCATGTTCAAGAGTACATTATAAACTATAAAATGGGTATGTGATTTAAATGGAAGATAATGACATCTTTCAGTTGAAGTTTTGTAAATAATGTTGTTGGGACCTATAGAGTATTGCTATGCATCCTAAATATCCTAATGATGACGTTGTTTTTACTGGTTCAATATTAAAACTGTGCTGCTGACTTTGTAGATGGAATATCAGAGTGAGGGAATTGATGTTACTGCAGTGGAATATGAGGACAACCGTCCACTTCTAGATATGTTCCTCCAGAAGCCCGTGGGTCTCCTTTCTCTACTAGATGAAGAAAGTAGATTTCCTCAGGCAACAGACCTAACTTTAGTTGGTATGTGCAAATGAAAATTCTGGGAAAAAAACATGTATTTTGAGAGGGTAGAATGACATCTTGGCTCAAGTTTTACTAGCCAAGGCTGTGCCATTTAATTTGACATTTTATTTATATTTTTTTAATTGTTTAATTTTTAATTTTTTTCTCTGCTTTCATGTTTTCATAGAATCATTGAGGTTGGAAGAGCTGTCTTTTTTATATTGCAAAGGTTATCTTATATATCAGGTGTCAAGGGCATATTGTCTTTTGAGTATTACAAGGAGATAACCTGTGTCTTGTCCTTGTATTTGAGGCACATCTAGCAGCATTTATCCCCATTTACTGAAGGGAAGGCTGAGACATAGTAGAATCTTGTGTCTAGGACCACCCTGTGAGCAACATTAGTGTTGAAAGTAAAATTTAGATCTCCCAGGCTCCTAGGCCCATGTTTATCCAATTAGAAAATACTGCTTCACTCCAGATTATCTCATCATAAATAGAAAGTGTGTGTTATTTCTGGTGAGCCATCTGGCTGAATATTTCCCTTGCTTCATGCATATTTTATGTATATTTTTACAAATCTTCATGCCAACTTTAAAACATGCTGCACATGCCATGTTTAAAATTGTTGTATTGTTTTTGTTTACTAGAACTACATTTTTCCCTGCCACATGAAACAGAGAGTTCCAGTTCCTTCAATGGAATGTGCAGTGGAGACTCAAACTGTTAGAGAAAAATAACATCTGCCTGTTAAATTGCATGATATATGTACAAGATTTTTCACTGCTGGGCTGAGTAGAAACTTGAATTTAGTTCACAGATAGAATGAATGCTCTGGTTTCATTCCAGTCCTCATTTGTGTACTAACACTGTGTGCTTCCCTGTGGGTCCTATAAATCAGTTACTACTGAATATTGAACTTACACTCTCACAGAGACACTTTCCTTGGTCCAGTGCTGGTCAGTCTTACTGCTGATCTGTACACAGTGTAGCAGGATCCCTCAAGGAAACAGCAAAGTGGGATATTTTGCCCTCTCCAGATGTGCAAGATTATCTTTAATTCCACCCCCCACTCTCCCAAAATTCCAAACTTAGTTCTTGCTTTAAATACAAGCTTCATTAATTGTTAATAGAAAGAAAAACCTAACACTAAATATTAATTAGAACATTAGAAAAAAATGTTTTGATAGTATTTTCTGACCTACACAACGTGACAGAGAATTTTATCCGTTCATTCTGGCCTTAGGTCTCTAGTTGCTTGTTCAAATAAAGAAATACAATAGCAAGTTTTACAGTATCAGCACTAATTTCATTACAAAACATTAAAGAGCATACAAAATATCACAGGACATAAAAGACATTTTTCTTAGAAGGTGGTGGGTTTTTTTCTGTCAGCTCTTTAGAGGTAGTCATGGGAAACAGAAAGCCTCTTCCAAAGAGGTTTTAGATAGAACCCTCTTTTTCTGTAGAAGTCCAAAGGTAAATGAGAGATGGTCCCAGCCTGAATATATTAACATATACTTAAAACGTGATGCACAAAGCTAAATGAATGGGGAAAGGAAGACAGGGAAAGTACAAATAATAAGTATTTAAGCAAGCAAGATACATGCACAGCTTTGAATGTACATAGTTGCCATGAACCCAACACAAACCCTATAGATACCTATAAGCAAATTCATAGCAAAATGTGAGAAGTCATCACACCTTCTCATTGGCCCCTCTCATTTGATAGTTTTCCATGCACAGAACTATCCAGAAACAGTGGGATTTGAAAGACAGTGTTACTGGGCTAGTTTAGAGCTGTCCCATTCAGAAGTGGCAGCTTGGAAGAAACCCCAGAGAAGCTGGTACGCTGCTATTTCTGTGAAATCTGATAATATATGTGTTTATAGTAGTTCTGGCTTCTTGAGCAGCAAACTGTCCCTAATTAGAATTAAGATTTTAGTCACTCTAAGTCATTTATATCAATGTCCCTTCTCAACGTCTAGACAAATTTGAAGATAACTTACGATGCAAATACTTTTGGAGACCAAAAGGAGTAGAACTGTCATTTGTTATTCAACACTATGCTGGAAAGGTAAGGTCATGTGATTTTTATTTAACAGTGGCATGGTCATTATTTGTTTTATCCAAAGTTTCTGCTTTGTGGTTTTTTTTCTTGTTTCAAGAGACAAAATGATAAAGTTTACAGAAACCTAGAATCTACAATAAAATTTTCACGTGGTAGTCCATTTTAGAACCTGTCCTTAGGGCTCTTTCACAAATTGTGTGGACAGTAACTACCTTTTATTCTGAAAGAAATCTGTCACCAAAACCACCATTATGACAATCATTTCAAAGGAGCAACTCTGTGAAGCCAGAACAGGCTATGTGATTGTTAACATTCCGTGAATGCCACAGTAGTTCTGTGTGAGAGTGTATATAAAAATATACTGATAAAATGCAATGTAAAACAGCATCTGTAATAGAACTTAAAATCCTATAGAGAGCACTGTGAAGACTGGAGCTAACTAGCACAGGTATTTTCTTGTACTCCGCAGGACCTAACTTCTTTTGTTCTCAGCAGTTCATGTATTATTTTATATGGGGAATAATGGTCCAGTTGTTTCACATAACATGAGCTTTGCTTGTGATTTCAGGTCCAAATCTTTGTTTATAAACAAAATCAAAATGAAATAGCCATGTATTATAAAGTTATTGACAAAGTCTCATCTCTGGCTCATTATACAACTCTAAGATTTTAAGATATGTTCTAGTAAACTCTGTCCAGCTTTTTGACTTGTTAAGAATAACTGTAAAACTTCACACAGGTTTAGTAAATTTTTTGTACCCAAATGGCCAAGTCATAAAACCACTACTTGCCAGTCCTCTATTGGAGGAGAACATTTCATTTCGGTGTAAACTAATGGATTTCAGAAGAAATAGGGTAGAGAGGAATATTGCTAGTGATAATAAAACAGGTCTAAAAAATTACTGCGATTAAAAAAAAAAAAAGTTAAGCAAAATTAACTGATACTTATATGAATATAAATAGCCAGGCATTAATTTATAATAAAAACAACTAAAATAATTTGGTGCTCATGGGGGATTTTAACTACTCTTATATCTGCTGGCAAACTTACACAGCCAGCCATTCACAGTCTAGGAGGTTCCTCCAATGTATTGATGATAACTTCTTAATGAAATGGTGGACAAGCCAACTAGGAGAGGAGCGCTGCTGGATCTTGTACTCACCAACAAGGAGGGTCTTGTTGAAGCAGTGACAGTCAATGGCAGCCTTGGCTGTAGTGATCATGAGATGGTGGAGTTCAGGATCCTGTGTGGGAGGAACAGAGTACCGAGCAAGACCAGAACCCTGGACTTCCGCAGGGCCAACTTTGGCCTCCTCAATCGATTGTTAAGGGAAGTCCCATGGGACGGGGTGCTAGATGGTAAAGGGGCTCAAGATAGTTGGTCAGCATTCAAGGACCACTTCTTGCAACCTCAAGATCAGAGCGTCCCAATGGGTATGAAATTAAGTAAGGGAGCTAGGAGACCAGCATGGTTAAACAAGGAACTGCTGATTCTTTTCCCCATGCTAGGTATTATATGATGCCCGCACATTCCTTGAGAAGAACAGAGACACTCTTCCTGCTGATGTAGTGGTGGTGTTGCGAACTTCAGAGAACAAACTTCTTCAGCAGCTGTTCTCTAGCCCGTTAACAAAAACAGGTATTTTCTGCACAGCTTTGCTAACTTTCCAACTTCTTCAGCTACTTACTCATCTGAAACTCTAGTTGCTTCTGGACAATTTTTTTTATTCTTCTTCAGCTCTGTTGTTTAAAGTTTCCTAGGTATCTAAATTGCTATGATCATATTTTTTAAAAGATGCGTGGACATGAATTCTTCTAAAATACCCAGCCAGCGACATTCATCCGTCACTCCAGAGAAAGGGAGATTATCTGATGTGTAGGGCAAGAACTTGTTCTCGAAGCAGGATAAGAATATGGGAGTTTCTTTGTTCTTAGTCCTTTACTAAGATCAGTTCTCAGTTGATAGATTCTTGTGTACCATGTTTTACAGTTCATAAATCATGTAATGTAGATCAAGCTGTTGTGGAGGTAATATCCATCTCTTTAGATGCATTGATGCCATACATAAAGTTTCTTACAAATTATGAAAAGCACATACTAGTCTGCTAGAATTAATTCAGTTGATTTAAAGCTTGTTGACACTGACTTACATGAAAGTGCACAGATCTATAGCTAGATAGAACAGCAAGATGAAGTTTGATTACTCCATGGGTAGATACCAAAATACCAGTAACCTACACAAATGATAGTTGTGCAGTATACATGCAAATAAGCCAACAAATGTACACATCTTTCCACATTTTTTAAGTATCTTTTTCATAATGGGTAGGAAAAGATGGATTGTATTAGATTGCAAAATTCTCACATAGGCAAATGATTTGTTGTATTTTTAGGTAGAAATAAGTGTACATGCATTAGGTAGTGCTATGTAGGCCTACTGTACATGTGCTGCAGATGCAATTCTGTGCCTGTACAGCAGCTCTGCCTGGGATTTCTGGAACCTCAGTAGCCTAGTCATAGCCTCTGGTGATGCCTTTAACCTCCCTTGACATTTCTATATAGAAAAAGAACATCTGGAGAGAAACGTATATTGGAGCCTTCTTTGCACATGTGAAACTGATAGCAAAATATCTGTTTATATTATACACAGGGTAGATTCCTGTTACAATCTCTGCTTTTCTCCTGTCATTAGAAGGCTCTGGATTAGCCCCCTTCAAGTTACGGTTTTAGAGGTCCCTGAGAGGTGAGGATCCAATAGGGAACCTGCTTCTCCTTTCAGCTATGGCAAGCTTAGATGAAGGGGGATATAGTTTAAGATGGAGTAGGATTGGTTTATGCCCAAGTGGGGAACAAAGAATCTTTGTGTCTACTTCTGACACTTGAGTCCATGTTAAACTGGAAAAAGAGTTTCTTTTACTCATGCTGGATGGATCAAGCAAAGCCAAAAAGAAAGCTCACATCTGCTCAAATGTGCCTCCACACCCCTCTTTACTAGCCATTTTATACCTCAGAGTTACTCTCAGAATGGCACGGATGAGGTGCTTTGTGCCAGTTATCAGTCTCAATTGCTGTAAATATTATACTTTTGATTCTATTGCTATTTTTAAATCAGAATGCTGATGCTTTCATGCAAACTCGCCTTCCTCTGTTTTTTTAGAGATATTTTCAGTGGCAGCAGCACTGAACTTGGATATTTTGCCCAAGATGCATAAAAGGTTCAGTAAGAAGATACTTCTTGTTTCAGTAATGTATAGTTACCGTGGTGGTGTATTTCTGCTTTTTTTATTTTGTCTCTAACATTCCTACTTTATTTCCTGTTTACATGAATTGTGTGCTTTCTGCCTCCCATTAATAGAACATTTACCTTTCCATGAAGAGCAAACAGCAAGTTGAGAGTTGTCTGTATTTCTGTCAAGTTGGTACAGGACATTCTGTTCAAAAAATTATTATGCGTATGCTCCTGTGCATGGTGTTATAAAAATAGCTTAAAACTCTTACATCATTTTTATTTTTAAAAAGTCTTTGTGATTTTGCTCTATTTTTTCCAGCTGTCTAATATAATTGACACTCACATCCTGTGCTGGGGCCTCTGTGTTCTAAAATCAGATTGTTGCCAGGTTTAGTTTTGGCAGCTTGCAAGATAAATGAAAGGTTTGGCTGAGAACAGAAGGTATCACTGGCAATGCTGCTTCATCTCTGCTCAGTGAAGAAAGATAATGCTATGCTCTTAAGTTTCTACAAAGAGGCTTTTGTAAACAAAAGAATAGTGACTGTAAATGTCCCATCATACCCTGCCCTTGCCTATTAGCCCTCTTTCCTCCACTCAACATGGTTTGCTTTAGGAGTGAACTAAAGCAAGCCAGGAAAAATACAGATTAAGATTCATAATCTTGATACAATTTTCTCCAGTTTTTTGTAGATTACTGACTGATGCAAAAGTTAATAATTTACATGGAAGCCGTATTGCATCTCTCCAGGTAACCCTGACTTGAAATGAGCCTTCTGCCAGTATCTCTGCTGTTTTGTTCGAAGATGAGTGGCAGCATATTTTCACATCTGCTTGCAACTAGCTCTGGAATTTGCAGCATACGTGGTTTTTGCCAAGCAGCAATCTCTAGTATGTGTAATAGTCACTAGGTGGTGCTATCCCAGAAGCAAGAGGAGATTTGAGACCGGTAGCATGGGTCTGACAATTACTGAAAATGTAGTTCTTAAATACCAGTAAGAACAAAAAGATGCCTTTCCCACCCTGAGAAGATCCTCTGTTTGAAGTATATTTATATAACTGTCATGTCTTCTGCTGTCAAAAACTGAGCAGCAGCAAGAAAATAAATATTAAAAAGACTGAACTCTTTTACTAAATTAAGATCATGTTAATCCCTGTAATTTATCAAATATACTTATCCCCTCTTAACAAATGCTTCTATTTCACAGTAGCAGACTGTGTAGTTTAAAGGGACAGAAATTGGCAGCAGGACATTAAATATACATTTTTAATAGTAATTTATCATTAAGAGAGTGCAAAATTACTGGTATGAGACACCAAAACTTAAACGTTCTGGCACTACTTTTGTAGTGCATACAGCATACTTTGTCATCTTTCAGCGGAAACTTGGGCGCGTTCAGTGTATTTTGGGATCTGTTTGCACTTTCTGGGGACCTTTAACCTCAAAACTGAATGAACATATTCTGGTTTAACCTACCAGTTCTCCCAATTGCTTCCATATTTGTCACTTTTTTCTACAAACATGGCTTTTTGTGCTGAGAATTCTGTATATTCTGAAGTGAAAATAGAATTTACTCCAAATAAAAGGGGGAAGTAGAGCATTTAAAAAAAAAATTGCCACTACTCCAGTTGAGTACACATGTTCCCATTCAGATATAATACATTCCTGATTGTCTCTGGTTTATCACCTTTGCAGCTAAGGCATCAGAGAGAAAAGGAATCATGTTATCTAGAAAATAGTCCCCTTGCAAGAGAAGAAGGCTTTCATTGGAAAAATTAAGAGCAGCCCTGGTACATTCACTAGTGGTATCAGTGAGGAGTCAGATGATTTGACTCACTGTCTAGATATTCAAGAATTTATGCAGCATCACCTTGGAAGTGGTGGTGGCACCACTGGGGTTTTTGAGACTGCAGCTCTCTCTTCTACGTTTTTTCTCTCTTTATGTACCCCAACTGTCCAGATCATGCTGGCAGGATAGGAAGGTATGCCAGAGGGGCTTCGTCTTCTCAGAAAAACTGCAGCACAGCATGATTCTCTACTCTTGACACAGTCTCTGCAGACTTTTTACCCTTCTATGACCCACAGGTGTTTAGAGCTTTTGTCAGGATTGCTCTGCTCAGCCTTAGGTCCTTGCTGGAGAGAAGAGGGAGAGATTGGCATCTGGAGGGAGGGAGGGGGGGGGAAATCCTTCAGCATTCCCACCACCAGAGTAGAGAGACCGTGGAAACATCCCTGTTCTAGCTCTGAGGATTTTTAGGGGCTGGACTTGGCTGCATAGAATAAATATAGAGCTGGGTACAATTACCACTACAGCAACATCATGTCTAATAATTTTGGTAGCATTGGGTATTGCTCACACATTCAGAGTGAAACAATATCAATATATCAACCATTGCTAATTAAACTCCTTGTTCGTGGTGCCTAGATATTTGAGCATAATCTGTCAAAGAGAACTGTACTGGAAGTTTTCACAACCTTCACTGGAGAGTTAGGATAGTAGTGCTTTAACAAGGGATATTTTTGGCCAAAATAGAAGAAAAATAGGGTTTTATTCAAAAACAAATTAATTATAATTAGCCTGCCTAAAGGTCATTTCCCCTCCTCAGTATTGATTTTTAGTCTGTCTTCTTTGTGCCTTTCAGTCTCTAGCCTTGCTTACAGACGTCAGACAAAAATAATTACAAATGTATGTCTCATATAAAAACAAAACAAACCAAACAACTAACAGACCACGCACTGAGAGAGAATGTGGAAAACATGTTTCAGGCTTGCTTTATGCACGTTAGAGAACACAAGAACTAGAGCCTTTTGCAAAATCACTTTAAAGAACTGCTTTTCACCACTCGGTGACAAGAGTACTATCTCAATATTAATTTGTCTGTAACTTTGATAGCAGCTGATTCCTCATGAGGAATCAAAAACTGAGGGAAGTAAAATGGATTTTCTTGCATTTCAGTCCCATTAACAGATACTACTGGGCATAAGAGTGAAATCTTGCCCAGTTGAAATGGTAGGTGCTATGCTGTTGTTTTCTGTGGAACCATGATTTGACCCGTCATGGTTGTCACTGTGCAGTCCTATTCAGTACAAGCCCTTCTTCCAGTGATAATTAGTGGCTTGCTGTGTATCATACTTATGCACTGAAATACAGCATGTTTCCATTCGGGCTTAGCAGATTTTTGCTCTTAATTCCACACATCACAATAGAGCAAAAGATTCAAATACATCTTAATTTTACTAATTTATCCTACAATAAAATCTTTTTATAGTGGTACTTTTGTGTTAGTATTTTCACCTCTAAGAGATAACTGCAGGCACTCTTAGTCAAATTAATTGGAAACAAAGCCATTTTAATTATAATATTTCTACTTAAAGTTGAATCAGAATTTATATTTTGTAAGAATTTGGGTCAAGTTAATAGAAGCTATATATTTTCACTTGGGACACAGAGGCTTTCCTGCTTCTAACTGGTCCATATGTTAAAAGCATATAAAAGTTAATAGTTTTTGCATTGCTGCCAGTGTGTTGTGTGCAAAGAGAGGCTTTAAACCACAGCTGTGCAGTGTAACAATTGTGAACTTTACTGGGTTGCAGATGTGGGACATCAGTAAACTAAATTAAATGTAGCTTAACTGAGTTTGAGAGGTAGAGTGTTGGATTACTTTTTATTTAGTTTTTCAGTTGAGCATTTTACAGTTCAGTGTTTCTTTTTCTTCACATCTAAAGTTTTTTGTCATAGGACAAATGCAGTACACAGATGCTCACAAGACTTGCTAGCAGTAGGATCCAAAACATTCCCTAAAATAGCCCTAAAAATGGAAATCATCTAGAAACAGAACCATCTATCAGATCTGAGTTAAGGTCTCGGTCCTGCTAAAGCTTTATATAAGACATAACAATTATTTACTGTTGAGGATAACTCCCTATAAATAAAGAGTGTCAGTGAATCTCTGTTATTGCACATGACAGCAAGCACAACAGCTGAGAAGGGTCAAGTTAGATTTATCACGTTTATATTTGGTAAAGGGTGTTACCCAAGCAGAAGTCCGCTGTTTTTAATATGCAACTTCACAGATTACATTGTACTGAAAATGAGCAAAGGGCATAGAATTATTGATTTTTTTGTCTCCAATTGCTTTCAAATTGAACCCTAAAAAAAGTACAAGTGGGCAAGCTTAAGAACAGATCTTGATGAGCTTACTGATTTGATTCACAATAGACCATTCTCTGTAGAACAATTTTGAGACTTTGAGAAGATTAAATTAGTACCATAAAAAGTTTTATACGTTTTGTGGAAAGGGAACATACTCTGGAAATACAAACAGTGGGCTGGAAATCATAGTTCTTGACTTCTGTTTTTTCTGTTTATTCACTGTTCTTGTAGAAAGTTATTTTGGCCTCAGGGTAAACTGAGTACTGTGAAGCTTAATCAGTGTTTGAGGACAGTCCTGAGATCATCAGAGACAAGATGCTGAGGTGCGAGCTACCAGAATGCTTGCTGTTGGTTCATGTTGGTGAGAGAGCATAGATAAAGTACTGAGATAACTACCATGTTTCATAACCAAACTTTTACTTTTCTAGGTAAAGCATATATGATTTGGGGGGAGGAAAAAATCATGTGACATGCAAGAGGAAGGATGTCAATTACATAAAACAATGAGGGAGACCAGAGATGAATCAGCATGTATGGTAACCATATTTTCAACCTGTTGTTTTTAGAAGTATTCGTCCACATACCTCTGGAAGAAGAAATAAACTTCTTGTCTGTCCTGAATAGAAGTGATTACAATAAGGGTTTTTTTTGCTACTGCTGAAAATTAATGGAGAATTCCTCAACAATGAAGTCTTCATGGAAAATACACCTCTGTAGTTTTCTTCTAATCTCGGTTACAGATGTGGTACAGGAACCAGGGCAGTCTGCTTGGGCAGCAGAAAACATGATGTTGCTGGTGAGGTACTTTGCCGATGACACAGACTGCAGCATTCTGTACTGTCTGCTGTTCCCTAGAGAGTTCAAGGTTTGTTGTCCCGATTGATTACATACAATACATTAGTACACTACCAAAGGTGTGGGGAGAAGCTGCTAAGGAAAAAAATGGCCTTCGCCTTCTGTATAAATCGTAAAAAGCTGGGCCACTTTGTTCTGTAATGCAGCAGCTGTGAAACTGACCAGATCAGGCTGCAGCCAGCCTGCCAGTCAATCACCACCCAGTTAGTAGGGTCTCCACCTAGTCAGGCTACAGACCTAACTAAAGAAAATGATGGGCATCAAGCAGTAGAAGACTCCAGCATTGTTTATACTATAACTTCTAATTGCTTTTTCCAAACAATTTTTCAATTTTTTCATTTTTGTCTAGATACAGCTTCAGATGATAAGCTCTCAGCTGTACTTAGTGTGCCACTCCTATCATTAGTCCTGTGTTTGAACAGAGGTGCCCAACCTATGCCCACCTGGCTGTGGCCAGATAAAAAGTTTGCCCAGCAGACAATGCACTCCCCCTCGGCCACCCTCTTTTCCAGAACCACATGACCCTCACTTCATCTGTGCCTTGGAACCCATCCATCACATGATTAGGCTATAGCATATGTGCTTTGCCTGCTGTCTGTAAGTTTGGTCATGTCTTGGGACTATGATGTTCTGAGTATCACATAAGGTTTGCTTGTGTATGCTGTAATCACATATGTGCCTGTGATATTTCAGGAAATGTCTGCATTTCAGTGAACACACTTCCAAGCAAGTAGATGGCTACACGTGCCTGATTCCATTCAGCTGGAAAATTGGGCATGTTGCTTAAAGTAGCCATTAATACTCAAGGTTATGTTTTAAAAATATCTTGGCAGTACCACTAATTCATTATATACTATAATCTGTTCTTGGTTACTAGGTAAGGGTAAAGGTTAAGACCTTTCTTACTGGATCATACATTTACATATCTTGGAAGTTTGACCATTTAATCTCAGCTGCTGTTAGTGTCTTCTTCCCTTGCATTCTACAAGAAGTCTACTACCTACTGTGTTGAAACAGGATTTAAACATAGCAGAGATGATGCTTACAAACAAAGTTTTATTTGTTGGTGTAAACATCATGCTGTGTGTTTGCCAGTGTGTGCCTTACTAATGTGGGAAATGACCACTGAAGTGTCTGCAGTGCATGCAGTAGAAAGCACAGTGGCACTGAATTTACACTCAGGTTCTCCAGTCCCAGTCAGGCAATGTAAACCTTTTAAGTACCTGTAAATATGATTTGTGTCTACTTCATGCTAATAAGACTAATGAAACCTTTAGTTTAATTGAGAATTGGTATCAGAATTTGTCAGTTCACTATGGCATGTTTGTTTTTTTTTCATTTCAAATAATCTGGGCAAAAAATGCATCTTTTTTGCTCTGAAGCAATTACTTATAATTAAATTATTCTGAGGTGGGCCTCACTATAGCTAAGTTTTCATGGTTATCAGATTCTGTTTTGCAATATGGATCTGATTTTGGAAATACTATTTTCTATGTTTTATTTACTTATTTTGGACAGGAAGTAAAGTGATTCTCTGTTCAGATTAAGCAGCAGTAAAAGTGTGTCTCTGTTGATAGTTGTATTCTCCAGACAATATTTTTATAAATATATTCTTGTGTAAAATGTGTAGCATATGAGAAAATTGGATTCTTAGCCTTTTATTGCATGAAATTAGCTTAAAGTACTTCAGTGACTCAAAAGAATAGAGTTTTGATAGTCAGTGACCAGATTCAAATTAGTACCCAATAAAGAAGTACATGTATTCATTTGTAGTAGAGCTAAGAAAAGCTTAGTCTTACAGTAGCAGAAGATGAAATTGCATTATGGAGATAAGCAGTCGACTTCTTTAAGGCTAGATAAAATGTACTGAAAGGAAAGATGAAGAAGAATCTCTGTGTGTCAAAGACATTGTCTGACTCTGTACCTATTCTGGAGGGCAAGTGCTTAGCTGTGATTAGTAGTGTCAGTGAAATATGAATGCATTGTAGCATTTCTGACCATACTGTATCTACATAGTGTTTCAAGTAACCCCTCTTTACCTGGACCAGAATCATGAAAGAAATTAATAAAATATATGAGGATGAGGGAAGAGTCTGTACTGTGTCCACTATATAATAGTAATATCCCTGGTACAGCTTGTACAGTAAGGTGACATTGTCATTAGGCTCTTTCTCTGTAAGTCATTTGCACTTCACAAACTAAATGTTGTATCAAAGCTTAACGTAATTCTTACCTGGCATGCTCTTACTTTGGGAGGAGTGATCTATTGCAGACATTACCAAAATGAGGTAATAAATACAGTGCTAATATTACTAATATTTGCTTGATACTACTTAGAGAACCCATCACCTAAGAACAATGAAGCACTAACTAACTGCAAGTAACATCAGAATATCCAGCCATAGAGTGTAGTTTTCCTAATTAGTATGGAAAATCAGTGGCTGGACAAATCATTAATTTGGCCAGATCACACAGTTGAGTAAGTGCCAGGGATGCAAGTGTGAAGCCAGGAATGCTGACTAGTCCTTTCTGAGATCTAAAGAGCACTTCCAAAGTCCAACCTGAAAAAAGACAACCCATTTATTTTTTCTGTGCTATGTAAATACTTGAAATACTTTCAGAACTTTTCCTTCTTGACTTTGCATAGTAGAAGAGGTAGGGTAATTTGACAGTACGCTCTTTCTCACCCAGCTGAAATGAGGCATCAGTGAAGAATACGTTTGCAGAGGTGTGAGATCTCCTGTACAGCTTCAAGAGAAAAGGAGTTTTGCTGAGCGTTGGCACAGTGACCTTAGTCAGTGACTGCGTAGATTTTTGTGCTGCTACTTCTCTTTCTGCTGGAAGCTTCCAGAGCATTTCACAAACTTTAATGACTGAAATTTCTTAAAGCATTAATGACATTCCTAACTTCATTAAACAGAGGGAAAAAGGAGAAATATTGGGGCTGACTGACTCCCCCACTGGCAGAAATGAATCTCAGAGACATTAGTCTCTGATCCAGGAGACGCATAGGTAGGAGCCTTAATTTTTCAGATGAGCAGTCCCATTGAACTGGAAAGGAAATGTATGTGAATAAAATTACACATGTACATGTTTAAAAGATTAATCCTAACTATTAACTTTTCTCTCCTCCCTCATGAATGCCTTTTCAAAAGAAATTAAGAAAATTTTGAGAGGGTTTTTAATTGCTAATTGGTCCATTTTATGGAGTTGGATTTAATATAGGTAGTATTTTATTTAAGTCTACATGGATGTCACTTGTATTTTCTCTAAAGTGTTATAATAGGTGTGAAGCTAGACTTCTGAAAGGCACAATGCAGTCTTTTAACCTTTAACAGGTTTAACCTTTCAAGGAACCCATGGCAGTTTTAATTGGCAATGTTATCTAAAAATGTTCTTCAAATATTGATGTTCGTCACAAAGTGGAATAACATTTAATTATTTTTGGTGTGTAAAGTAATAAATGACCTTGTAAATGAAAATCAAATGCAGGGACAGGTACCAAATGTTTACTGACTATAAACACCATGCTAAGACTGGGTGAAACATTTCTTATTATGTAGACTAATACTTAAACCACATTTTTTTTTGTTTATTAGTCTTAATTGCTTAGACATGTTAAAGATAGGTAGTTATTTTCCAGAACATAGCTAATTGACATGACTAATTCATGAACTTTTATTGAAGCATCGTTTTGTGTTTGATCTCAAAAAGAAAAAACTAATAACATTTTTTCTATGAATTTCATCTGATGCTACAATTCAGTAGTTAGTTACACAGGAGTTCACTCGACACGTGAAATAAGCACTGATAAGAAGCCATTCCTAGAAGGAAGTAACTAATGAAGCAAAACCACGATATGTAAAGCTTTTATTTTTTTTAAATAGGAAATGACCACTTTGGGGTTGGTTTTTTTTTTTTGGTTTGTGAAGTCATTAAAGATTTTTGATTAATAAAAAGGTTCATTTTGGTTTGCCAGATCAGAATTGTGAAGTTTAGTTTTCGTTCTGCTCGGGGAACTAAGGAAGAGCTGAAGGATATTAATTATGAACCCTAGAGACCTAATGCCAGTGGTGAGTGTGGTGAACCCTGAGCAACTATCTTATCATTCTAAATTTTATTTGGTTATTAGAGTTTTGTTACTTGTTATAAAATGCAACAAAATGTTAGTAATTTTAAACAATCTGATTCAATTTTTTTTTTCTCCCAACTCCCCTCTTTTATCTGGTGTTGTGACTGAAGTTCTCCAGGGCAAGGCTTTCAAGCTTTAGGCTTGATAATCCGAAGCCTTCCCAGATTGTCTACTTTAGCCAAAAAGGCAAAAAAAGTAATTTCTAACATACAAAAAAACCCCAACTATAGCTAAGAGAAAAATAAATTCACCAGCTACTAGCTCATAAAAGTTCTCATTTTAACCTCGGAGAGATACGTGTATATACCATATGTGCCATATGTGTAGGTAGATATACAAGATTTTCAAAACAGAGTTGCAGTTCTCATTAACCTACACATTATAGCCTGAAGCGTTTTCCAAAAATGTGGACATACCTTGTGTTCTGCACTGTGTTGTAGACTGTCAGGTAACACGCGCTATTAGATCTGGAAATGACATGACACTTTTGTACTATTTTGTCAATCTCGATGCTAGCAGCTTGAAAGAGAAATAGTTTTTAAATGAATACAGAATGTTTGAATTGCTCCAAAGAATGTCATTGCTGTGTTTGAGTGCTGGCCCCCAGATTGTTTTCAGGGGATTGCTATTTTTCTTGTTTGAAGGAAAGAGCAGAAGTTCCTTTCAGTGTTATGTGGACACTGGGTTTGCTCTGCTCCCTGATGGAATAATTACCAGCGATTAAGTGTTCTTGGTTTCATTTTTCCCATCCTGCCTCCTTACCAGTTATGTAATATATAGTTTAGCAAAACTCTGAAGACTCTGTAGAGTTGCTGGCTTTCTGTAAAGCAAAGAGCTAAACACTGGAGTTGATGCAAACAAGGCACTTAGCATCTGAAAGAAGTGTTAACACTTTATTTACATTTAAATTAAAATGGACACTTATTTATGTGTTCTGGTTCTGAAAGGTGTGTGGTACATCTGCAGAGGCCTATTGTTTATTCATGCTGTAAATCCTTTGAAATGTGTTAAAATGCTTCCCACTCATTATAAAAATCCTGCCACCCATGGATTAGGGCTTTGATGTCACCAATCCTGCTTCAAAGGGTTCTTTCAATGCTATTAATCACAGTTTAGCCTCTGAAGATATAGCCAGAGAAAACATTTGGACATCTTGTGCTAGACTTGCTAAAACTTTGAAATATACAGAGTGTCTTGCATATGCACAGTCCCATATCACTTCCTCTCTCTTCTCTGAGCCTTTATTTTGAAAAGCTATTTTGTGATGACTTTGGCTTTCTACAAGTACAGAGGAAAAATTTTAGGACACGTCATACTGTACATTTAAAAAAAGGGACTCGTCTTTCGGTTGACTCCACAGTATGTTTTTGCCTAAGGAATTGAGTCAGTCTTTAAAAACCCCAAGGGACAATAAGATTGGGGATTAAGCAGGCCTATATGTCAAAAGGTCAAAAAAAGATACCATCTTATCATTTTTCTCATCTTTTTCATTAGTTTGTGAGCTTAAGATGCTGTTTAAACACTTCAGGATCCACATGATTTCGTACAAACAAAATTGTTTCTGCTGTCTTTTTCTCTTCTAAATCTCTCAATGAGTCACAGAGAAATTGATTACTAGTGATTGAGCTGTATGTCTTTGTGCTGTCCTTGTTTTCATCAGCTCAGTAGCTAAGGTCAGTGACATACCACCTTATCACTGACTTTTTCCGCCCTTTTAAATCAACACTCCACTCTGTCACGCCCATGCTGAATGCTCTGCAGGCACAATTGGTACTGAGCGGGGTGTGGAAGAAGTGTGGTGGTGTCTGCTATTTTTAGTACTATTGTACAAGCTGGTTTTCCACCATATAAATTTTTCCCTGCTAAGCTCCTTGAACAGTTTTGCAGTATGTATTTATTTCTTTTTGAACAGGTAACTTGGCACAGACAAGAGCCAGAGTGACAGCAGCATCTAGGTCTTTGCCTCCACAGCTTAGCGCTGGGCGTATCAAGGTTAGTAGTGTTCCCTTAGAAGACAGGCAATTGTTCATAAAATACTACAGTGAGACTATGGACACAATGCTTAGCTGATGTAGGTCTGTAGTGACATTCTTAGCAAATGAGACTCTGCCTTAGTATCAGAAAACATGCACCTCGCCTATGAGCACTGTTCCCAGTTTTAGTGAGGACCCTATTGTAGAATCCAGTGAAGAATCAATTTGCTACTGATTAATCTTTAAACTTTCAGAGTGAAATCTCAGCTACCTTGATATCGATATTAATAGCTATACTTCTCTGGATTTCAGTGGGTTCAAGGTTTTCCTCTGCCAATTTTTGCCTAGAAAGATATATAATTAAGTAAACTTCAAGTAGTGTATTTAGCAGTATGAAAGGCAAAATACAAAAATGTTTCATTCCTTTTTTATTCAACTTGCAAGTGAAAAACCAGGGGACATTTGTGACTGGTAGACAACCAGAAAAGCATGACTCATCAAAACCACTGTTCTTCAAAAAGAACTATAGAATTTAAACACTGCCAGATTTTGCCATAAAAGTATATGGCATAATTGCAAAAGGATGGGATAATTTTATGGCAGTTAATAGGATGTGTTGCCAGTTGAGCACACTTAATTGTTGAGGAAAACTTGTGCCTCAAGCTAATCTCTTGTGCACTCTCTCCCTGCTTCCTGAGTAGTACTGTTAGAGTTAGCTTAGTTAAGGGTTGGGGGGTTTCCTTTGCCTCCAAAGCAGACAATAATCATTCTTAAAAACAAGTGTGGTAACAGCAACTGTTCAAAAAAACTACAGAATTTGATGTTCTGGGTTTTCAATTTCATTTCATTCTTTCCTGTTGTTAGGAGCTCATGCTCAAGTGTTGATACAGTAATTCATGTCACCCAGACATCTATATCCTTCAATGTACCTGCAAATACAGATGTGGGTTTCAGAGTTTTATCTCCTCTCTGGTATAAACACTTTCAGTGCTGAAAGACAGATAATGGCCATTCCAATTTTCTTGTATTATAGATACATTGTCTTTCACACCCAACTGTATACAGCATAAGCTTTCTAAGCATGCATTTTATTGAGACAGCTGGAGTGGAATAGAACAGTTGTCTTTTAAAACTTTAATAAAAACTATCAGTTATACTAAGTAGTGTTTACATGGTTTTTAAGCACCCTTCGAATTCTTAAAGAAAGAGCTAAAAAACATGCATAAGTGCAGCACTATTCAGAAAATTTTAATTAAAAGTTTTTAGTGGAAGGAAATTATTTCTTGTAATTTCATAAAACTTCTAATTAAAACAACTTCAGGAAAATATTTTAAATTACTATTTTACAATTTGTTTAGAAAATCAAAATGTATTAATTTTGTTTGGAAGTTGGGAAACTTTTATTGATTATGTAATTTACGAGCTTTTTTGCATAACGTATTTTTTGTTTTACAGTATTTCATACCATGCCAGCAGCAGGTGTGGTCAATATGTGAAAGTAATAATTTCCAGTGACTTCGTAAGGTGACATGATGTCATAAATAGTTCTTTTAATATTGTTTCGAAATTATTATAAGCAATTTTTATTTTTTTTAGTGATGGAACAGTTTGTCTTTTCTGCATCAAGCTGTTTTCCATTTCAGTTGTAATCATATAAATGTATACAGTACGTCACTACTACTATAATGTAAAAATGTGACTTAACAACTGAAATATTCTTCATTTTAGTTTAAAAAGAGTATCTAGTGATTTAAAACACAAGATTATATCATGACATGTTCTATTATTTTCTGACAAGCCAGTTGTAGTCAAGTCTATTGCCTGTTGTATGTGTGATTATTGCCCTACAATAAAACTGCATGGTTTCATAGACATGCAATGTTATAAATTAACTGGTGAAAAATTTCTAAAAATTCTTACAGGAAGATCTCCCTAGCTTCAGGGTCTATCAGAATTTTTCTAATGGAAACTTCAAATATTTATTGTCAAAATATTTGGAAATTTATCCTAGTCCTTACAGATTGCACAGATCTGAATTTACAACTCCATCCATGGAAAAATGAATCTCACTATACTGGTTTTACCCTGTTTTTCCAAGAAAAAGTGCATTACATCTGCTCTGTGAGTGCTTCTGACCATCTGTCTTTCTGTATGTTCACTCCCTTCCCCCCTAAAAAAACCCAAAACAAAACAAACCCCTTTTGAACCCAGCAGGCTGTAGTAAACCATATTTGACAGAGTGGCAGTCTCAAAGATTGTAAGATTCTACATGTTTGGTGAAAATAAACAGCTGTGAAAAAGAGAATCTTACAGTATCCTACTGCCCCAAAGCAGCAGAGCATAAGCTTAGCCCTTATTGGCCAGCAGATATTCCAGATATGACTGAGAGATTGTGAGTGCTGAACCTTTAGTAACAATATCTCTAAGAGTCTCTGTTTTTCTAAACAGTCAAGAATCCAATTTAGAAGCTCAAACTCATGGACATTTGGGCTTCAGTGCAGTTCTCAAACTATTTGCTTTAGCTCTTGATTTGGTGTTCTTTATGATTAAGTTGTCTGTCTTTTAACATTAAATGTAACCAGTTATTCTGAACTTACTGTCAATATTCACTGGTATGGCTTTTGTCTTCTATTTGACCTCTACTAGAGATTTAAATATCAGTTCTCAAAAAGCAGTTGTCTTCCCAGGATAGTTTTGAAACATTCCCATTTCCTTCCCCATAGACATGCCTATTCTGATTAGGTCATTGATGTTTCCTTTGTCAAGTAACCTCTAAAGATATTTGATGTTATCTGTGCTCATAAGGCATTTTTCCTGCGATATGTTACAGAGTTTTCTCTTAACAACCTTAAAACTGAAATCAAACTTCATCTTTTTTTCTTTTTTCCTTCTTCTCATGCATTAGTTTGTGATGTTTACTAATGCATATACACCCCTCTGGGCTACAACATCACAAATTACAAAAAACGTACTGAAATTTTTATGGTCACCCTTCTGGAAATCTGTCTCCCTTTGCACCATCTGTATTCTGAATCTTGTCTTCACAAGTTTTCTTTTGATTTCTTCCCCAACACAAAATCCATTTTCTTCATCTATTACTACTTAGTGCTTCATTTCCTTTATATTTTGCATGCAGTCTCCTAAGTATCTTCTGAAGGTAAGAGGCACAGTTACTTTATTGAGAACTGTAATCTTTCAGTAATTACTTTCAGTGTTCAGAAGAGTGGTCTTACGTCAGTGAGTGTTGGAAATGATCATATGGAGCAAAGTCCAGGAAGTGTAGTACAGGTGCTGACAACAGCATTATCTGGTTTATACAAATGCTGCCTGGTCAGAGCAGATGGTAAACTGCCACAAAGCAAGTGAATGCTAAAATGTTGTTAATGCTCCATGCGAACAGGATGCTGGTTGATTTTCTTTAATTTTGTTGAGCTGTTATACAGCAACACAATCTGCTTGTGATTGGTAACCATGGTTATACTAATTCATAAATTCTGGTTTCATTTTGATAAGAACAGCTGTACTGACAATATAACTAAAATATACAACGAGCAATATGTTTGCTGTCCGTGTATACCCTCTAAAAATAACTCTTTTGAAATGCTGAAAAAGCAGTATTTGGAGCTGTGGCAGTTCAGCAGAGTAAGATTGCTGAAATTCTTGGCATCAGAGTGGCAATTTAAAGTAATTAATAGTAACCACAACAGTAGAAAGGAAAAGACTTACACATTCTAAGATTATCTTCTTTGGTTGCCACTTGTTATCTGACAATAACATTTTTTCCATCCATGAGCAAAATGAGGCAGCTCAATTTACTTCCTGGTCATTACAAAAATGATACCTCTTCTTATATAAAAAATAAGACATGAAGGACTTCATTGTAGTGGTGATATGAAGAATGCTTTTTTAGAAATCAGTTAATAAGGTATTGCATCTTGACAGCTGATTCATTGGCTTAGTGCTATACTATCATAACAGAAGTGTGAACTCATTTGGAATATTTAGAGCTCTCTCTGAAATCAGTGCATGTCCTGCATGTTAGAAGTTGGCTTCCTACCTTTGATAAAGTACTCTGAAGTACACCTGAAGGAATGACCATAACAAAAACTGAACTGATCTTTCATGGGTGAGGTGGGATGTGTCTGCAGTGTTTCTGGAACAGCTATGACATCTGAGTTTTGTCTTCCAGGTTGACACAATGGAGGTTATGCGACACCCTGAGGAAACAACTAACATGAAGCGGCAAACTATGGCTTCCTATTTTAGGGTACAAAAGTTAAATTGTAAACAAACATTTTGGTGATAAGAACAGTAGATATTGATCTATCTATCTATAGATATATCTAAAATATTTGTGGGATTGCGAGATCATAGAGGGTAATAAGATTATTTTTTATTCTGTTGTGAGGCCTTTGTAGACTCATACATTTTCTTTTGCTCCTTTTCTTTTTGTTTCCTCTTACTTGTACTTTTAGAATTTTGGCAATTACATTGATAACAGAATCTAGAGTCTAGACTATTTCCAACTGAAATGCTGGAGGTCTAGAACAGGCCTCCTTATGAACAGAAAACTGATTTTGTGCAAATAAAATAGCTGCCTTCATATTTTTTCACAAGCTCAGACATACCTACTTTTCAAGATTAAGATATGTTATTTGTGCTAATAAGTAAAAATAATCCATCTTTTGGAAGTACTGTTACAGAGCACATGGATTGACATTTTTTATCCATAGTAATCCCAACTGGGGTAATATATATTCTGCATGTGTGTTTAGATCAAACAGGTGAGGAAAAAGCATTGAGAATGTTCGAACTTGGAAGGTTAGGAACCAGAAAACCCATGTGCCAATCTAAGGCTGGTGGTTAATGTTTTTTTCTTGTGGTCATTGCAGTGTGGAAAAGTTTTGAGCAGTTGGTCCTTGGGTTGCATTTGTACCATTCAGAATGGGAAAGTTGACAGTACTGTGCTAGCCAGTGTGGGCCAAAGCTTCATGCAGTATAGGAATACTTGTTTTCTTTGGCATGCAAAGTAGTCTAAGGAAAGGCATAGAGAAAGCTGATGTATACTGAGACACACATCCAGGCTCGTCTAGTAATACAAGTGTGGATTTAGAGTGCTCTTGCAAAGAACTAGGCAGATGTCAGCTGTACAGGAACTGTGGGGAAAAAAAAAAACGTGGAATGGGGCAGTGTCAAAGTATACCATAATATGGATGCAGCCTACGACAAAGTGACCACAGTCAGCTTGGAATTCTATGTGATTTTGAGATTGAGTGTATTTAGAATCATAGAATGGTTTGGGTTGGAAGGAACCTTAAAGATCATCTATTTCCAGCCCCACTGCCATGTGCAGGGACACTTCCCACTGGACCAGGTTGTAACAAATACTTATCGTACAGTGGGTTAATGAGGTGAGGATGGAACAGAAGTATCAGTATTCAGAGGAGTCATTGGAAAAGCAGATATATATGATCTGATCACACTTTTTTCGTTTTAGTGTAAAATACAATGGAACAAATTGTTTTCCATGTCCAGGGTGGATAGGAAGAGACTCAATGGGCCTATGTTTCAGCATGAAGATTTAGATTAGATATTAAGAACTTTATGAATAGTCATGATAATGTAGCACTTCAGTAGATTGTCCAGGGAGATTGTGCAGTCTCTATCCTCAGTGATTCTGAAAATTGGATTAAACAGGTATGTGCCTGAAATGGTAGAGATACATCTAATGTTCTCTTTGGGGAGAGAGCTGAACTGATGATGTCTTGTAACTCTTTCCCCATGATTTTCTGTGAATTTCTGTGGTTGATTGTTTCACAGTAAACCTTGTTCGTCTGTTGGGGGTATTTGATTGTTCAAATGTGCCTACAGTAGAATTAGAGTTAGGATATTTTTCAATTTATATTTTTTTAATATGGGCCGCCTTCTACCATAGAAATGTGGTATAAGGAGGGACATGAAGAAAGGTATAAAAAGTAAGAAATAATAACTAGAATAATTTTTTTTTTTTTTACAATTGAAAACTTTTATTAGGATGTACTCTAGATGACCCTGCTCTGGCAGGGGGGGTGGACTAGATGATCTTTCGAGGTCCCTTCCATCCCCTTAGATTCTGTGATTCTGTGATTCTGTGAAAAGCTCAACAATTAATAAAGTGTCAATGCAGATTAAGATTACAGATTAAAATATAATCAAGCATTACATACTGTTTACAAATACATGTCTCCTGCTTAAGTAATTGAATTGTGTTTTCCTGTCAAGTGTGTGCATCTTTTCTATTTTTCTCACTAGTATTCTCTCATGGATCTTTTATCCAAAATGGTTGTTGGACAGCCTCACTTTATCCGCTGCATTAAACCTAATGATGATCGAGAAGCACTGATGTTTTGTCATGAGAGAGTTCTACTGCAGCTCCGATACACTGGAATTCTGGAAACTGTCAAAATACGTCAAAAGGGGTATTCTCATCGCATCCTCTTTGAAGAGTTTGTGAAAAGGTTAGACTTCTATAACATGGCTGTTGTTTTAAAACACCATTCAATGAAAGACGTTCTATGTTTAAGTACAGATAGTACTACAAACATTGGTCTGTACATTTATGGTCTGATTCTCTAATGAGAGCAGTGACTATCAGAGATAAAAACTACAAGAGATATCAGAGCTCTAATGGAGAAAAGTCAATGTGAGACCAGCAATGAGCATTTAGTTAGTATTCAGCAGCAAGCCTTGTCCCCATGGTTCCCTCAGTAGAAGCAATGAGTGGAAATTATGCATCATGCTCAGATAATACAAGGATCTGGAAGCTCAGTGACCTTCAGCCATCATGAAGAATCATAGAATCATAGAAGGTTTGGGTTGGAAGGGACCTTAAGGATCACCTAGTTCCAACCCCCCTGCCATGGGCAGAGACACCTCCCACCAGACCAGGTTGCTCCAAGCCCCATCTAACCTGGCCTTCAACACTGCCAGGGAGGGGACATCCACAAATTCTCTGGGCAACCTGAGCCAGTGTCTCACCACCGTCACAGGAAAGAATTTCTTCCTAATATCCAATCTAAATCTACCCTCTTTCAGTTCGAAACCATTCCCCCTCATTCTATCACTCCATGCCCTTGTGAAAAGTCCCTCTCCGGTTTTCCTGTAGCCCCTTCAGATAATGGAAGGCTGCTATGAGGTCTCCCCAGAGCCTTCTCTTCTCCAGGCTGAACAACCCCAGCTCTTTCAGCCTGTCTTCACAGGAGAGGTGCTCCAGCCCTCTGATCATCTTCGTAGCCTCCTCTGTCCTCACTCCAACAGCTCCATGTCCTTCTTATGTTGGGGACTCCACAACTAGACACCGTACTCCAGGTGGGGTCTCATGAGAGCTAAAGCCCTGACAAAATAAATCTGTCCAGGGACAACAAGAGGAGGTATGTCTGATAAATAGGATTGAGAGGTGTTGAACAATAAAACGGTAGCTTAATCAATTAATTCTGAAAAATAATAAAAAATTCTGATTTGTAATAAATTAGTATGCCAAATGAATATGTAGTAGGAAAACACTAGAGAGATTTATCCCGGGAAGGATAGCTAATGTGTTTATTTGTCCATTAAAGCAATTTAATTTTCAGACATGATTTCCCCCCACCTTTTTTTTTGTGTTACATGACTAATTTTAGTAAGGTCACACCATTCTAAAGCAGGTTTAACAAAGAGATTAATTTTTGTGATCACTAACAGATCTTTGCAACATCCTGAAAAGGCTGAAGGCAGAATTATTAACCTTAACTTTTATCCAATTTACACATAAGTGAACTAAGATTAACTCCACTGAAATTAGTGTAAATTGAGAGTAAATTAGGCCATCTCTTATCAGTAGATTCTTCCGTTGAAGAGTGCACTGAATTTGAGTACAACGTTGAAAAGTAATGTTAATAAAAGTAGCACTGACTGTAGCTTTCCATTCTTGCAGGTAAGGGCAAGTTGTGTTTTAGCATCTTGTCAGGTATTCCCCAAGTTTTTAGTCCAACTTGATATCATTCTTTCAGGAAAGAAAGTCAATGCAATGAAAGAAGTGGGGGTAAGATTTAGCAATTTGCCCAACAACACAGAAAACTTTCAGAGTTCAGAATATAAATGGCGGGTGGGAATGGGGGGGGGTGTTTCTTGCTCCTTTATTCAGTTCATGCTTTATTTTTAAAGAAATTCTATTCTGTTTTGCTCTTGAAAAAAGAATTAACAATGCTTTAAAAAGCTATCGATGGAACAAGAAACATTTTTCTTCAACTTACAGCCATGACTAGTCAAGTGTTTTTAGGAACTAAGTAGTTGAATACATAAAAATGTTTGAGAAAACAGGTCAAATGCTAAACAGATTGACACTTCTTTGTTCATAATCAAAAAGACATTAGGCAAGTATGAACAAGAGTTTCAAAATGTCAGTAAATTTGGGAATATCAAAGATTTTCTAAGCCAGCAAGTTAATTGGTATTTTGATCCTTTTGAGCAACTTAACAACAAAATAGGATGAGCCAGCACTTTTTCTCCCTTGATGTTATTAAACAAATAGGTGTGCTTCTTATCTGCCTGTTCAATAATGCTGTTTTGTAAACTCTTAGCAGGAAATATGAGGACAAAGCAATCAAAGGCAGGGAATGGAACCATTCAGGTGGGAGTTTATCAGGTGGGAGGTAAACAAAAGATAAAACTCTGTGTAATGTTACTCTTTAGTGTCTTCTGTTTTCATGTAGAACAAATTATTTCAGTGTTGCAAACCTGGAAGTTAGTTTATCGGGTTAAAAAGCAGCTGGTGAGGAGAGGACATAATTGTCACTCATTTAGACAATGTTTCTTCAGCCAAGTATACAACCATCTGGTTTATGTATATAAATATACATATTCTTTTAGTTAAAGTAGGAAAATGTAATCTGCAGCCCCTGTAAACGCTGTACACCTGTCAAGTCTTAGGCACTTTGTCTCTGTTGGCCTTGTCTTGCTCCCCATGCCATGTGTCTGTGTTTCGTGCTCGCTGTTAAGCAGCATGGCCCCTGTAAACGGACAGGAATCCCAGGTTCCAGACACAGGTTATTAACCTGCTCAGGCAACCAGGTGTGCCTGGCTTGTGGGGCCACACAGAGACAGTGCACGGCACAGCTGCTAAGGGAGATGTGCTTTCTAGCAGGGACCTGCTCTGAAGGTCCCACTAAATGGGATGGTCCTTGCTAAATTCAGGTGCCCAGGCTTCTGGAACTTCACATGACATGATGTGGTGTGCAGGTATGTCCTCACCACATATCCCCCAGGTGTATACACCATTTATGTAATGTGACATGTACTGTACCATGGGTTGAAAGATAAGGGACTTGAGAATCTAATAGTGCTAAATGCTGTCAGGCTTAAAGTCCTTCATAAGCACGTGGGAATGTATTGAGAAGTTTTGTACAAGTTTTCTGTAAGGATTGTCTCGTCTCTTCTTCTTTGACCATTTACATTCTTTATTAAGTTCTTTACATTCTTAAGTTCTTTGTACTGCATTAGGATGTAGGATATGTTTTTCCTGTAAGTGCTGCCTACTCCACAGTGGCCAGATGATGTTACTCAGATCATACGCTCCTGGCAATACCAGTGCTATTACTGTAACAGTGATCCCAGTGAATTTGGTTCTGCTTTTTCAATCTCACAATGCAAATTTGCATAAGGTCACTGTTGGTACGCCTGGTACACAGTCTCTTAATGGTCAGTGTTACATTTCTCATGACCATATAATGCTTTATTGACCTTAAGGAGTCATATTCTGCATTGAATGGAGGAATAAAAACTGATCGAATACTGCAAAATCTTGTAAAACATGTTACCCTAGTACGTGCTTTCTTCTAACCCCAAAAATTCAGTGGTGATAGACTTACTATTCATAATAAAGTAAGCACTGAATTAAATTAGTAGTCAACAAGTTCGCTATAAAAAGAAGAAATGCTTGCTTTTAAAATTATGCATTTTTAATGCAAACTTAATTTTAACACTGAGTCTGCACTGTATCAAAGTTCCTAAGTGATTTCTGGAAACAAAATTGTAACATCCTCCACATTTTGATTTTACTATTATCCATGGAAATGGTTGATACTTGTTTCAGTGGCTTTAAGATTTCACCAGATATGTGTAATGTTCCTGTACACTTTAAATATGACCTTCCACGTGTACTTTCTAGACTCTTGTGATTCACAGAACATTGATAAATGGTTGCAGGATGGAGAAAACACAAGAACGTCTAGGAGTGAAAAGTGTGATAACCCTGTATGAATTGTATATACAGAATGGACCTAATTATGCCTTTACGAGAGTGCTTCTGTGATTCTATGTTTATCTGATGATTTACAGCATAGGTATTAGGTATCTTTTACTGAATTTAAAGGTATCACAGATTTTTTTTCATTTTTCATTTAAATTTTTTAATTCATACTCTCAATTTAGAGTCAAATGTAATTAGTTGTATGAATTCAGATGTGAAAGTTTCTGAAAGAGATGAGATAAAAAAAATTCTGACTTGTATTGGTTGCAAGTTATTTAACAGCTCTTTCAGTGCTAAAAAACATGTTGGGTTTTTTTTTAAGCTTTCCTACTCCGGGGCTGAGAAGGAACAAACATCTTTTGGAATGTTGAGAATCTCCCTACTATTGCTGGGGGTCTGGCTGGAAAGGGATTTTACCCTCCTACACCTCATACTTTTCACATATCTTTATCCATTCTCCACCTCAGGCCAGTATATTTTAGTGCAAAGATTTGCTTTAAAGAGAAAAAGGGTTAATCATTACTTGGGTGAGTTAATTGTGTACAATTTATGTTGCATTTAAGTCTGCAATGTGAAGGAACTTTAGTAAGAGACACTGGTATAGAAGTTAATGATGCTGTTTAAATGCTGTTTATTGAGCAGTTCCACAGTTCACCCTTTAAGGAGGAGAGAGGAATTGAACTGTTTGTTTACAATCAATTTATCTAATCTAAAACCACCAATGCTAAAATGCCTTGGCCATAATCAGATAGTTAATGCGTAGCATCATTCTGAAGTTTTTCGTATCTTAGCATACTTGTATGTTTGATCCCAGCTCTGCATCTCCTTGCTTTGCAATTGTTGATCTGGGAATAAATTCAACTTCTTTTAAAAGAAGTTGGTTTATGCCTAATGACTAATAACTACATTTAATCTCATGTTAATGTGTTTTTTGCCTGGAATATCGTTCATGTCCATGAAGGATAGTTTGTGGTTCAGTTTAAAAAACACTTGTTAAGATATACGCAAAGCTTCATTAGCTTTGAGTTCTTCTAAGGGGAAATTACTTTTCTCTTATGTAGCCTTCCTGCTACTGAGAATCTGATTAGTCATATGTAGGGAATTTTCAAGCAGGATATATAACCCAAGAAAATAAAGTATTTTTTGCATAGATATGTGCAAGTTTGTGAAATGACACATGAAGGATTATAAACTGTACTTTGAAATTAGAAATAAAAGTATTGGCTTAACATAGAAAAGCACTGAAGTACTACTGCATTTTCTGATGGATTAACAAATGCAAACATGAAAATAAAAAAGTAGAGTTACCAATTTTTCATCTCATCTGGAAACAAATATGATTTTTAGCTCCACTTTTCTGAAATTAAGTATCTGTTTTGTTGTTATAGGTTGAGGGGTAATGGCTTTAAACTGAAGGAGGCTAGATTTAGGTTAGATATAAAGAAGTTTTTCACCATGAGAGTGGCAAAACACTTGAACAGGTTGCCCAGAGTGGTGGTGGATTCCCCTTCCTGGAGATGTTCAAGGCCAGGTTGGATGGGGCCCTGGGCAACCTGGTCTGTTGGGGGATGTCCCTGCCCATGGCAGGGGAGTTGAACTAGATGACCTTTAAGGTCTCTTCCAATTCAAGCTATTCTGCGATTCTGTTTTTTTCTCTTGGTGAAATGTAAATAGAGGTCACTCTGGCTGTGATCTCTGTACAGTAGATTTACATAAGTATGATAGAGATGGAATTAGGCCAGTAAATCAAAATGAACAGTTGCAGTTTTGCATATACCACAAAATTTTGGGTGCATGCCCAAACATTTTCTCTGCCATTTCACCATGTATGATATTTGCACACTTTTACCAGATAAATCAAGTTGAAACATTTTACCTTCATCCAAAATTTTCCATATGATCCATTACTGTACAAAGATTTTTAGATTAGGTGAAATAATTGTATGGTCCTATGTGGCACATGCTGTACTGCCATACAGTTATCCTGGGCACATCAAGTCAAACTACTTGTGCATCTGTAGTTATGTGATTCAGTCATCAAAATAGGCACCAGGTAAAAATAAAGTGTTTGCTTAAAAAAAATGCATGGATTTGGGCTTTGAAACACTCACCTAGAGACCCTTTGCTATGCAGAATGCAAACTCCAAAAGCAGTTCTGGAGGACAAATAATCAAAAAGAAATTTCCAGTCTCATATTCCTTGACCTTATTTCTGATGAGTAATTTCTGCATTATTTTTGATGACATAACTGAAAAGGAACAGGAAGGCCTGATGTTGAAGTTCTGACATCCCAGCATGTTTAACCAGCTACTTGCAGTCTTCTGTGCAGGTCAATCAGAACATTTGGAAAAACACCATTTAGAGGAAGTTTTTATGAAATATTGGGAGACAAAATGTTTGCGTATAGAAACTGAAGTTATCCCTATGATAACTGACAAATTACTGTCATTCTGAATGGCTTGCTTTCCTAGAAGACAGATAAATTTAAATTTATAAAAGCATTTGTTAAAATAGGATTCTATAAGAAAAATGGGCATTATTTTATTTATATTTTTTTCTGAGTACCAAAAACATATGCATTCTAGATCACGAAACAGAGCCAGTGGAGAGGGTGCTGCATTTGAAAGATGTTGAAATTTGTCATAAACAAAATTATATAGTCAGGTATGTAAATGGCACAGCTCAGAAATACTTTTTAGTCAGGTATTTGTCACAAATAAGTCAATTTCTCAGTAATTAGAATGTCATTGATAAGATAGTAAGATTCAAAAATTATGAGATCCTCCTTGATTACTTTATTGCATCAGTGCTATCTAAAAACTGTTTTGTGGTTTTAGAATTCCCAACTACAACATTCCTTAGAAGATGTATGAACAGCCAGAAATCTGATATTATCACTTAATTGAATCCTTCCTTCCTTCCTTCTAAGGAGAGGAACTGCTTAAATTACACACATATGTAAATAACATGGCTATCTGAAGTGGCTTTTGAAGTGAACAGCAATTTACTATTAGTGCAACTTTCCTAATGTATCTGTCACATGTTGAAATTACATGTTATCACAAATTGTTTGTGATATGTATATTTTAAATCTGAGTTTTACTAGTGCAACTCAATACCATTTGTCTTGTGAAAACTGGCTTCATTAAGTTCAGTAATGAGGTGAAGGAAATGTGCTTTTTTTCTTTTACATGCACAGTGTTTCTCCATACCTACTAAATGGCATGACGCAGTATTTTGAAAGACTTGGCTAAAGAATTTGCAATATCATCTTCTTGAGAAAGTCACTACATTAAAAATAACTCAGTAATACATAATCTCCTATCATTATTCAGAGTGGGCAATGTCTCCAGTTAGTGAATATCTCTGTCTGTAGTCCAAGACTGATTCCAGTGCTTTTCCCTTCAGACATCATTTTGTTCCCCTTTGATCTTTATTGACTATTTTAGTCATTCTTTTTTCTTTCTTATGACAACTGGAGCTAATATCTAGAGATTAACTGGAGCTAATATTTGAAAACCATATTCTCCTGATTTTTTTAAAAAAAGAAAGTCTTGCACTATTCCATACTTTCCAATTCCTTCTCCATATTTTCTTCAGTATGAGGTGGGGTATTTTCTTGCCTCTGTGTGGCTACAGAGGAATCTGTCTTTGAGGTTCACTGATTGGATTCTTTATGTTTTAAAGAACATCTGAATGCTCTTCCCTATGCTAATAATTAGGAGAATGGTTTACTGAACCTGCCAGGTCCTCTCAAACACAATGTAAATAGAGTAGCTGCTGTAGAGGTTTAACTTAATAACAACCAAGGCAACACATGGCAGTTCATAAATGAGAACTGAGGTGGCAGTTGCTAACATCTAACAGTGTACTTGTGCTAAAATAACCTTAATTTGTAAACTAACTGGCATGTGTTCTTGCTGTTACTTAACATAATTGTTTGCAAGTAGAGTCACTTAAATACTATAAAAAAGGTTCTTCACTATTGCATGATGAATTTACAAGTAGGGATCGGTTCATTCATTCTTAATGTCTGTTCAGTTCAAACATGTTTACATCCCTTTTTCATTAACTATTTGCACAATAGTGTTATTTCACTGGAGCACTGGAACAGGCTGTCCAGAGAGGTGATGGAGTCTCCTTCTCTGGAGATATTCAAAACCTGACTGGATGGATTCCCACAGGACCTGTTCTAGGTTGTCCTGCTCTGGCAGGGGGTTGGACTAGATGATCTTTGAGGTCCCTTCCAACTCCTAACATTCTGTAATTCACATAGTTGTTAGGGGCTGTTCTTTGCAAGGGAACATGGACAAAAGAAAAGTCAATGTTGTTTAGTATGAGCCTGCTCCAAAGGCCACTAAAATTGATCATAATCATTCCAATTAATTGTTTATCCCAATCAAAGAGAAAAAAGACATCATGCCTAATGACTTACAAACCTAATAATAACCACAGAAATCCTTGCGGGTAAAGAAATGTATTACATTCATATGAGGAGTAATTAACTCTTCTTTTTAAAATAGCTGCTAGTTCTCTTTAACCATCAGCACTGATAAAATCCTTAACAATACAATAGCAATACCAATTGTTTTAATTATGCTTATATATGACCTCTTCTGGAAGTGTGAAACACAGGTGGGTATTCGTGCAGTCTGAGCATCTTGCTGTCTGTAAATTAAGATTGATATGTTGTTTTTACTGTAAATTAATCTTTATTCTTCACACACAGCCTTCCAGCTTCCATAATCAGTCAGTATCACTGTACCATTGTACTGCCTACCTTCCTGGTGCTGACCTTTATCTTCACCAACTGAGAATCCTGAGCCTTTCTATTAGGCATACTGAAAATGAAGCTCCCCTGAGTTCCATTGATAGGAGTGATCTTGTTACAAGCTCAAGCGCCTTGGACTTCTTATGTGGGATTTATATTTCTCAAAGAATGTCAAGGCCATTTATATTTATTTGTGAAAAATGACCAGTACCAGTAACTAAAATATTGAAAGATTCTGACATGCCTTTTTTGGCATTTCTCATAACAAACCAGCATCAAGTCATGAATAACTTGCCTTTGGTGCTTTTCACTTTCTCTGATGCTAGTATTTGACTTTTCCTCCACTCAGAAATCTGTAAAGGTCCATTGAACACCACAGGGAGCATCTGCTTGTTCAACAGAACTTGCAGACTTGCAGTGAGATGTAACTGCGTGGAAGTATGTTATGCAGCTCTGTAGATGGCGTACTTATTTTACGTGTTATGCAAAAGGTTTTATTTTTGCCTTCCTTTCTATTACTTCCAGCACTTTTCCTTCATCTCTCAATCATTTATTCACTTGTTCTTCTGAAAATTTCAGAGCAACCTTGGGTGTTTCCTAAGTTGCACTGGTTTGTGAAAGACCTTTATGGATGATTACACTGGGGATTTCTAGAATGCAGCAGATTCTTGTCATCACTATGGTAACACCTATTTTCCTATGTCACATATATGCTCAAATAGATGTCCATGACAGCTGCATCATGATTTATGAAGAGGACTGATAATAAGGGAGAATTTGGCCCATGAGTTGCAGAGATGCAGCTCTGAGCTAAAGAAGAGCAGTGAAAATATGTATTGATTGTCAAGTCAATTCTCTCTTTGTCGTTTGGTTTTGCAGGTATTATTACCTTGCATTCAAGACTCACGAGACTCCCCTTGGTAGCAGAGAAAACTGTCTTGCCATTTTGGAGAAATCTAAACTAGACAACTGGATTCTTGGGAAAACCAAGGTAGAGGGTGCTAAATTTTTCTCAAGGATAGTATCCTTTGAGCAAAACATGTCTAATGCTGGTTTGAAAAGTACTTCATGAATGAACAAAAGAGCAAGCAATTTGCTCCAGTTAGCCTTCCAGGTTCTGGAGGTGCCCTCCAAGCCAGCTGATTTAGTGCTGCAAGAGGAGGGATGCATTTGGTACCTCCCTGAAGTGCACTCTGCACATGGCTGCCTTGGTAAGGACAGTACATCTCTCAGTCTCCCTCCGCATGAAGTTCCTCCTGCCCTTAATCATGGCAGGACTTGAAACTTCACACTCTTGCCCATCCTGTGAGCAGGGTTAGTACATTATCCATTTGTGAAGTTTCAGGTGAGATCCTTCTGGCTCTGTCAAGAGCCTTTGTTCATGGTTTAAAATGGAGTGGATGACTTCTGTAAAAAGGAAGGTATGCAGTGTATTGAGATGTTTTACAGTGAACAAAGGAAAAACAAGGAGAATTTTCCTGCTCAAGACCCAAATAAAGTGTATGTAAACACCCATAGGATTTGCCTCCTGAAGCAGAATGCTGTTAGACAATATTATGTTTAAAACCAAATTCAACCCAGGATTTATATTCCCACTGTCAAGAAAGGCTCTATTTCAAAATTGTTGATACATGAAAATATCCCCCTGACCAATTTACTTTGTAAAGGGGCTAAATATGTGATTTATTTTGCAATGGGGTGATTGTAATCAGTGGGATAATGAAATTTCACAAGCACACCAAGAATAAATATATGATTCACAAGATTGCTATGATATCAGCAACCGGTATTTTACCAGTTTTCTCAGCAATGGTGCCTTAAAATAGGCTGACATAAGACTAATGAAAAGACAGAATACAAGAGGTTATGCTACTGCCTGCATGTAATACTGGGGGTTTTTTGTTCCATTTCAGGTTTTTCTGAAGTATTACCATATAGAGCAGTTAAATTTGTTCCTGAGAGAAGTTATAGGGAGGGTGGTGGTCATGCAAGCCTATATCAAGGGATGGCTTGGAGCAAGGAGGTACAAGAAAGTCAAAGAGAAAAGAGAAAATAGTGCTGTTACCATACAGTCAGGTAAATGTTTGCATTCCCTCTTTCATTGAGTGTCTTCACATTTCAAGCGGTTAAATTGCATGGAGATTATTTATTCATTCTTAATAGTTTATTATGAAATCAAAATAATCAGAGTTGCTTTTCTCTCCAGCTAATTGAGGCAAATATTATTGATTTACTTCTGAGGTGCCATCTTAGTACTTGGTAATGTCATTATTTAAATATTTTAGTATTTTGGATGTGATGCTTGTACACAAAATGAAAATATTGTTAGGTACGTCTATGCTAGTATGCAGCACATAAATGAATTGCAGTAGCATGCCTCGCTGCCATGTATACCAGAATTCCAGGTAACATACGTCGTGGGCTGGGCCTGAGGGGCTGGTTATCATTAATTTAGCAGGCTTCCTTATATTGAATTTGGGGAGCTGTGTGAGGTGGGGAGTGTTTGTGCTGACACGATCGTGCACCTTTGCCTTTTGGATTAGGACATCAGTGAGCACATGGTGACAATTAAAATTTGGATGAGTGAAGTAGTGTTTGAAGTTGTGGGGATGTGAATACTGCAGTCGTGAACCCAGAGTTCAACATGTGGGTGGGTGGGGAAGAGGTACTGGGGATGGGGGCTGGAGTGGTTATGGCAGGAGGGATGAAAGTTTCAGCACATCTCTGACTCCATAGATTCTGTAGCACTTCCTTAAATAAATGTAATTTCCAGCACATGGTTTTGTATTTTTAGCCTGGAGAGGATATGAAGCTCGCAGGAAGTACAAGGAAATAAGGAACAGAAGAACTGATGCCGCTATACATATTCAAGCAGGTAATTAAAACATTATTTCAATTGCCAACACCTATTTTCCTGTGGGTGATTTAATGCATCAGAGTTTATAGCCAAGATAAATACATACAGTCCAAACAAAAGCCACGAAAACATTACTTCTGATCATTTGTTCTTCAGTATCAAATGACATCAGTGACAGGTATCAGGCACTTTGGGCTTTTTGTAAATACTTCTCTGGAAGCAAAGCATACTGATTAAAAGCTGTTGAGTTATTTCTTTAAGATTCTTCTGAGCACAGACACTATGATTCAACTATATGTAGAGCCGGTATGAAGCACTGGATTGATTTTATTAAAAGTGTGGATGGGAGGCACTGGACATGCATTTCTCTATCTTTTGTCTCGAGCCTTGATCTTGGCAAGTTGCCAGGTTTTCATTTCGACTGCTTGCTGGGTTTGCCAGCTTTGGCCAATCTTTTGACTCTCTGCCAGACTCCTATGCAGCCGTATCAATACGAATTTGAATAAACTTTAAAGAGATTATTGGAGGAACAGGCCCATAGGGCTGTGTAGGTCTCTAGTAGAGAGCAGGGTACCATATGGCACAGAAATCTAAGAACCAGTGCCGTGAACTCAATGGTGTTTTCAGATGCTGCCAATATGAAGCAGCCTCCATATGATGCAGTATAATACACCTTCCCTGTCCAACCCCAGGCTGAAAGACTGTAGCTGATCAAAAATTAGTTCTAGCAAATATGTTTACAGATAACCCAAGGTTCCATCTTTATTCTCTCGGCTTCCTGTGCGATAATTCCTTAAGCTTTGTCACCTCTCTATTCTGTATCATATAATCCAAAGTCAATCCAAAAAAGATGTGTTCTGAATATTCTTTTACTTTGCCATCAAGCCATTTCCAGTAAATTAATTTACTTTTGTCTAAGTTTGCTACTCTGAAACTAAACATCACTGTGACTTTCAGCAGAAAACAGGGTAAAAGTCTAGTTACCAAAAAGAACAGAGTATCATTAGGATAAAATAATAATTTGTAACTTTGCATGCATACTGTTATGTAGAATCATGAACTATAGCTCTATGGTCAAATGCAGAATATTCTATTAAATGGAGAATTGTTAAGGAGATTTTTTTCTCCCATTACAAGAAGCACTGAGGGACTGCATAAGCACTCTCTCCCCTTCTTCCTCTCCTTTGTGTTGTCATTTTCTATTATTTTCATGGTAACGCAGAGAGTGGATCTTAAAGTACTGCCTGCAACTATCTTCTGTAGTATTTGCTACATTTGCACTTGGCCATACCTGGATTTTGATTTCCTGACTTTTACAACAGCCTTTGGCGATAAAGAGGAGTGAAACAGTTGACCCATCACTGTCCTGCTATTACCATTTTCTTAAGATGAGAGTTATCTCAGTGGGAAGCTGGTGTGTAGCAGTATCACTTGAAGACTGTAGGGGACATTCTGCCTTAGAGTCTTATGCAGCCAAATTTCTTAGGCATGTAGGAGATGCATACTCATTACTAGCTCTTCAGAGAAAGCTACTGATCTATTCTGCTGTTTGTACACATGGGAGAGATTCAGAGCTGTGTTCCTTCTTGCCATCTCTGAGATGCTGCATTGAACATGGCAAAGCAGAAGCAGTGGGAGTGTATGCATACCCTTGAATTTGGACACTTCTGTCCTGTTGAGCCCTCTGGACCTAATGCTGGGGGAATGCTGTTAGCACTCTTCCCACTAACACACACACTGTCTCCCTTTGTAACCTGGCACCTGACAGTTTCAGGGATCAGTCTGGATGAATAAGCATTAGGACTATACGGTTAAGAGTGACACAGTGCACCTTTGTATTAATTAGGCTGTTTGCTACTCCTATCTTTGGCACTGCATTCAAAGAGGTATAATAATAATAATCCTCAACACATTTCTGCCTGCCTCGGGAAACCTATATTTAGGACTTCTTATTTGAAAATTCTTCTTGTGCACATTTTCTCTGCTCTACATGTTAATTATTCTGTGTTTCAAATCAAAGCTCATGCTTGCTAATGGTGGCCATTTTCCAGGTTTTAGAATACACTGACAGTCTTTCTGTTGTTTACATTACTCTGTCCAAGTGCCGAGTGACATGGAGACAAAAGCGACTCCAAATCTTTCCTTTCCCTGCACATCTTATAATGTGATTGTGTAGTTCAAGGCAGCTTTTCAGTAAGAAGGAGTATGAACACCTTTGTATTTTTTTTTAAATGAGCCATTTCAGGCAGTGAGATAGATTGTTTGCGTTTGTCATCCAGACATTAGCAAAACCATATAATTAAAATATATGTACTTCCTTCTCTTCTCCCCCCTCTCTCCCTCCCTTTCCCCCACCTCCGCTCAAGCAGGCCTTGAAATTTAGGAAGCATTTGGCTTACATGTTTCTACAGAACAGCGCATATTGAAATTTGTTTTCCTTTCATCTCTTTCCCAATAAAAGCAGCCGCTCGGCTTATCCCTTTAGCTTCCTCAGAACTTCCTTTCAGAATTCCCGATCTATTACAGCACATTCACATACCAGAAACAAGATGCCTTTTCATGCTGTCAACCTTTTTCATCTGAAATGTAAATTAATTCTTGCTGGTACGCTTTGACAGAGATCAAAGTAGGGGTATTAACCTTATTGGGCCTTCTCTTCATCAGAATCAGTTCCAAGGACTGCAAGGGTAGTGTTAGGAGGCCAGTCTTCACTGTTATCTATGGCCCTCCTCCAGGCAGTCCTCTGTCTACAAGTCAGCATTTCAAAGGCGCTGATTTCTTTTGTAAATGACCTTATCATTACTTTAAACTGTGTGAAAAATGATTTGCCTGAATAATTCTTGCAGGATTATCCTGCTCATTTTAATTGTGGGGGGAGTTCATTCAGATTCCAGGATATTGTTTAAGTGGTTTTGACAGCAAGTGATCATAGCCTGATATAAAGGAGGAACACAGCTCCTGATTGGAGACCTCTTGACTTGTTCAGATTGTTCATTTCTTGCAAGTCAGTCTTTGAGGTAGGCTGCATTTGCATTTTAAAAATAAACAGATGCCTTTCAAATACATGAGCTGGTGGTCTGGAGATCTCTGTGGGCCCAGCAGTTCACTATCCATTGATTAAATGTTGGAAGAAAAAACAAACTTAGAAAAAAACAACCCTCACAATATGCATGAGGATACAATTCCTGAGTGTATATTACACCAAAAAAAGTCATTATTTCTGGTGGGGTAAAACACCCTTGCTAGGAAACAAAATATTTGTGAATTTTAATTAGGTGGGGAAGAAAAAGCTACCCTACTTCAGCATATCTACATTACAGGTTATCAGAATACACAGAAGTTATTAGACTTATGGCTAAAATGGTACACAGGATACACAAGGTCTTTCCTACTTCTTCCAGTCACACTTTCCCAAGCTGTGAAGGTTAGAAAATGCTGATTTTTAACTTAGAGAAGAATTGCAAAGAATGATTTTGTGTAAAGTGTTTGATTAACAATACGTTGCACTTCTGAGTAAGTATTTCTTTGTAATTGAGATTTGTATTGTTTTGATTTACGTCTACATAATAGGAAAAATATTTTGTTAAAATAAGGAATTTTTAAAAATTGTGTTGCAAGATTCACAGCTGGTTTAAATCAGGATATATCCACTGAATCATCTGACTGAAATGTTACTGCACTGATTTACCTCACATGCAAGTCTTATGTAATGTTTCTTTGTATTAGAATAATGCATTAATTAGAATTTAAAACAACAGATAATACAGTTATGAAAGTACATTTTCCTGTTATAATAGCATGTATTTCCATGCAGTGTGACTGTTGTCCCCAAAAAATTAAGGGAGGATTTTAATCTGGTTATTTCATTTGTGAACTGACATTGCCAAAATGCCAAATGAGTGGTGCATGCGATTCACTTAGATCCGAGGTGACATCACCGAATTCATTTTAATTAGACCCACTTTAGCCATCTGGAATATACTGTGCAGCTCTGGTCAGGACTGAGTTTAACTATGCTTCCAGAGGTGAAAGGCAAATGACTAATCCATTGAGCCACCATCTCCTCCTCCAACACGTGCTCACACACTCACCATATGTCACATTGTATTGGAAAATTCTTTATCAGGAACTCAAGATTTGGGCTCCTTTTTAAAACAATACAAGTGGTGGATGTTCAGAAGGAAACCAGATGAAGCATCCCTTTGTAAATTGCTTTCTTTCTGTAACTGCTCATGCAATGTTGCTCAGTATTTACATATCTCTAACGTGTGCTTCTGACAAAATTTTCTCCATTATAATGGAAAAAAAAGAGGGCCTGAGAACAGCTGTAATTTACTATTTTACATTTGTAATAAATGTAAGCTTTTAATAGAATTGTTACCTTTGGGATTTTCAACAGCAAAGATTTACTGTTGGCTTCAATAGCAGACAACAAAGTATTTATTGGAAAGCCTATTTATCCATCTGTTTATATTACTACATGTGTGTGTCCATGTATTCAGTTAATACTGTTGTATAGATCTAAGAAATACATGAGTAAAATGTTCTAAAAACTTCTAAGCACTTTATAAATATACCTAAATATATATTTTTTTCAATTTTCCTGGAAATAACAACCACTAAGTAGCAGATACAGTTTTACTTTTTGTATTGTTAATTTTCTTCAACTACATTGTCAGTGTAAGAACCATTTAAGAGATGTATATGTTTCTCTTAATGGCAGCTGAACTGACTCATTGTATTACCTTGATTTCAAATCCAGGGTAAACCAGACTGGTTTGTACAGACTGCACAGTTTTGGTAACGTTACTTTTCCATCTCTTTGTGTTCTCTACTAGAGTGGGGCATCCAGCAATTCTTCACTTTTAGTATCTGTCTATAGTAACCATTAAAAGCCTGCTGCTCATGTGCAGGGAACATGTTAGTAAAGCCTTAGGGTTTTGAAGTATGAGGTCCTATGTATTCTATCCCCTTCTCTGACCTAACCTCTGTCAATGTGAATAAGTCTGCATTTCCTTTTGGTTTTCTCTCCTGTTTTTGAGGAGATGAAAAGGAGACCATTCTTACTGAATTTCATGCCCTTGCTAAAATCAGGAAGAGACAATGATGTACATTGTCCAACAATACATTGGAAAACCTATTCCTTTCCCTTGCTGATATTGACAAAGAGATTCACAGTCATCTTCACTTTTTTTTTCTTTAACGAAGTCTCAAGATCAGAGACTATAACGCATGGTAATTAAAAACCATATGTCCAAGTGATGTGTCATCAGTGACACCAGTCCTGATGACAGCCTTGGTGAGTCTTCCTGATAGTCACTGCTTGTTACTCATAGTTACTGCTTGTACATGAGAACTCCTGACTTGCTTTCTCATAATTCTTCTACTGGAGAACTGAAGAGTTGGGTTTTTTCTGCTATTAAACAGGCATCACCCAATATCCATCCAGAGTGAGAGGTGAAAGAGGCGAAGTATTCATAGGACCCAGCAAAGGATGTGACTCTCCATCCCTTTTACTGTTCATTAGAATTAATTTGGCATGGAGCAAAGAATCAGATTCATGGGCTCCAAATCCTCTCAGATGTTGTTAGTTAAGCTGCTGAATGCTCTTTTAACTAGGCAAATTAGGAAAGTGATATGCTGTTCGTAGCAAATCAACTTCTGATTACAAACTACCATGATATCTTCTCTTCAGCAATCATGAGCTTTCATTTCCGAGTTGCTGTTATATGCTATTTTAGGTGATATTACAGCTTAAAAATGTGTCTGTGTAGAAAATGTCTGCTTAACATGATTTTTTTATGACTGAGAATGAATCCTTCTGCTGTTTAAAATACTACATATCTTTTCTTTATACTTCCTGTATAGACCTGTGATTGTTTAGCTTTGATCTTTCTACATTGTGCTTTACAATTCACTCTGTAACTATATATTTCCTATGGGAATCAGAGGGAAAATGCCTGGACTTTTCCTATCTGGAATTGTGCAACATTGTGTGTAGTGCATATGCCTTGGTACTTAGACCTTAAAATAAAGGCTTTTAACTGCAAGACACCAAATTTCAGGCTCTCTGAGGTGCATATATTCTTGGTTTGCTAGGTGCTGGAGCTGAGAAAACTCGCTTTGTGTGAGAATTGATCCGTACAAGAAGTAAGAATGCATGTCCTAAATTGTGGCACATAAAACATTTAACACTGAGTTACTAACAGAAATGCTAAGATTTAGTTCAGTTTAGTTCAGTTCCTACTTTGCTTTTCAGATCCTGTCATCTTTGGCTATGTAAAGATCAGGGTTAAAGATATTGTTGCTGGAAAGTTTGGAATATAAACTGAATAAGGTGAAAATGAGGTGACAGCTGGTAATCATTCTTCTTCAATGATGCAGTGATTGTTCATGGAGCAGTAGCAACATGAGTCTGCTAATTTCACACTCTTTGAGCCAAGTGCTTAGTGTCAAAACCAGCACCAGTCAGTAATGCAAATTGCTGTGATGGAGCAGCTTCCCAGCCTCTCAGACTCCCCCAGTAGAATTCTCTGCATATGCATTTCTTTTGAAACATTATAGATCCAGTTAATAAATGTTGAAAAGATGCAGTCCTACTAATGCTTGATGAAGCTTTTGAGAGAGAGACAAGTTTGTTTATCGTGCTACTTCAGTTATCCCATGAGTCAAGGGGAAAGTAGGAAAAATAGTCATTTACCTGTCAGGTTCAAAGTATTCTAGAAGAATGTTAGAAACCAGCTTGCGTAAAGGTAAAATTGAAGAGGAGTTGGTTTTGAAAATACATATGAAAACAAAAGATAGGGTAAAAAGTATGTTCATTAAATCAGACATAGCAGGTTATATGTAGTGAATGAGGGAAGGACCAAAATGGTTATACTGTAATAAGAGTTTCTGGGAAAAAAGAAAAATCATTAAAAAAAATAATATCACGGTAAGTGTCAGGGTTGATTTTATACACACACACACATGCAAAGAACTGCTAAAAGTTGAGAAATCACTAAGAATTAAACAAGTTTATCTTATTAGTTCATTTGTTTCAGTGTTTCTTTATCTTTACAGTAGTCCATCGGCTGACTGATGCTCAGCATGTTTCAGCTGCAGAGAGGTGGCTGCTGGCCAGCTGTCTCTGCTGCCAGTATCAGAGTAGGCTCCTTGTCTGGTCAGTAGGGAATAGTTAAGGATTGGAAGCCTGATCGCATGGGGCAAGTGAATGCTTGCCTCATCTCTGCCAGACAAGCAGACTTTTCCAGTCTGATTATTAAGGGCAGAAAGTTCCTCAGCCTCTTGATACCTGAGCTCTGTATTTGGTACAACACCTCAGCAGGCCCAACTTCTGTCATGCCTTCTGTAAAGTGAATGGTTATTTATTTTAGTAACCTCTCATTAAAAAGCAATTTTTGCTGCTTCTTACCCTGGAAACCTCAGTAGCACTGAAATGCCTAGATTGTTATGGTGCATTGCATACCACAGCTTGAACTGTTCAGATGGTTTTCATTTTCCTGTATTGCACAAATAAGTGCAACACTACATATTTTTGTGTAATTAGGTGGCTGAAAAGAAGACAATTAAGACTATACAGGAATTAAAATAGAAAAGAAGGAATTAGTTACAGCACTTTCCTAAGGGAAAGAGTAGATGCAGTCAAGGTAGCTCTGTTTTGTTTCCTCCACCATCTTTTCATTACACAAAAGAAAACATGAAGGGGGAGCTAAATTTATAAGAGCAGTTGAATGGAAGAGAAGGGAAATCAATCAATTATCTCATCATTTGGTAATAGTTGAGGGACTACAAATTCTACAGGGTCTTTATTCTCTGTTGTCTAGGTAATGCCTACTTCTAGTGTTTTCATGAAATCAGAGTCATGATATACAGGGAAAACTTGTTAATCTTCTGATCAACTTCTCTGTTCACAATTTATTCTATATTTGTTCTACCTCCTGATTTCCCTTTGTAATCTACAATGTTGTGTTGACCCTGATCCTACGTAAGGTTGCCATAGACCCCATTTCTGTGCCTGTCCTACATCCCACTGTAATACTTAACCCTGGACTTGAGGAAGCCCAGTGAGAGGGCTCTTCTCCTCCTTCTTTGGGTAATTAGTCCCCAGACTGACTCTGCTTTTGCACGTGTTTAGTGGACTTAAAAGCTTTTCCTGAACAGGGAATTTTCTCCTCAAAATCATAATATTTTCTGATCTTAGCTCCAATTTTCTTTTATATATTGTTCCACTGTTTAAGTTGCAGTTCTGCTAGACTAATAAACAGCTCCTTTCCCCCTCAGCCTTCCTATTCAGCAACTACTCACTGTAAACTTCAACTACGGCCTTGAAACTGTACTTACTTTCTTTGTTATTCAGTCCTTTCTCCCCCCTTTTCAAGGTATTTCTTCTTAAAATAATGGTTGAATAAACACTACAAGTAAAAAAAAATTAAACTTGTGGGTTTAAGTGTACATTGCAACACTTTTTTAGTCTTTTGTCTTAAGTGCAGTAAGCATCACAATCTATTTATGCTGAAGCTTTGTTACTAACTGTTACAGGTGTCAAGAATTGAAGCAAATTTATGTCAGACAAAACTATAGAAGTAATTAAGTTGTTTAGGTACCCAAATCCAGAGATAGTCAATGGAAATAAAAGGCATAGATATCTTCAAAATGTTATTCATTGCCATTTTCTTTGCCATTTCATTTCACTGCATGCTTGCTACTTCATTTAGTATTTCTAGTGATTGTTTTGTTCTGCTCTTTTTTTTAATGAATGATATAAATTCCAAATCTGTATATTTTTTTTTTCCTGATTATTTGTATGAGAGGTATTTTAAATGTTTTATTATGGTTACAGTTACTTGAAAAACAGGATAAGACATTATTAATTTTTCTAGTTTTAATTGAATATATCTATCCCTGACTCCCCACCTCCCTACCCCACAATAAAAGCAGGTAAAACTTCTCATTCTGTAAAATTCTGACTAGCTCAAATTATTGGAGCAGTGATTAAAGAAAGTGTTTTGGGAGTGATTTTCTGTTATGTATTTTAATACATTCTAAGCTGCATTCCTATTTAAATCAGACATATTCTCGTTTCAAGGCCTGTTTTCCTTGCCTGGGCTGTGCCAACTGATCACTGTAGCAGTATAAGGCTCTGTATTATTTCCAGCTGTTGTAAACAATGGAGCCACCCCTGTGAGATGCTAAATGTTCTTTCTGTCCACTGGTTCAGTAAAAGTTGAGAGCATCGAGGTCTGCACTCCACAGCTAAGTGCCAGTCTGTGTTTCAGGCTCTGCAGAATTTTTCTCTGATTCGTAACTATGTTTTTTTAAGCTTTCAGGGGATATATTGTTCGTAAAAACTACACAAGATTGAAAAACAGCACTGTCTGTGTAGCAGATCCTCAACTTATGAGCAGCTGCTCTACTTCTGATTTTGGCTGTGAAGAGCACTGGTGAGTTGAATCCTTTGCTGTCTATTATCTAACAGAAGTTATTTTCCACACAATAAGATCTGAAAGGAGCAGGCGTGTCATCATGATTCAGCCAGCTCTTAGGGAATCTGCCACTTTCTGAGGATGAACACCTGTAGGTTAGCCAGTCCCTCCACCAGCTTAGTCATCTCCGTGTTCTCCTAGTTAGCCGAGCTAGATTTATTTGCAGTGCTGTTTGTCCTGGGTTACTGTCCTGTTTCTGTGCACTTCTCGGAAGTACCAAGGATACCATAGGTTGTGGACGGGATTGCAAGTGCTCAGCATTTCAGAATTGACCACAGTACATGTTATTAAATTCTCAAGAGTAGAAAGTTACCCTTCTGTGTCTGTAAAGCTCCATTCGGACCAGCAATGAGATAGGGAAAAGACCTGTAAAAAACAGGTGGACAAGTCACTGACAGAAAGCCTAGGGATACTGAAACCATAATTGTGGTACCTTCCACTTTGTAGAGGAAGGGTATTTTAACCTTCCTTACCAATGGAGTTACTCCAGACGAATGTCCCTGTGACCCTTCCTTGGGCCTGAGAGGCAAGAGGGATCTGTTACATCTTTAACTGTTGTCAAAGTTGATCTCTCCAACAGTTCTAGGAGAGGTGGCTGCATTTGCTGGATTAATCCCTTTGATTAGCAAGTTTCAGTGACTAGGAGTTATGAGATCTCTCCTACTGTGGTATGGGCATGAGGACATCTCAGTGCTTCTTCCAGTTCCTATTTCTGTGATTTTTGATGCTTCCTGTATAGCATATAAATGCAGGTTCTGTTACATATCTTGAGAGCTCTGAGGAAATCAATTACTTGCTTGACTGTAAGTAGATGCTATTATTCTGTAAAGAAGGTATTTTTTTAAAAATAACCATTAACTTCTCCAAAATGGTATTTCTCTGTGTATGCTCGTAACATTGAGTTATGTTAACTTCCATGCTAGCTTTGGTTGGTTTAGATTGAGTAATGTCTACTAGATATTCCGGTGCATTATTATAGGATTTTGTCCAGGTATAGCCACCTGCATTCTTGTAGGTTAATTGTGCTCCAGAATCTCTCCTTTGCAGTATTCTGTTTTCAGCGAGAAAAAGGTCCAGGCCATTGACTAAAGGACTAAATAAATAAATAAACAACAAACAAATTGTTTTAGTAATTATTTTCAGGGGAAAGGATGAGCCTACTGCAACTTACCATCATAGTTCTGTCTTTGGGTTGCCTCACTGCTCACTGGGGCAATGATTTTCCTAATTTATTATTCCTTTCGTGTGCATGCAGCTCCCACTGCCTCTTAAGTACTTAAGGGGTGTGTATCTTGTGATCTCTTTAGAACTATTGATGATCTCATGGTCATTTGTTTTCCAGTCTGCACTGATGTTTTAAAGCAAGAACTAGTAAGCTGTGTGTTATCAGTTTTCTTTGTCATCCCAAATTATAATTGTTTACAAAATAAGTAGGCATTTTTTTTCTCTTTAATGATCTAGAGCTTTCACTGTGATTTGTTTGGAGGCATTACAGCCTCTTTAAACCTTTTGTTTCATCTGTTTTGTGTAGTTAGCCAGAAATGGTTTTCTTCCCTTTTTGTTTCTGGAATTCCTTGTTGCTGTCCAAACAACTGTATTTTCTGGATTAGGTACAGCTTGCTTAATGGTACATCCCTTGAGAGTCACAAAGATTTTTATGATTCGGTGGCTATTGAGGTGAATTTAGGCTCTATGAAAGCACAATTATACAGACCTTTAAAGATATTCAGACACCAAACTTAAATTGGAATCAATATCTAAATGCCTTTAAATATCTGGCCTGAAGATGCCCATCTAAAATACATTGACCATTCAAGTCTTGCACCCAGTCTTGTTTGCTGTGCACAATCAGACAGATAAATGAATTGCTACTTTCGTTTGCCTGGAGTTGCTAAACTGCCATTGCTACTGGCAATTCCCAAGTTTAACCCAAACAAATGTTGCAAATTATTTGCCTAATCCTGTACATTTCTCAGCAATTGCCTCTGGTTCCAATGATTTCAGTGAGATTTGAAAATGTTCAGCATTTCATAGTTGATGTTCAGAATCTTAGGACTAAATCCGATAACTTACTTCCCATAAATCAAGCCTCACTCCTACATGTAGCTGTTACTGGGCTGTTGTGTTTTAAGCATATGGCTGTTTAGTCGTACAGGAAACTTGTAGGAAACAGGAAGGCTGCTGAGTAACAGTGCAGACGTTTAACACAGTAGCTGGTAATCTGTCCCTAGAGAAGACAGTCTCACTGTGGCTTCACGTACCATAGAAATAAAGTATGGAACCATAAAATATTCTTTTATTTTCATTTAATTTAATTTCTTTTCTTTTTGTTTCATTTCTTTTCTAACTGGTACTTCTGGATAATGAAAAATGAACATAAAGGTACTCAGAATCAGAAAGCAAAATTATATACAGTTCTGTTGTATGTGCAGAAATATAACTATACATTTAAATGTATGGCAACCTGCTGCTTTTTCAAAGAGTTGTTAAAAAAAATAGTTACAGTTTTAGAATACATATAAAGCACTCAGTTTTACTAAGTAAGGAATTTCAAAGTGTTCAGGAGAAATGGGCACGTTAAAAAAATTGAATTCCTTCAAGGAAATTGAATCTCTACACCTAGTTCATACTCTTCAGTCAGTGAATGCAGGACATAAGCAAACTGCAGCTAATAAATTACATAGGATGCTAATTAAATGCACACATTAGTTCCTTTAACACTGCATGTTAAATGTTTCCTGCATTTATATGCCTGATTTGAAAAGCAGTATTAACTGTGTTCAAATGCAAAAATCTTTCTTGTTTGAAGCTGATGTCACAAGTAACTAAAGACACATTGAGAAGTGGCAAGTATTTCTGATAGGAATAGAAGTATGTGTAGGAAAATAATGTAAACAATAGCAGGGAACTGGCTTTGTCTCGTTGAGAAAATGTTTTTCCATTCAGTTCCATAGAGTGACCAAAAAAGGGTTATGGGATTAATTTTACACCTGGGAGACTGACACTAGTCTGAATTCCCCCCCAAAACCCAGACTGTGTATGCAATACTTGCCAAGCCTTTTCTTGACATCATCAGCCACTGAGAGGAACCTGCAGGCCTGCATGATTTGAAGAAACTGAATCACAATCAAACCCTTTCCCAAAGTAGCTCATTCAAAACTTAAAAAGGGCACAGTTATTTTAAAGAGCCAAACATGATCAAGACTAATTCAAATGAGGAAAGTGAAAACCTTCCAGTGCCCTTTCTACAACCCTGCTGAATAGCAGATTTACTGTTCTGCAGAAAGCTGAAGAGGCAGCAGAGAAGGGAGGAGTGTGACAGGGTCTCCCCTCTCATGAGGCCAATGTGTACACCAGCCTCACCTCATGTCTACCTCCATTTTACAATTGGTCATCTCATGAAATCAAAGATGCTGCATCTTGCAATGGCATAGCTACAATTTCTAGTTAGTGTTAGGGATCTCTTGAGCTAATTAGGAATAATATGTGGAGAAGGGAGAAATAATTTTCGAAAACCTCCTGTGATTTTTAGCTTGTTAGACTGACAGATCTCTAGTGAATATATTTTTGATTAATATTCTTGTTCTTAGCAGGATGATCTACAGCTTGGTGACTAAGGACCTTAATCTGTGCTACATTGTTCACGTTCTTGTTCAGACAGAGCTGACATCCTCAAATGTCTTTAAATCCCTTTAGAATCTCATCAAAGCAACTGTAACCTGCATGGTCCACCATCTTCTTACCCGTTTTCCTCCCCAGCAAAAGTTGTGTTAAATAATACTGATCTGATACTTAACCTGGAAAATACTTCCTGTATTGTTCTTTTTTTTCCTCTAGCTCATTGCTAAATACCACAATATGTTAGCTATGTATGTACATGATCATTGGCCTCATACTATGTAGTACAGCAGAAAGCATTGTTTCCGCATAGTGACTTGGTTACAGGTCAGTCAGTGACTTTAACTGTGTGTCAGTAAGTATCCCTTGCTCCTTCGTTTCGTTATGCAGCTCCATGTGTTAAGGCTGCATGTTAGAAGATACCTGACATCAACAGCAGTTTACAATCTTGAGTAGAATTCATTGGGATTTTTTCTGCTTGTATCTTTCTCTTTTTAGCTAGTTGATACTATGTTCATACTTTGGTCAGCATAGATTCTCAGAAACAATTAATTTTAGTAAAATTCTTGACATTCGCGTGAAACTTAGGTAATCAAGATTGGATAATAAAGCCTTGAACAAAACTACATGGGCATGCCAACTTCGGTGTTTGGAAAGTTACAGACAAGGAATAATTATCAGCGTGTCTCTGTTCTACAGAAAGTATGCATCTGAAAGTCAAGTTCCAAAAATGGGTCTATTTCTACTCATTAATGGCTTGACTGATGAAGTAGAATCTGATTACTAAATTTTTATCAGTACTAAGTGAGTGATGGTTACAAGAAAGTATTAGAATTAGAAACAGAGGTACATGGACTGTAATGAACCACAAAATGAATGTCAGTCAGTAATGGCAGCCTGCTCCAAAATTTACGTTGAGTAGTAGCAATGAGGATATGTATTACATCACACGTGCATCATAACATTTTCTCGTCGCTGTCAAGACCTCAGTTAGTGTAGCATATTAGACACTGCACTTCAAGAAAATGAGCAAGTCTCTTAACAACAACAATGATCACATCTCTAGAAAACATGATAAGAGGAGATCTCTAAGAGAGATGGAAAACTGAGGGTACATTGTGCTATCATTTCTCCAATCATAAAAGGCTAATACGAAGAGGAAAGGAACAAACTGTTCACCGTTGAGATTCAGGCAAGAAATAATGAGCTTGCATTGCAGCACAGGAGTGCTGGGTTAGACATCAAGAAAAGCTCACTGATGGTAAGCCGAGTTAAGCCCTGTGTAAGTTACCTTGGGAAGTTTTGATATCTTCATCACTGCAGGTTTTAAAAATCACCTTAGATTAATTTATGACCAAAAAAAAAAAAAAAAAGTTGCTGATTTTTCTCTGAGTTTTTTTCTCTGCTTATGCCCTTCTCACATTGCTCCATAATTTCCTCTTTGAATAATTTCAGTTTCTGTCAAGATGACACTGTGATTTCTTGTATAAGTCATCTCTTGAATATGAATTTTCATTTTTTTTCTACAGTAAAAGCTGGTATAAAGACATTCTGCTTTCCTTTAATTGCTTCACTTTCCTATTTGTAATCATAGCAAACATTAAGGTTATTGCTTTTGATGGATGCAGGAGATCTGGAATTCCTGTGGCATGCAGTGGAACCCATTGGGCCTGATTCCGCTGTCATGTAAGCTTCTAATTACTTTACAGTTCATAAATTCAAATAGTTACTCATGATTTATAAAGGTGTAAGTGAAAATTGGGGCAAAATTTTTCAGTGTTATCTTACTTTTTCTTCCTCCCCATCCCCTTGGAATTTTTATCTACCCATGCTGGAAGGATTAAATTTGTTCGGTTCAGGAATATATTTTTTCTGCAAAATGAGGCATATTCTTTCTAGTGGAATATCTAGGAGTGTTTCTAGCATTTTCAAAAACATTTAAAAGACAAAAGTCTAAATTCCATGTCTTACAGTCATAATGGCCAGAATAACTCTAAAACTAGCTATTTTTCTCCAGCATGAACTAGTCTGTGCTACTAGTTTTATGCTGGCATGGTTTGACTGCTTTCAGTGCTAAGGATAGTGTGACTATGCACTATACAAATATATAGACAGACTCTAAGAATCAATAGTTCTCTTTTTGTCAATATTTCTTGCTGAGTGATTTATAGACAGTCCATATGTGAAGACTGAGACATATTATGGCTCAGTAGCTGAACAGTCAGCAGCAAATTGTTGTATTGCCTGACTGAAACCAACCAGGCACATGAACCTGGATCTTTTGCATCCTTCCCAGGTAAGTGTGCTGACTGGATCTCATCTCTCTGACCCAAATGCTGCTTTCCTGCAAATGTGGAAAATAAAATTTTTTTGAAACCATAGGACAAGCAGTTCCTTCAAAGATACCTGAAAATAACCCTGCACCTCAAAATCAGCCTCAGATGCCACATTTTAAATATTAACTATCGTTACTGATTGGCTTGTATGAACTCACTACTGCTTAGCTGCCCTCCTGTTGCTATTGTGTTTTTCATATTGCATCCTAGCCAGATTTTCAGAATAGTTAAAAGACTGATTTCAAGGTTTTTAGCATCTACAGTCAGTGCCATGTTTCTAGAAGTGTTCCCTGCCGGTTTGACCTAGTGGTGAGTTGACCTGGCCACCAGATGCTCACCAAGCTGCTGTGTCACTCACCCTTCTCAACAGGTCAGAGGGAGAAAAGTTCAACAAAATCTTGTAAAAGCTAGTAATCATGAAGTACATACTCATATGAGCAACAGTGTATTCTGTGGAAGGATGGCACATCTTGCACCAAATACAACCCAACTTTAGAATTGTTCTAGCTGGAAACACGGCATCACTTGGATCCAGAGAGAGACTTGAGTTCTAAGGGCTTCAAAATTCCAGAGGCTGGATCTACAGGAGAGAAGGTGCCAAGTTTTACCTTCATGCTTTGAACATTTAAACAATGCTCTAGCCCTGTTACTAGAGGCAAAGTTACAAGTGCTGGCAAAACCATACTAAATTCTCAAATTTTTATTTTTATTTATTTATTTATTTTTAATAGAAAGTAGAGATTAGTTCAAGCTGCAGATTTAGATCCAGATCCAAACTACCCTAAAATCTGAATATGATGATGATTCAGTCTGTTTTGGCGATGTAAGCCATTTGCAACATACTGATCCAACAGCAGATTTTGATTTTGACATCCACCACAGTGATCTTTGAGGATTATTCATGATTTTTAGCTCATACGGGGTTTATTTTCTGCAGTATTGGGTGGTGGAGGGATGAATCATCTCAACAAATGCTTGAGTAATTTTTGGGAAAAGTGGCAAGTTATCTAGCTAGTCCCACTAAATAAAAGGTTATCTAAATAATATATGTACAAGAGAAACAATAATAAAGAACTTTGCAGGTAATATGGTACAATTTCAATGTCAAATACAATCCTAGACATATTTTATGTGTTCCTGTACAAAAAGTGTGCCAGTACAAAATGAGAATGCATTTTAAAAGTGGATCCCTCAATTTCCTCCAAGGAAAACACCAGTTTAAATTCTAATTACAATTTAGGCAAAAGTGTTAAAGAATAAAGGGGAATTTAAAATCCTCAAATCTGACAAGCAAATCTAAACTTCATTCACAAAACTGCAATATTACAGAAAATTTGACTGTTCATGAATGCTTCATTTTGTTCCCACAGCCTGAAATAGCTTATTGATAACCGTGATTGTTGTGATTAGTTGAAACAATTGAAGTCAATGCTCTTGAGCTGGGGTAAGACATTCAGACCAACTTAGTTAACCTAAGACCCTAACCCTGTTGCAAATAAGGCTTGAAATATTTCAGTAGCCTCTGTGGATGTCACAGAATAAATGTATTATCTAATACATATGCATGGTGATACACAGCTATCAAATTCAATACATAATAGTCTAAAATGTTTCAAGTCCTTCAGTAGTGTTATTTTAATTTGGTATATTTTAAAAGGTACATTTTAAAGGTGCGTTTTGAAAGGTAAAAATCACATGTAGCTGGACATTTTTTTAAATCCAACATGTTATTCTATTGTTACATGAGTAATTTATAACTGATGTAGCTGACTGAAACATAAGTATTGACAAAACATGAAATTTGAGGTGACATATGTTGCATTTTTTAATCAGTAAAGCAATTTCTGTTCTTTATATTCCCCTCTTGCACTGTGACTGAAAGGGCTGAAATATTTTCAGATGTCCTAACTGTGGAAAACTGAAAGAGCTACTTAGTATCTTGAAAAGCTTTTCTTCATCTATGAAAAAAACTATGATACATGTGTCCAAATCTGAATCTATGACTGAAGCTTAGATTTCAGATGTTTTCATCTTTAAGTAGAAATACAACTGCCATTAATTGTATTTTCAGAAAGGTTGTGAGGAGGTTGGAGGGTAGTGATGCAGTGGCTGAGGCCTGTTTTGACAGTCAGAAATTTACGCTTTTAATCCCAGTTTTAGGACCATGACCATGTCAGATAATCTATGAACCTCAGTTTTTTATCCATCAAATTAAACTGGTAGCATCTTTTTTTTGTTTTACGTAGCTAAAGATTCTGAAGCAAATTCTGTCTTGGTGGACTTTACTATTGAAGAGATCCATTAACTTCAAAGGCCTGCCAACAAGGATCAGGGCCTGCAGAAGGTTTTTATGATACTTTAATTAGCATTAATTAGAGCAAGAGTTGGCCTTTAGTATTTGTATGGTGACATGTGATGGTAAAATAACAACAGATACAAAGAATCTAAAAACTCTTACTCCTTGCTCTGTACTTAACCCAGATGGCTTTAGGAGAACAAAAAGCCATGTGTTTCACTTCTTCCTCATCTGTCAGATTTTGAGTGTCTAAGTTTGAATTCTGTGAAAACAACCCTGGAAAAAAAAGTTTCATATAAAATCTTGTCAAATTAATTTTAATACATTACTTAAATTTAATAGAATTCTCATAAACTCATTTTACACATATGCATGTATCCAGAATTTTTAATGACAAATTCATTGCTCATAGCCTGTTATTGTGTTTAATAACATGCACTTCCTTATAAGAGGAAATGGGAATGATCTGTGTTTTCTCTGAATTGATTGTATATGCATATTTAGAAATTGGGGGGAGGGGGAAAAGGGAAAATCAACCCAAGAATATGTACACGAGAAAACCTTTTCTAACAAGAAATTACAATATTTAAACTACATATTTTATTTTTCTGTTCTTTTAGGCAAAAAAACAGTAACCAGCCTTCTCCTGTGGTGCCTGATTTTCCTGACAAACAAACAAAAAAGGTACTACTAAGTTTATATTCTAAAATAACATCACATTGTACCTTCAAATTCCTGAGTCCACAGTTCTGCAATGTGTTCATGGCTGCTTGGTGTAGCCATCTGAACATGAAACCGTTAGTGATGTTTTGAAGTCTTTGAGACAAAAGCCTGCTTGCTAAGAACTTTAGTTCTGTAGAAAGACAGGGAGGTACAGTGAATAAGAGAATCAAAAGGCTGGAAATTTGCTGCTGAGAATAAATGCTAGCTGCTCCCTGAGGTGATTTGTCTGTGCACTTCACTTTCTACAGATGTTAGAGCCTCTTTTTTAGTAAGGACCTGAGGTTCTTTGGTAGCACTTTGATATCCTGCTCGAATTCAATATGTGAAATGGAGGAGTCGCTCTGTGACTTGGAGCACAGCATAGTCTTTGAAGTCTGATCCAATTTTTGCTGCTTACCATTTGATGTTGAAAGGATGAAATGGAGAAAATGTACAGTTTTTGCCAGTAACTCTGCTGAGCATATGTAAGATTAAAAAAACAAAATCCCTTGGATGATGTACTTAGAAATGTTAAGCAGATTAATACCTTCCTATAGCTTTTTTCTAAAGATACAAATTAACTATGAGAGGAAATCAGCATACAGTGCATGCTATAATTTAACTGCATGAGGAAAGAGGATAAATAAGTTAAATGGAAAAAGTAAACAAACATTTGTGACATGGGTGATAAGTCGTTGTTGTTGAAAGCCACAAGAATCTTGTGTAACTTAAATCCTGCATTAGACATTTCACAGTCATAGCAAATAAGAAGTTGGTCTCTGTGAGATCACAACTATAAGTTATCATGGCATAGTGGAATCAATACATTTCTTACATGCCTAAAACAGCATTCTTTATTCCAGAAGGATTTGGATGGGATTTCTGCTTCTTCATTTATTCTGAAACGTTCATTCGAAATGAATGATTCACAATCAATTAGCCAATCCCAGTCAGTTGCAGACCATCAGTTGTCAAATCCCTTGAGATCCTATAAAAAAGAAGGTAAGAAATGTGATAAAGTAACAGGGATCTTTCTTTCACGATTTATAAACTGCATGTTGTCAGCATGTATCTTGCTTTATATACTAATGAGGTCTTTTAACAATCTTTTGGAAGGCAAGAAACAGAAAGGAACTTTCTTCTATGTATTTTCAATCTGGAAATATAAAAAAGCCCTTAAGTACCTGAATTACAGAAGCAGAATATACATAAAAAGATTTTTCAAATATAGCTTCTGCTAAAAACCGTGGTTAATAATCTTGAAGTGCCCTTTTAATAAAATCAACTTAACTTTCAAGAGCTTCAGCTTTCCTTTGCCTTCCAGCCTCAAAAGCGGAAGACAGTAATAAAATCTTTCATGTTTGGCAGAATGAAAGACAACTTGTTTGTTCACACACACAAAGATTCAGTCAGCAACACAGGAAAGTGCAATAATTCTGCAATTTATGCAATGTGGTTTTATATTTTATTCACTGATACATTATTTTTACCATGGTCAGTAGAAGTTTAAAAACTTGAAGTAAAACACTGTGACATTTGTTGAGTTTTACCTGGTTTTTCTTTGAATATTCCAGGAAATCATTACCTATCAGAATACTTTTCTCTTTTATTATAGTCATCACCTTGCAAATCCATGAATACAGACTTTAGTACTGGATCATATAATAGCTCCCATGGTTTAAGATTAAATAGGTTTATAATGTGATATCTGTAACTAGAGCCAACATGTAATATGAATTTCCAGATTAATACTGAAAATAAGTTGTTTATAATTTTGTGCCATACATAAACGTTTCTATTTATATATTTAATGGGACAGCTTTCATTTTTTAAGTCTACAAATATTTATCTGAAATCTTGAGCCCTAATCCTGGAATTTATGTGTTTAAACTTTACTTAATTCAGTTAAACAATTCATAATGTAGAAGTAAGAAAATAAGTATTTATAGAGAGATCCTTCTGTTGCAGGAAATAATGCAAATTCAATGTTTTTAGTCTTCTACACAGTCGTAATGTGTTTTCCATGCCAAAAAGAGAGTAGTATGTAAACACAGCAGGTTGAGAAATTCATTATTCTTTCTTCACATATTTCTGTCCGTATACGTTTTGAATCCATAGCGTGGGACTACAGGGGATGTGTGCATTAGTATCTTAAATTATTACATGTTAAAATATAAACCTGTTAAACAGAAATATCTTAATTGCAGCAAATTCTCTTGAGAAAAGCGGTCAGGGCCTGAATCTGTCATCTTTCCTCTCACTGGACATTACCCTGCAAGTAGTCTCCTTGAAATCAAAGCCATTGTGTCTGAGGTAAAACAATTAGAGAGAGTAAAACTGGCAGAATTACTCCATTAGCAAGCATGTGATTCAAAGCCATTACCCAGTAATTTAGAGACTTCAAAAAATGGGAAGTGATATCAGAATAGAATTTGAAGAAGAGACAAATGCAACATTGATCTGAACTATTTAAGAAACGTGTGTGTAAATGAATAAGCATGCCAATACAGAGAAGTAAGGAAATTCCTAGTTAAGCATGAAGATACTCAGATGATCATGTGAGTCGCACTTCAATGAGTAACTGTTAAGGAAGTAAACCTGCTGAAGATTAATAACTTCCTTGGGTGCTTTTAAAAGCACAGCTTGCATTCAGAAGTTCAGATACTTTCACATGCTGCTCAATCTCTATTAAATCTTATTGTGTGAAGTATACTTTTAAGAGAGAATATTGTTAGACCTGTTGTGAAAACTAGGTGAAACAGCAAACATTTTTTGAAATATGAACCCATGTATAAAATGCATGTGTTTTATAATGCATGACTATACTGCATAAGCTGTTATTCACACAAAAAAGCTGTCCACTCAGTGGTCCAAACAATGCAAAATCTGTTATTTTTCATAGTGAAACATTATTCTGCCATGTTATAGATGGATTTTAAATTCTCTTTAAGTTACAGTACAGGCGGAACTAGTCTGTCAGCCTGGGAGTAGTGCTGTGGACCTGGAACACAGAGGCCAACAGGCTTCTGTACTGGTGTGCGACCCAGTTATGAAACAGTGTTGATGATTGCTGAAGGAGGGAGTCTGTATCTGGTCTTAAGCACAGAGGAAACGATAGGCTGCTTGTTTGTCTTGAGGCCTTGGTAGGTGAGGCTCTGGTGCAGTCAGTGGGGGACAAAATACAAAAGGGAAAAAATGGTTGATATGAGTTTACATATTTTTGTATTAATCAGACAATTCACTCACATCTTGTTATCCAGCTGTCTAATAACACAGGCTGCCTGCTCTCAGTAGTAGGTTGGCAAAGGAAAAATTGACCAGAAAATTTCCACTGTACTCTGTAATTAATGCAGAAACAGAAACCTCTTCTTCACCTCAAAAGCCTTTACGCTGGGCCATAGACTGAACAGTATTGCCAAACTGCATGCAGTGCAGGTTAAGTCCATGTATGCGCTATGGTTGCAGAGTCACGGGGGCTGGTCCTGCACTTCCTAGGCATTCCCTTGGGCTCTGCCAGAGTGGTAGGGCAAGACTAGTAGCAAAGCCAAGGATTCCCTGCGATGTCTCCACTGTGGCACACTGCCTGGTACTATCCTTTATTGCTGGCGTGGAGAGGAGAGTCCAGTCAATAGTGACAATTAAGCGAGAAGGAAATTATTCACAATAAGGTAGTACTGAAAAAAATCAAAATAATATAAATATAATCTCCAGAGGCCAAGTAATCATATTGCCTTAGAAGTGATAAATAGAGAGAATGTTTGAAATTATTAATGAGACATGAGTGCTTCATAGGGAATTGGCCAATGTAATTTTGCCTCAAATGTATATATGACCAATTTTTTCTGAGATGCAAAGGAAATATGTTTGTAAAAGGAAAGCTAATAGTATCTCTGCATTCACCAGAGGATGACATAATTCTTAATGCTAAAACAGACATTTTGAACAAGTGAAAAAATATGCAGAGTCTCTAGCCATGGGCATTCTCATGTGGGAGAACAGTATATATCTTCTGAAGATGTTCAATTTATGCCTTGCACCTCACACTGTTGTCTGCAATGTTGAAACTTTGTGAGAGGTAGAGAAATTTGCCAGGGTTCTGAGAGATTTGGAATCTGAGGCTGATGTAGTGAAACTAGCACTAAAATTGTAAAAGTCAGTAAATAATTTCCAGTATATTCCTTGATCTTTTATATTCTCAAAACTAATAGAAATTAGGGCCTGACATGTTTCAAGCTGGACTTCCACTAGTCAGTGACCCATTTTGAATGTTTTCCTTACAATATGTATTTTTATTTTTATATTTCTCTTCCTTTCTGGTAAACCAATCATAAAAATGTGATTTGGTGAATGTAGCTGTGATGGGTTTGGAGAAACATGTGAAGATTATCACTGTTTTTCACACTGATGGAGGACAAGTAGGCAAAGAAACTGTGTTAAGTTGTTGCTTGATGGGGAGGAAGACTTCTGTCCGCCTCAGTTAGTACTGTGCAGAAGTTTTAGTATGGAGCATTGTGGGCATGGGAGATATTATTCCCAAATGGTTACTCTGTGATTGTCATCAGACAGATGATACTTACAGATTCATCTCCCTAAATAAGAAATCTAAAATCATGATGACTTCATTAATTGTAAGAGCTTAACTCCAGTTTTAAAGTGATCCAACTTTTCATTGTGTCAGAACCATAATCATGTTAAAACACTCAAGCTACAGAGAATATACTTAGGTGATTGGTCTTTGCTTCAGAGCAGAGTTTTCTTTGAGTCAGACTTTGTTATTGAAAATATCCTAAGCTGCTTCCGTCTCAGCCCTAGAATACGATCTTGGTTTGATGTCTTGCACTTGCAAGGTAAAAGTGCTTAAATATAGGGAACCATCTTACTCTTTGTGGTAGTTTAGCATTGTAGCATAATTTTAACTCTGATCGCATTTAATTCCTATTTGTGCATTGTTTTAAAAAAGAAAGCTATGGCAAAGCAATAATCATTAGTAATTTGGAAGTGGGGCACTTTTTATCCTCTGATTCACAGAAAGTCAGTATCCCAGTGTGACTGTAATAGGTATTACGGTAAAGAACGGGCACTATCTCACACAAGATATGATATCAAGATCTGGATGCCTTGTAACTGAAGATGCCATTTCACTCTCTGAAAGTGAGAGAGAGATCAATCCAAGGCATTCAGCTGTTTCTCTTTGTGTAACTCAACTTCCTGTTTGATTCCGTTATAGCAAACCTTCCTTTCTAAATGAAAAACAAAACCACTGCTACATAATGTAGTGTGAAAAGCTGCGTGGACTTTCAACTTGTCATTGGTAGATGGGATGATACTGACACATGGATGCCATTAATTTCAGAATCCTATCATTCAGGATTTTCAGTGAAAGAATTTGTAATCTATTTAGAATTATTTTTAGTCGTTTAATCAGGAGTTTCATTTCATCATTTTTAAGCCCCCCACTGAGATTAATTTTACATTGAAGGAATGTAAATCATGAAAAACTTGACTGTAGTCAGTAGAATTGTAACAGTAAGCAGAATTGGGTCTCTTGGTTGTAAAAAACTGACATGAAAAACTCCCTGCACATCTGAGGTTCAGGATTTTTTGGGTCAGAGGTTTGGGGTTTTTTGGTTTGTTTTTGATTTTTGTTTTCTTTTGAGTGGGTCAGGTTTGAGTTAGTCATTCTTTTGCAAATAAAATGACATGATCATGGGACAGTCTGAATGTTACAGGGAACACTGAAAAGGCTAAGGTAGTGTTACATAGTATGATCTGATTGTACTGAGGATGCTGTAGTTATGTGTGAGTCCTATGAGCTCTCCATGATATTCTCCTACTACATACCACACTATTAGCTGTGTTGCAGTCAAAGCCTCAGGCAGAGGAGTTGCTGATGTGTTATGTTGTATAATGAATTTCCATTGAAAGGATCCTGCTACAGTAGCATTCTGTGAGCCAAAATCTGATTGGACATGAGCAGGAGAAAAAGTAGCTTCTTTTTCTTTTTTCCTTAAAATACTGAGTGTCACTGGATTACTGACCTCTTCACAAGTGGGATAAATGCTGGGCTTTGGGCTTAGTGAACAGAAATCATGTTTCCAAATAATTAATTTTACCTTACAAATGTCTAAGTGGAAATCATTATTGTATCTGTCATTATGAGAAATGATAATCCCCTTACCAGAGTTGCGAGGTTTGGTGCTGTACACTGCATTGCATGTGGTGGGACCCTGCAGGGGTCCCAGGAGGGACCATCATCTGCCCATCCCATGGAAAGCCTTAGTTTCCACTTTCTGGGTTTGTGCTGGGCAGGAGCCTGTTAGCTTCACTAGCCATTAGGATGAGAAACACAATACCTTAGTTTCAGTATTTCAGTCCTTCACCATATTGTTCCAGTGTGGATTCAGAAAATCTGATGGCAAACACAAGTGAAGACAGTTGAACTTCTCTCAGCCTTATGTAAAGTTTTCCACTGAGGCTGGTGCTGATGACGTTTGTATTCTGAACTGGTTCACCCATAGGCAGTTTCTGTCAAACCTTTTACTACTCTGTGAGGATATGATTTGCAGACTGCATTTTGCTGACGTAACAGACCAACAAATCTGAAAAGAAATCGGGCTGTTCTTAAGTTTTTCTTTACTCAGCTTATCTTCTTAATTGTTTTTTCCCCTCCAACAGACAAAGACACAAACAGTGACAAGTGATAAATACAAGCTTTGATTTGTTAAACACATGTTAGCTCTATGTTTAGCCCTAGGCAGTGAATTTCATTATAGGCTGGTTTACTACTGCACTGGTTATTGTGATTGTTTCCAATGCAAAAATATTTGACCTGCAGCCATGACTGATAAGTGTAAAAGGTGAGAGATAAAGTAAGATGTAAGTAAACTGCACAGATAAACTACAATAAAGTTCTCCAGAGACAGCTTAGTTGAAATTCAGCTCATAATGGCTGCTGTGCAATAAAAGGAGACTGCAGATTTCTCTCATTTAAATAATCTATACACAATAATGCTGTGCCAACCCCCCCAAATTTTAATAGGGGTTCAACTCCTCCTCTTAACACATGTCTGCCACTGTCTTTCTGGTGCAAGCTGCAGTTCACCTGCTCTGTCTTCATTTTCTATCCATGACATACAGGTCTGTCTGAGCACTTCTTTTTGCCATTTCTTTGTTGGTAGTTAAGCTTTTTATCATGCAGTACTTCACTCTTCTGTTGTTATTGCTTGAAATTTCTCTTAAGTATTCTCTAACAGCCTTATTTTTATTATTTTGCCACAGCTACTAGTGCTCTGAAACAGTAGTGTGTCTCAGATGACTGATCTGCTCAGGCAAATAGTGTGGTTCCTAAACTATTACTCTTCTGTTTCTAAAAAAACACATCATTTTATCTAAGTAAACTTTGAATAAGTACAGTATGTACAGAGCTTTGAGGGTGCACTCAAAATCCTCTTCTAAGACAATAACTAAAATAATATTTTCACAATTTTTTTTTTTCAAAGAAAGAGACAATTGAAAATTTTTTTACTTTTCCTCACTATCAGAAAACTCTAGGGTCTTTTTTTCAGGTTATTTCGTAAGAAAAAGGCTAAGACATCATTGGCTTAAATATCATTGGCTTAAATAGAGCTATGATTTCATCAGCTAGCTGTATGTTACCAAATAATTTCTCATTCTTAGCTATTATTTTAAAATGTGCATTCACTACTTAATTCCCCACAGCTAAGTAGTTATAGCTGGATTTTAGATCTTTCTTTCTAGAAGGCACTGTATGTTTTCCTGAATTATTTACATTTTTACAGTTCTTCACAGATAGTATGAAGATAAAACATGATGGTGAAAGCAGTAACATAATTAATGTGATTACAGAATGGTGCATGAGGTGTGGATTAGCTCAGAAAACACCATAACAAATTCATTTCTGAAAAAAAAGATTTCAAAATCTCACATACTTTGCATTTGTTCAGATTTGTTTCTGTATTCCTGTTTGGGTAATTATTCTAGTGGATTGTGATTAACTGCCAAAAATCATACATGGCTTAATAGAAATCCAAACCACGGTATATAATTTGCATGGTTGATCAATGTAAATGGAAAAAAAAATAGTGTGTCTGGCAAATAAAGGATAGATACTCAGGACAAAGTGCTTGCAACCACACATGTGAACATCTAGAGGCTACAAGTTACTCATAGATACGGTTTGATAGATAGGTATTCCGTTCAGTAAATCATGAACTGACTGTGAAGTATTTCAGTGGAAATAAATTATATCAGTTATTCTTTAGCTCTGCTCATGGCAAGGGTTGTATTCCTTGGCTCTCCGTCATTGCTTCTCTCTACTCACTAGAAATATTTTATATTTCAGTTCTCTCACAAATAACCTCAGTTGATTATAATGGTTAAGCTGAATACAGCAATAGCAAATACTACCTGTAGCAGTAATTACTAGCTTGCAGAGCTCATTTCTGTCCAGAGGCAAGGATAATCTTTCTTGAGGATCTCCCTTGCAATAGAGAGAATTACTGGGAGCCAGTTGTGCTTATGCGTTGGTTGACATTGGCAGTACACCAGAAAACTAGTGCCATACTCCCACCTTCCCTGCTTATAACACCTTTCCCCCAAGGGAAGATACAAATACCAAAATCACAGGAAGTATTGTTAAGAGAAGCTGGTTTCCTGTGTGTGCTCAGGCAGGCAACAGGTGTATCTTAGCCATAACACAATGTCTATGAAAGAACGGGTTTATGAATTCTAGCATTTCTTTTCCTAAAAATATCTTGGGACCCATTCTTTGTCTTTAAGGTTTGTCCTGCCTTGTACAAATCAGCGTTTTATGTAGGAGCATAAGAAATAAACTGTGTGAGAAAGCAGGAAACACAACTATGTGATTACTAAGTATCGCCTCTTGCTTGCTGTGTTGGTCTGCCCTAGCAGCTGGGCTGTCTAATGGGGAGAATGCCGAGATAGCTAATAAGCTGAACAGCATCAAGAATACCCGTGGAAGACTTGGTCATCTTCAGTGTGTCCTTCCTCATCTGTCTGTCTTACATTTTGTAAGGAATCAAACATAGAGAATATGTGTGATTGCCTGGTATTTGGGTTGAAGAGCTATACCAGTTCTTTACCTTCAGCTGCAGCTAGTTGTTTTCTCTATAGGCTAGGAAGTACAACTTTGGTTCTTTGTGGCTTTGTGAGTGTAGTGCTATTCCTGAGACTCCCTCTCACCAGTGTACTTGTGTTTGCCTCATGCTTGCACACAAAAGTCACATTCAGAATAAGGAAAAAAATATTACATTGTTCCAGCTTCTTTGTGTAGTATTTGGCTTAGCAAACACAAAAAATGCCCTCCATCAAAGTGGTACAATTGTTTTTTCTACATTCTTTTAATGCTGTTCTTTACTGCATATTCTTAGTTACAATAAAGAGCATGGCTATCAAATGAATAACAGTAAGCTTGTGGGTTTTAAAAGGCTTATTTGAAAAAAAAAGTTTTCTGTGGCTCTACAAAATACTGTGAGCTAACTTGAGTAGCAGCATATATGAGCATAGTTCTAAAAATTCAGAAGTATCAGGTGCTATAGTTAAAAATAGGTAAAAGGGATATTTATATAACAAAAATCTTTGAGCTGTTGATTTGTTTTCAGAGACAGGTGAATATATGTGAAGTTCAGATCTGCATCCTGTCTCTCCTGATGTCCCAGAAGAGCACAGGTATAAGATTCCAGTTTGGGCTCACCCCTCATAATTTGCTCATCAGATTTAGAGATAAAGCGATATCCATTTCTTTCATCTGTTGTTGTCCATGTGCTTCTAATTAATTTTTCATTCATAAAAAACTGATAAATTGGAAGTGGTACTGCTATTAATCTCAAGGGTCTGCTCCTTGCAACGGTATTCAGAACAGCTGTTAGGTCAAATCTATTGTATGTATCAGTTTTCTATCTGCTGTATCAAGGCCTATGCTTTGTGCCTTTTGATCATTGATTTAGGGCCCAAGACAAGTGAATTCCTTAGTTTCACATCCACATCCACTTAGTTTCACATCCACTTCACATCCACATCGCTTTAGAAAAACGAAATTTTATATGAGTACATTAGATATTTTCATTTGCAAACTGTAGCCTATCTATCTTAAAACATTCCATGTAAGAACATAGACATCACAGAGAGCCACTGGCAGAGACATCTCAAGGCATTGCAAGTGAGGCAGTATTTTCATTATTACATTTCATCATCATAACCAACTTGCAGCCTTAAACTTAATTTAAAGATTGCCTACATGGTAGTACTACACAGCACAAGCTAATCATGACACACATTGAAGAAAATCATTGTTATTTCACAAAAGTTCCTCTTCTCATCCACAAAGTAAACATGCACAGTCAGAAAAGCAGTAAGTATTGGTCACTCTGCAGCTTAAATTCTGTAACTTGCTTGTAAAATTGTAGTGTCTTGTGGTGTGATTTGTAAGGATGGGCAATTGACTTCTTCACTTCTAACTGCTCGTTTCCAACAAGAAAGAAAAAAAAGACATGTAGGAAAAAAAGAAGAGGAGAACCAACCTAACCTTTTCTTGGAGAGGGAGTGTATCAGTAGGGCAGAAGACACTGTCTGTGACAGATGAAACCATTCAGAACTTCACATATAGGGAAAAGGGTGAGAGACATGGACAGATGACATTGAGTAAAAAACAAGCCAAAAGTGGAGTGGAGAAGGAATATACCATCAAAGAAGAAAACTCATGCAAAGCAGAATGGAGAAAGGAGAAAGAAGATGAGAAGAAAAACTGATGGGAAGAAAAAAAAATAGAACTTAGTTTCAATAATGACAGAACACTTGGTAGCCTTAGCAGTGAAATGTACTACTGCTTTCTGTAGCATTGCTTTTCTCTAACTAGTTGCTGAAGTTTTTCAGGGAAAAGTTTAATTCTGACTTTAAAGCATTTGAAAGGAGTACATCACTTTGTTGCTGTAGAAGTGATATGCTTCATGCTCTGTTTTGAAAGGCAAAATCTGTTTGATGGATAAGTAATTCTTCCTGAACTAATTCCCTTGTGTTAGTGCCCATATCAATGCATCATTAGTTTGTAACATTTTACATCATTATTTGCAACATAGTTTTTCATTATGCTTAGGAAGTGTGTGTCTCTGAAAGGGTGGAGCATTAATTGGTCCAAAATCTTTGAAGATAAAGAACAGACCAGATGAAATAAGGGAAATTTTCCCTTGTGTAATACAACCTTTTCTTCAGCGACTCTTTTTTATTTCTTATTTATTAATTTTGGAGGTTATCCAAAACAAAAGACAAGTGAGCAAAGTATGTCTATGCATAATGTCACATCAGGAGAAAAGACAAGATAAAACACAAGACTCCAAATAGTACAGTCAGTTAAGCAATTCACTCAGCTTTAGAACAACATTCCAGAAGTTAACTGAGACAGGAGAAACTGTGATTACCCCCACTGGACTTCTGGCATTTACAGTCTTACATTCTGTACTTCACTGTCCCATCCAGTGCAGCCATACAACTATAATGTCTTCTGCCTTTTGGAAGTTACATTTGTAAAAATGTTGATGATCTCAACAGGATCTAAATAAATCACTCTTAAACTGATAATGCACGCTGTATTAAATTCTGCCGTAATTTTCTTTGTGGATTGTATGAGGGTCGTTGAGAGCATAAATTAAACAGTTTGATTTGAAGTGAGTCAAGCTTAGCTTTCAGGCATTTTTTATCTTTGCAGAAAAGGATTGAAGACTTTTTCAGTTTTATTTCCTAACATTAATTTTTATTTCTCTGTTTGCATCGATCTTCTTATTCAATGTTGGACCTAAGCAAGAGCTTATATTTTTTTAATTTAAGGGTATTTAGAGTCAGGCATGAATTCATTAACCTATGGCTTTCTACCTTTCCAAATTCACTGGAATTTTGGCAAAAGTTCTAAGTCAAGTTCACACTCTTCTAGAGCTTCTTGCGGTGGGTAGTTGGTGCTTGAAGTCCTATGACTATGCAGGGTCATCTGAAGCAGAACAAGTTGTGCCTTGCTTTCTGGACATGATTCTTTAAAAAGAACAGCTTTCAGCTGAATTGACAGCTGCTTCTGAGAACCAGGGCCAGATTTATTCTTTGAGCTGGCAGACAATTTAAGATCAATGTTTAAGGTCAGCCTTCATCAGTGGATTATCAAAATCTTTTATCCTTTGTTGCTGAAAGAGGAAGTCTATTCCAGATTAGTCTCTGGTTAGAGCCTCTAGCTAATGAAGAAATAACACAAGAAGACTTAGAAGAAACCATATTTTTGTGTTCTTGCTTATGCTCTGTTAAAAAATAAAGTAAGTGGCAGATGACATGCATATTCCCTCAATACTGTCAAATGAATTCTCCAAGTAAGGATTCTCAGAAATAAGAACATCATTGGCTGCCTTTGAGTTTGCAGTTCCATTTACTGTAGTCAGAAAAGGCCAAACTTAGAACAGAGAAGGATAAAACTGAGCCAAAGAAATCATGGAGGGGTTCTCTATCATGGAAATCCTGATTTTTTTACTGAAAGGTAAAGATAAGTAAAATTGGGTTGACTGAAGGAACATTATCACCAGCAAATAAATAAACATGGCAGGGTTCATTTTCAGTAGAACTTGGGGTCAGCTTACTAAGAGTTTCCAAAAGTCATTTTTGAGTGGAAAAATAGAACTACAATTTCCAAAGCGTTCAATACCTCCCCAAATGACCATCACTTGCTGGTGAGTGTTTCAATTTTTGCCTTGGAAATGTATCTACTAAGTTTGATGCTCAAGAGGTAGCTGAGTTTTTCTGAAAATTATCTCTGCAGGAGAGCTGAGTCTAAGTGTAAAAGAGATGGTGTCCACCATTTCCTTTGCAAGTTAACTGGAAGATTGCAGGTGCTGAGTTGGTGCAGGTCAAATGCCTCTCGTAACCTCTGAAAAGGTGTAGCAAGGGAAGATGTCCCCATATCTGCAGAGGTTTCTCCAGTTCAGTAACTGAAAGTGAGAAAAAGGAGAGGATAGAGAGGTTTTTTTTTTTAACTCAGGGACTGCAGCCTTTTATCTAAGTGGCTTTTGTTCAGGTTTTGTGCTGCCCTACCTTATCCTATCCCTTTCCTATCCTGGGACAAGTAGGAACAAAGACACAGAGCTGGCTCTGCATGCAGCAAATGGGCCTTCTGTGCTAGAGGTGTTCTCTGAAGAGGCCTCAGGGCAGCTGTAGATTGAACCTATTATGCTGAATTTGGTCATGCATCCTCATGCTACACCATGAATGATCATGGCTGGTCTGTAAATCTAGCCCATTGTATTTGAATTACATTTGTTAAACTAATGCTTGGGGTTTTGTCTGGCTTTATTCATACCAGCATCAGAACATTGAGTAAGAACAACAAATCAGAAACAAAAAACACAACCATTTAAAAATATTGCTCCCATAGATTGGAGATCCAAGTGTGTTTTATATAAACGATTTTAATTGTGGCTGGATTTTTGACCAGATTTGTTCCCCTGAAGGACCTTTTGAAACAAAAACAAACTAAGCAAAACAAGTTTTGGTGGGATGGGCCTGTGCCTGTTTTCATGTAAGCTGATGACAAAGCTCAGAATAGGAAGGCATCAGTGTGCTGGAATCTGGTGTACATTGTGTTCTGCATGTTCCCAGCTGACTTGCCAGGAGTGATCTAGAACTGAAACAAAGTCCCCTTTTTACTAGGACACAGGAAAAGAAGTCATCACTAATCTAAAACAGTTCAGCTGTTTGGAAACAATAGACGTTGTTAATTTGGTATCCTGATTGTGCCGTATTCTCGTGTGAATGTGTGGCCTGTGTTGCCGAGTCAGGAGGGTGAGGGCTTTTGAGAACTGTACTTTCTCTTGTATGGCCCATGGAGGTACTTTATATTCTACCACTATACCCTCTATCTGTTTCAGTGTGGGTATATAAGGTCATGGAGTGGATGAGGAAGTGACTAGCTTCAGGACTTGTCTACCAGGAGAACTGACCAGCTGCAGGAGTCTGGAATAAGTTATAGCCCATCCAGCTGTTCAGCGTGACTCCATCTCGCAAAGCCTACATAGTTCAGCTGGCACTTCAGCTGGCAAAAGTGCTTACAAAGCTGTTTCCAGTGGGATAGTCCAAGATTATTTTCATGTGAGTCTGCCACGTGTCACGGGATTGCAGGGAAGGAGGCAGGAGGTTTCCACATCCTAGTGGTGAAAAACATGTAAGGTGAGGCAAAGTTTTGCTTGTACTAGCTACTTGAATTTATTTTAATGGGGTCACTTTCATGAAATTCTCTGATGCAGTTTCTGTAGGTGCTACGTCACTGAACAAAGTAAGTCTGCTACCTGGAAGGGAGGTGAGAGTGGAGTCCCACTGCAGTGTATTATGCATAAGTTTCAGGAAGGGAGACTGGGTAAAAGTGATGCAGATTATTAATGGTATTGCTTGTCAGGCTTTCTATTTAGCCTCAAATTTGAAAGCTACTCCTTTATTTCTAAACCTTTACATTTGCATCCCTTTGATATGGAATACTTGTGAACTAACTAGAGAACAGAGCTGTGAGTTCAGTAGCCAAGAGATCCTTCATTTATTAACATAGAGTTTCACAGGCTTGTATGCAACATCTCCTCCTCCTGCATATAACAAATGCAGCAGTCAGAGGCAGAGGTTTATGATACTTCAGGGTGTAGCAGTAGTCATCCACATCTTGTTTAAAGTCCATAATCATTGCCTAAATAAGACCACTCAATGTGAAAAAAAGATGGAAACGTGGATTCAAAGTGACTGCTTAGAAACAGAAGTTTATAGTATGACTTGAAAAGTAAATTGAGTTGAACAGCATAGGCAACTGCATGGCTGTGAACAGACTTTCCTATTTGGTATGTTTTACGTTTAAGACAAAGATAATATATGATATCTGTGTTGTGAAACAGTAATGAGCAATAATTGTGATCTTGGTACATTAAGCATTTAAGCTGCAATAACCAAGTGCTGCATTGTCCCCTACAGTGTCATTAAGACTCTTAAAGGAGAAATTTAAATTACTTCCAAAACATTCTGTCACCTAGTTATTCTAAACACAATTGTAGATGTACAATTGCCATTTAGATAAGTAATACCCTACTAATTATGCCTTTGCAAATAACCATGAGAAAACATTTTAATTTAGTTGCATAGAAGTTTCAGAACCATATCTGTGCTAATCAGATTCCTGGAAATTTAAGGACACTGATGTGCCTGTTTTTTTGGTGTATGTGTATTTCTACAGCCTGCAAATTTATGTGAAACAAATGGATTTTCACTGTAGTGTTATGCAGGAGGCCATCTGAAAAAAATCCTGCTTTAATTCAGCAGAGTTAGAATTTTCCTCATTGGAGAACTGGCCAGTTAGGCTGTATCTGCAGTTGGAAGAATTTGAAAATGTAATTGTACTGCAGACATATGCCAGCAAACTTTCTTGCTGGAAAGGCTTCCCATCACAGTAAAGCAGTTCTTAAAGCAGTTTGACAGATGAAATTAATTGTTCTGGTCAAAAAAGTAGCAATATTTCTAGCTAAGGACTTTTATCAACCCAGATGATGGTAAGAAATAAATGCATTGACAGCATTTGCTAGTGTAGACTAGGCCTTAAACAATACTGTTGTTCAGAGTAAGGGCCAAATTTCTGTTTCTTATGAAACTTTCACTGCCTTCTCAGGAAGCAAGCTGTGTACCTTTTGCTTGGTGTGCACCCAGGGAAGTTGTGGTCTGTACACAACCATTGCACCACAGGATTAAAGAGCTCAGTCTCAGGTTTTCATTTGGTATGAACCCTGCCAAACATGGCCTCATGACAAAGTTTAAGGGTGAGTGCTCTTTTCCCTTAGATGACATTTGAGTAAACACCAGTATTTAGTCATATAGGTTCCTAAAATAACCAAAATAAAAGCAAATTGCTAGAAATACATCAGGCTGTCAAGCTGCTGGCCTGTACTCAGAGCATAGTCAAGACAGTGGAGAAGGTCCCACAGACTCAGTGGATTTTAGATGAGATTAGAAAAAAAAAAAAAAGAAGGGCTAAATGGACCCAGCAGTACCCAGTTTTCCTGAAAATGCCTTTTCTGATACTGAAGAGCAATTAATTTATTTTTTTTTTATCAGAACATTAGTTTTCATGTGGCATTTCTCAACAGATACAGATTTTCCAGGCCTGAAAGTTAGGGAATGAATACTCCATGCAGGCACCGCACACATGCTCTGGGGCATGCAGTGCGGTTGCAGCTGCACAGTGCTCTCCCTCCACCTCTCAGTCAGAGCATGACAGGAGTCAGCCCTGGTTTCCACAGCTCTATTTTCTTAATTTCTTCTGAAAACTCTCAGGCATACACTTCAGTATATGTAGGCAGAGAGATTTAATAGGCCTAGCTACAAATATGTTATTATAATATATAGGAAGATCAAATGTAAAATGTTTGGATAGGCTTTTGTTTTCAGATTAACACATTCGTGAACCATCTTCATTCAACACTAAATCCAAGTGCTTCCCATGTCATCAGAGATCCCTTACAGCATGGACAGAGAGATCAGTCCCATGTATCTTCTTTGAGTGTTCTTGGTATTGATGAGTCCCATAAACTTCTCCTCTCTGCTTAGCCGTAGCATTCAGATAAATTGAAATACATGCCCATACAGATCTATCTGTGAGCGGTGCGGTGTAGTGTTGGAAAAATAAGAGATTAATCAAGGTAACAGTGTCTTCTGTAAACTTGAAAACAAATAATTACCTTTTTAATGTCTGAGATTAAAGGTAAGTTTTTCAAGAACATATAGTATTCTTCTAAGGCATTACATCTGGAATCAGCTCAACCTGTGAAAACATTCTTCTCCTTCCAGAAATTAACTTAGTTGATCCTTTTAAATACGTGTTCTGTGATGGTCTTTGGCCACTTCTAATGTCATTTGTAGGTACAGCTGAATCTAAAGAACTGCAGTTTACTTGGTCATTATATAATTTGTCTATACTGATCAGTTTAATACCTGATCATCAAGATTTCCTCACAATTCTGGAATGATAGCAATGCAGATATTTTCCTATTGCCCAAGGCAATAATAGATGTGGTGTGCAAACACTGCTTTAAAGAGAGTGTCTGTCTGCTGATTTACATATTTTAAAAGTATTAAGATCAAAAGTAATGAGAATTTAATCCATATGGCATGTAGAAGATAAATAGGAATATTAATACTATATCAAATACTAATTAAAGGAAACACCAGTCCTATTTTTAAAATCTTGCATGCAGATGAAAAAGAAGTCATTGCAAAGTTAAGATCTGATTCTTCAAGAAATTAAGAACTAACAGTTTTCAGACACAGATTTTAACTGTGAGCCTGCATTTATATACTAGGACAAATTCTGGTTTTGTAGCACTTTGCAATATCGCTGCAGTATCCCTTTCTGTTGAAGCATTGAAGTTTCAATAGCTCTAAAATTGAAAACTACTACCAGCTCTACTATCTTTATAGATGGGAATAGCCTTTCATTATCCAAGAAGCTGAAATACAGATGGTTTCCAACTTACCTGAGCAGACATGCCTGCAACAGTGCTAGGCCCTAAAATAGATCAATTCATGGGAACCCTAGTGGATTTTGATCAACTCTTATACACAGTTTGCAACAGTGAGTGAAGAAAATGTCATCTGCTCCATAGAAAACTTTAGACGAATGTGGTCAAGATGAGTCATAAGTTTGTCATGTCTTCGGGCTAGACTAGGTTTCTGTATTTCACTCTTACGCTGTTTGTAGGTGAAAGTACCTAGGATGTATGCTCCCAGCAGAGTAGCAAGTACTCAAAAAGTGGCTCCAGATGCACTGGAACTAGAAGCTTTAGTGCAGTGTCAATTTAACACTCCAGGCAGACAAATTAGCCCTAGCAAAACATACCAGATGCATTTAGTGCATCATGATTTCTAAAACTGTAGACCTTTGCTTCTCCATTAAGCCTTTGTTATAAATATTGGAGGCTAAGTGATACACATACAGCAGAGAAAGAGTGAGCTTGCAGAGAAGAGTTACATTTGAAATATGAGAGAATAAACAGGGAGAGCTTAAAACAAGTTTTGCTAGTACTGCAGAGTCTTGTAAGTGAGAGAATAAACTGTATCATTTGCTGTAGCAGGCTGAAAAAGACCTGGGAATAACAGAAAGAATGGGTTTTCTTCATATGTGCCTTGAAGGGTATGTATACACCAAAGCTGTCTTTAGACACAGCTGAGACTGCTGGAATGGGGAGGAAATGGGGAAAGAAAGGTTCCTATATGTTTCTATAATAACTACAGCAAGTAGTCATCACTATACAGCAAATCTTGCCCTCTGCATATTGAGAAAACAGGCTCTGATCAGTGAACCATCTTCCAGCCTAAGGTGGTAGTGAGTCTACTGTAGAAGGCAGTAAAGCACTCTGAAGATTAAAGAAACCTCCACTATTGCTGCTGTGTTCCCTTCTGCCAGATCAGAGTGGTCAGGACAAAGTTGTTCCGTCAGTGGACCAACAAATCACAATCAAGTTCTGTAACCTTCCATCCACATTTAAAGTGCTACTCCATTCTATAGCAAATGGTGCAGCAACACATCAAACAGGTACCAGTTGTTCCACATACATGAAGCAAAGTTATTCAGGAGCTGCCCTCTCAGTGCAATAGGGAAAATGCAGCTGCTAGAGAAAGAATGTGGAGAGTGCTATAAAACATTCCCAGCTGCATGTAGGTAAAGCAAATTTAGCCAATCAGCCAGATGATGATGATGTAGACCCGTCTGCTTCTTGTCCTCTTCCAGGAAATGTTAGGTAGGTGCAGTAATTGCACACTGTGCCCCTTCTTTACAGTCAGCCTGCGGATGATTTTACACAGATACCAGCCCCAGTCCGTCTAGAAGAAGCTGAGCTTTGTCCTGGATGTTTTTTTTCTCCAATCATCGTTTCAAATATCTGGCAAGAGTGTGTTGGCTCTGTGCTTTCTGCGGGGAAGGGCCTCCCTGGGAAGGAAGGATGTGGTTATGCTCACCAAAGTTGTTTTGTGGACTGCTGTGTAGCTGCAGGGCCTTGTATTCCAGGCATGTTTGTTTCTGTTCCCTTTCCTGCAGAATAGCCCAGGTAAAGTTTTTAATAGTTGTGTTTATTTTGTAAAAGACCTTTTAAATATTAAAGAGAGTTTCATTTTCCAGCTGGAAAATTAAAACATAGAAGTATTTCATCACATCCTTCAACCAGTCTTGAAGCAATTTTGAAATGTTAACTTAAAAAATCTATCTGCCTTGGAGCACTTTTTACATCAAACATTCCATGAAAATATTTTCCTCAAACTCTTTAAGTATTTCCAAATATTAAATGAGAAGAAAGATGACTTTTCCAAGTATTGGTGATGGTCTAGTGCAGCTAGTGTCAAGTTCACATATTTTTTTAAAACAAAAAAGTAGAGTAAACATTATGGGGGTGGGGGGGGAGTAACAGACATCACTTTTATCACCAGCACAGGCTGACCCACTGCTGATGGTGATTCACGTTCTGATAGAGGTGTCATAGACACTGAATAAACAGAGATAGTGTCTGTCAGTAAGCATTTAGACCTACAGAGAAAAGAATCAAAGAGAGGCAAATAACTAACCCAATTCATAGTTTTGGAGATAAATATACAGGAGTTATCATTCCTTCCCTCCCCATACCATTCTCTCCTCAGCTCCATCTTAGTTTAGCTTTTGAAATGGTTTCTAGTAGCTGTGGAAAAGCCTTCATTGGCCTTTCAGAGCTGGCGAAGAGCAAGTGGTGGTGATTGGAAGAGGGATAATCATCTTTTTCCTTCAAGGCAGCATGATTTCCCGAAGAGGGAAGACTTCTCATTGCTGTGATATATAGTGTGTATATTACTTGTGTGGGTATGTTTAGGGTGTACTGTTGGCTCTGTGTCTATCAGGCTTGGATCAGCCTTAATGTTAGCTTAGTGCCTTCTAGAAACTTACTAGGGAGAAGTTTATTCTGGGAGTTTATTGTGTTTCTGGGCCTATATACTTTGTTTGCATCCTTCCTTGTCTTTAGTAGTTTTTGTCTAGATAACCCTTGTCCCTGTCCTCCATCTGGAGAAACAAAGTCAAGTACTTCTTAATCTCTGCTTATAGGTGTAAAAGATCTCTGCTGCTTTTAGTGGGGAAATCAGATATCTGAAGCCCTCATCCCCATCATATCCATCTCCAAGTTTATGACAGCTTTTTAACTGTCTTCCAGGAGAAAAATAAAAAAGCATTCTTGTGGACTTCTACTTAGAGCTGAACCCAAATAAGTAGTGCTGGATTGAGAAAATGCTCGTCCTAGAGCACACAGTACTTCCATAGGGTGGTGCCTGTCTTTCCTTAAAGTTGTGGTTTCCAATCTGATTGCAAGGTAAGGTCAATCTCCCAATGGCTCCAACTCTGTCTGAAGAGGCATCTCTGTAGTAGAAATTCCTTCTGAAAGCCTGGATTGTACAAGACCTCGTGTTTATAGTTGTGCATACTCAGCTCCAGTATTTGCTGTAGATCAGCATCAGTGGGACAGCACTATTGAGCTGAATCAGTTGGACAACTAAGGTAGCAAAGCAGAATCTCAGAGTCAACTCATATGATACTCAAGAACAAAAACTCATTCAAAGTAGGACAACCATCTTGTCTATGCTCAGCCACATCATTTGCAGCACTCACTATCATTTTACTGGCCATTTTTGCACCTTTCCTGAAGCCAGGATGCTCAGTACAGGCACATCTGAATTTTTCTGCCTTTGAGTAAACGAACTTCCAGGGTGTGTGGCAACTAACTGGTAGCCATGTGTGTGATATGAGTATTACTGACCATTTGTGAAAGTCAGCATGTGCAAGCCATAGTTATAAGTCTTCTCACAAATCTCTGAGCATAAAAGAGGTTTTTGAATGTTTAAGTCTTGAAGGGCCCCTGAGGTTCAGGTGCTGTCCTACTATATGCAGAAGAAGTTGTAGCTGGACTCTGGTACTTGGGGGATGTCTTTCCCAGATGTCGCATGCTGCCAGTTTCCAGACTACCAGCATCATGCAACTCCTTTGGACTCCTCATCTTGTGCCTGGGCACTGCAAAGTGCCACTGTGTATGTTTAGGTTTATTGGTTTGTGGAGGATGAAATGCTTAAGAGTACCAGTTCTTCAGATTCTTCTCTTAATCCAGACTTCGATGTAAAATGTTAAGAACGAAGGTATCTTTCAGGAATGCAGGAAATAATAAGACTGTGCATTATTTAGTCACAGCTAAGAGAAAATAAAACTAAAAATTTTTGCTTGATTTCAACATATTGCCTTAGTTCCGTTGACCTACCAAACTGGGGACAAAGCCTTTTCTGCCTTTATTCCCATTTCTCAGCAGGATGTCTACTAATTTTTTTAGTGAGGTGATTAATCTCGTTTCATATCTGCTACATTTTTTTATCTCTCTTTGATACCAGTCATGAGCACACCTCTTGAATCCTGTTGATGGACTTCAGCTGTTGATGGACTTCAGCTGAGCTGAAGAATCTAGACATCATCTTGCAGGTCATTTTTCAGTGGAGGTGCCAATTATTGCAGTGTTACTCCCTCCAATGTTCACAGGTCATTCCTGTTACTACCAGCACATCTGGGTAAAACACAAAATTATCTTTTGGTTTTTTTTAATCAGAGTTATATATCAGCCAGATCAGTTTCATGATCTAGTGAAAACAGAAGGAGGAGAATCAGTACCAGAGGACTTATTCTGTTGAATTTGGCTGACTGTGTAAAGATAGTCCTAGTGGGCTGTAGAGATACACATTTACAAAATGCAAAGGTGCCTCTTCCTAACAGACAGGCTGATGAGGGCATGGTATTTAACACAAATTTTAAAAAAATATGCACAAAAATTCAAATACATAACTTTTTAGTAACGTATAATTTCAAAACTATTAAAATACAAATAAATTAGATCAATTAATGCAGCTAATTACTGGCTCTTGAAACAGACTAGAGATGGTGACAAGTAAGCTAATTAAAAAACAGCTTAAATGACCTATAAAATGGCCATTGAGCTGCACTTTAATGACCAGGCAAATAGCAGTATGTTTCATCTTTGCAGCACCTGGAGTTTGGAACATCCCATCAATAGGGAGTGTAAGAATAAGGATTGTGAGAAAAATTTTCCTTTCATGTACAAATAGAGGTATTGAAGTGCAATGTTACATCCATAAGGGTCAGTGATGAAAACTGTGGGTGTGTGCTTTAGCTCTAGGTGGCCTGGCTTTCCAGAGCTGTGAGGATTCAACAGAACCATGGCCACTTCAGTATCTCCGGCAATTTGTTGAACTAGTGGAGTTGTGGAGTCTCCTTCGCTGGAGACATTCAAAACCCGCCTGGATGCGTTCCTGTGTGATGTACTCTAGGTGATCCTGCTCTGGCAGGGGGGTTGGACTAGATGATCTTTTGAGGTCCCTTCCAACCCCTAGGATTCTGTGATTCTAGGCAGTTGCTTGTGCCTTGATTTGATCCTGTGAGTAATGCAGCCACCCAATATGTGCCAAAATTCCAATAATTATTATTATATAACAATTTAATTCAGAGCATTTAGATATGAGACACTTTCAATTGCTGGGTAGGTGTTTGACCACTTGTGTTCAGCACACTTACAAAATTTGCATTAAAACTGTTGCTAGATGTTTCAGGCCTTTTCCTCTCCCACACTCTCATCCTGGGACTGATGAACTGCATAGGACCAGGAATTATGAGTGGAAATCATGTATCTCAAAAAACTAAGGGCTTTAAAGACATCACCTAAAACTGCTGTAAAAAATAATTGTCCTGGAGCCCTGGGCATGCCTTATCAGTACCAACACGCAGCTTTCTATATACAAAACTTTTAAAACAACTCTAGCTATTCTGCTGTCCTACCATGATTCAGAAAGCTGAGCACATGCCCTCTTTAGCATGGACCACCCCACAGAGAAAGAATTCCTTGGGCTGACTTGACCAGGGAGAAGAGATGAGGATGGGTCTGTGGATCAGCAATTATAAATACCCAGAAAAGGATCAGAAAACGTTACTGGTGCTTCTCCACTCCAGGAGTATGGATGGCAACTGCAGAGAGGCTGCTTCGTAACCATGTCTCCTGTCTGTGTATGAAGGGCAGATTTTATTTCGTCCTTCAGTCCTCACACACAAATCCCACTTACTTGGAATTTGTTCAGGAGAAGGGTGAATTTTACCCTGAAGGAACTAGGAAGCATTATAGATTCAACATATGGGACCATATGTCATTGTATTGTTTCCAAATGTTTTGTTTTGAGCTTTTTCCCTCCTTTGTGGACAGCTTATTTCACCACACATTGTCTAGAGAAGAAGGGAATTTCATATTCCCATTTCTTTCATTAAGCCACTATTAAAGCTATATCAATTTCGTAATACTGTTTGTCAACATTATTTCATCCTTTGTTTCAAACATGCACACCATAAGTGTGGTTTGAGGCAAGTGCTTTGAATATGTTGTTCAGGCACTGCCAAAGTCAATGGCAGAAATACAGAATACAAGCAGAGATGGTCTTAAACCATCCCTAACCCAAAAATACTCCACTTAGTTATAAGGCTGTTCACAATCCAACCAAGCATTTTGCATGAGCCTCAATAGAGGGAAACCAGCACTGATGTTTGAATGTGAGTCTAATTAAACTAAAATTGGAGATAGGTAGATTCTGCGCTCTCCTTGCTATGCAGATCAATATCCTCATGTAATGTGAATTGAGCTGCTCTGCATCTCCTTCTTTTGCTGTGATTTTCTACTCCAGCCCTGGAGAAGAGCTCTGGTGTCCAGTGACATCTGTTCTAAATCATGTTTTGGAAAAAATGTAAATACAGAAAACTTGAGGTCAGGCCCAGACAAAGCGCTGGGCTAGATCCCAAGGCCTCTCTGCATCTGGCATTGTTTGATGTCAGGAAGGCCCTCCAAAATTGGAGCCATCAGTGATGGTGGCAAAAAGAGACCCTTGAGATGGGGCTTTCCTCAGATTTCTTAAAAGGCATTGGAAGTATTAAAGTCTTTTGCTGAGCTCCCTAACTATAAAAGTCTGTGGCCAGCAGGGTGCTGGCCCCCTCTGAAAGAGGGTGTGCTGGTCTGGGGAGTACAGAGGCTGCACCTTGTCCAAATGAGTGGAGATGGGTTCTCTGTGACCTTTAGAGAAGTGCTGGGGTAGATGGCTTCAATCTCAGCCACTTTCACACTCGTCAGATTTTTCATTATTAGTTTTTATTTGTGTCTAATTCTAATAGTGTCAGACTGTCTGTCTGGACAGGCCTTCATAGATCCTGGATCTTTAGTTTATCAGGATTTGCCAGGTTTGACTCGATCAGAGTTTCACTGAGCAATGATACCTTCAGGTTGGACTAGTTGAGGCAACATTGCAGAAACAAGTGCTAAAAGCTGCATTCGTAAAGGAGCTGAAGTGCCTGAGAGTCTATTGAAATGTGTTTAGCTGGCATCAGCAGACCTTAGATTCACAGGCACATTAGAAAATCACCCTAAACACAGGATAGTGACTCCTTATTCTCCATAAGCTCTACAGAGCTGCTTTTTGTTTTCCTACTCTAGGGCCTAAGATGTTTTGGCACTGTTCTGGGCACTATTGTTTCCTTAAGACTAATAATGGTAAAGATCAAGCTCTGTTGGAAAAGCAACGGGGAAGCACAGACATTTTAACTAGAAACCAGTTTTAAAATGTGGAGTTGGCATACACTTTACATTTTTATTGAGTGTGTATTTACCAATTAGTCAGCATCCTGAGCTGGTGGATTTAATGAACTTCTTGTGATTTATGCATAGCTTTTATTAATTGTGCCAATAGGGATGAACACTGGATACAAATAGATGCAGATGTCTTACTTCTTTCTCCCTTAAATAATACTATTTCTTGTCATTAAACTACTTCATTTTTAACTACTCTACATGTTGGAAAGTGATAATTTCTGACCTTCCATACCACTGTCCTTCCAAAGATAAGGCTCAAAACTTTCACCAACCCCTATTTTCACTGGCCTGGGCTATGCCCAAGGCAGATACAGAAGTTCAGAGAAGAAAGCATTTTCTCCTTCTCCCCTTTCTCCCATCAGTGGGATGTACATTAAGTAAGGTAAGTAGGCCACAGAAGCAGAGAGCATGTGAATAACTTGAGATCCTGGTAATTTGAGCAGTCAGAGGAAAGGGGGGCCAGCACCTGGCTTTCAATCTCTGTTTCAATGAATATTTATCTACTTTATGCAAAGTGGGACACTTTCAACAAATGAGGCTGAGAGAAACCTACCTAAGAATATTTTCTAGCCCAGCAGTTAGGTTACTCTCCTGAGAAGTGTGATGTTTGGGTTTGAGTCCCTGTACCAAATCAGTTAAAGGAGGTGTTTGAAGCTACACCTTTCACAACTGAAGAACATGGCCTAATCACTGGGTTTTTGGATATCAGGGGTGGCAGCAGTACCTCCTCTGTTTTGGGAAAGGAGTCCCCTTGTGACAAAATCAAAATGTTTTGGTTTTGAGATGCCAGAATGAATTGTTTCAACATCTCTGAAGTTTTTTTCATGTTATTTCAGCTGAAACTGTTAGCTAATATGACCTGAATTCATAAAAAAAGTTTCTGTTGCCCTAAAATTCCAGTATTAGTGAAGAAATAATTGAATAAAAAAGAAGCCTGACTAACTTCTAACTCAGGTGCAGTTACAGTTGTCTGGTCATGACACTTCCTGAAGAGGGCCCATTAGTGGCTGTGCTTTATAGTTTTTATTGGGATGCTTCTCTTTCACATTGGCTTGACATGCTAATGGCCAAGAAGTAGGAAGACCTTTTAGAAATCTTTAAGCATTTTCACCCATTAAATGCCATTTGGAGCTTATGCAAATAAATACGAGGCTATTTTTAAAGATAAAACCCTTTATGGACATTGGCAAGTCTAGTGAGATTGTTTTATTGACTTTGTGCACTACTTTAATAGTTTTTCATGTTCAAGTACCAGTAATCTAGAAGAGACTTTTTGATATCGTAAAAAAAAAAAAAGCATAGGCATTTCTTGTGATGTTATTGACTGTTCTTTTTCCCAGTGAGTATGGACAATAAGTGTGGTTTTCTGATGGATACTAAGTTAAATTGCCATAGTTCTGGTTTTACTATATGTTAGAAATATGGCTGGATGCCATCTTAATTACTCTTGGCAGCAGCAGAGCACTTCCTATCAACAGGTTTGCCATAAATTCTTAAAAAGGATAAGACAAGTGCTGTTGCAGGTAGGATTACTGGTTTTGTCCCTTTGGTCCTATACGAAGCACAAGCTTTGCCTCCTCTTCAGTGATGCAATACAAGACAAGACTGGAAACATTTATTTCTAACTATTTTCATGTTCCACAAATAAAACTAGAAAAGGTAATCAGGTGTGCTCTTTCAGCTCCTTGGTCCCCTTGATCCCTCTCCGACTGTGGTGTTTCATTACAAGGATAAACTGATAGGCTCAGCCCCCTTTCTGTGGGCCCAAGTTCACAGCTAGTGTTTAGGGACTCAAGTATTTCTTGAATATTGGCACAAGCTACTGCTGTTTCTTCTGTAAGAGGAGCAATAAATCATGTAGCTCTTCATAATATGATTGACTATCTCTTCCTCTGTGTGAGTTGAGCTCCAGTGAAATAAGTAATGATGGTGTTTAGAATGTTATCATTAGACATCTGAATTTAACACTTCAGCAGATAGGACTGGGAAATTCATCCGTCACAAGGCTGATGTTGCAAATTCTCTGTATATTCCAACTGTTACCCTACTCTCTGCAGCCATGGGCGAAAGAGAGAGAAGGATGAGTGTAGTGAGGACATTAGTCCTTTGCTGGCACTGTCAGGTGGTACAGGCACCTCATCATCACGGGCCACACAGCAGCTGTATAGCCTGCCTGCTCACATCCTACCCTGGAAGGGTTTGTTTTGAAACATAATATCTAGAGCCCTCTTTCTCTAAAAAATAAATACACAAAACGTATAAAGCTAAGATTTCATATGCCAAAAGCGCTACCTAAGGTGTTTTGTATCTCTGCATAAACCTTGCAGATCAAGTCCTTACAGCAGAGACACACACAGAATGCAAAAAGTATAATAAGCATAGGGAACATCTATTATCTATTATAGAAATAAAAATGAGGATTTGTGGTTCTGTGTAAATAGTGTTGCTCTTTTTGTACCATGGATTGTTTTGAACAAAACTATGTCAACATAATGATGAAAGAACAGTAATTTGTTCCGAACAGATACATGTTATTTGTTGACAGTAATAAAAAGGGATAAATAATTAAGTAATAACATATATTTTAAAGAAAATTGGTACAGTCCTACAAGGCCTCACATGATCCATCATTATGTAATGGCATAACGCATGGACTTCATGTAGGTTGCTGGCATGAGTAAGTGTTTGCAGTAAAAACTGAAAATCTTGTTTTGCTATGTGTGGTGCTGTAGACAGTTTTCTTCTAGAAAATTTGATCTTCAGAGAAGAAAAAATGTCTTTGGCACCTCATATCTTTGTGGCTGCTTTTTGAAGTTACAAATAATGCAAAATCACCTAATCAAAAATAAAATGTGTGACGAGAGGGAGATAGTTTCCTGCCACTCTACCTTGTGAAACAATGAACTGTAACTTGTGGTCCACAAGTCATATTTCTTTGCTTTTTGCTATATTATGATTTAAATATTTTTTTCAAAAGGTATAATTTTATGGGGCTCTTTGAAGTGATTTATATGTTTTGTACATTATTTGAAAATGTTAATTTTGCTGATTATCTTCAATTTGCCTCAGTCCACCCACCAGTCTCATATTCATTTAATTTAGACAATGCTGCGCAGCTAAATGTGGAATTGATACTTTCCATGAAAGCAGGAGCTATTCTTTTGCTTATTTTATTGAAGAACCTAACATAAGAATTTTTCATCAAATATTAGTTTAAGTACTCCTGTATGTTATTGTGTGTCTGTAAAAAGTGTATCACTCTCAATTATCTCTGAATGAAAACTGTTTCATGAGTTAATTCAAGTATTGTGTAGATAGAGTGAGTGCTGGACTTTTAAAATTTATTTTATCTTCCACAAATGAAGATAAGTGCTTATTTCTCTCTGCCCATAGCCTTTTATTTCATAGGGCCTTTTAATAATCAAAACAATTAAGACAGTCCTTTTTAAAGGGAGAAGTTTAAAATTCTATTATACATTTCCATTTTAATAATATTTAAATCATATTAATATCAATGTGGTTTTCTGATATTTTCTATTTTTTCCCTTGTATTTAAATGCTTTTTTTCCCCTTGTATTCATATGCTTAGTGTTGGGGCAGGCTTCAGAGAAACTAATTCTAGTAGTGAAGGTGTGCATCAATGTTAGTGTTTTCACCATATGAGCCTTTCTGCTGGGGACGGGATATTGTCATCGTTATTATGGTGTTACTTCAATAGGAGACCTTGATGAATCTGTTCACAGCAGTAAAACTGATTTTTAGGTTTTGTCTCCATGGGAAAGTTAGTATAAAATAAGCCATAATATAAATTTATGATACAGCGACTCAGCGCATGGCAGTGCTTTGCAAAGCTGCTCAAGCTAGATGTGGATCAGAGCCTGGAGGCAGTATAGCTGGATGAGCGCAATGCCGTGCCTAAGCTAATTAGTCCTACTGAGAAGCAGAGTTATAGAAGAGAGTTATGTTAATATGGCCATATTTCTCAGCTACCTGAAGCAGATAAATCAGAAGTGGCATTCTGTAGCAATAGGTACACTGGCAATGCGCTAGTTTATTCAAGTTGTAACTCTGTGTGATCCTTTGTAGGTCACTCACACAAGGAATTAACGCACAGTAACTAATAAAATGTTAATTCACAACTTTGGATGCTCTGCAAAACCCACAGACCCAAGTGCAGAAGGAGAACACAAACAGAATTTGATGTTGCTATATCACAAGCTATTCTATGGGGATATATTATTCAATTACCAGCCAGGAATCTAGTACACAGTTGTAAGAAAGGGGTTGAAAAAAAAAAATCAAAGATCTATAGTAGTTAGGAGGTGGAAAACATGTTCAAATCAACTCCCCCCCAAAATTTCTGAAACCACTTAGTTTATGCTTTCTGGAGTGACAAGAAATTCCATGTATTTACACTAAGATACCATGAAGGAGCCTGATTTTCCAAAAGGGGTGAGTGTGATGGTTTAAAAATCAGGCCTCCTGGTGCTTCTGTTTGAACCCTGAAATCATCACTCACTTTATTAAATAAGGGTTAATTAAGCTCTGTTGAAGAAAATGTCACCGAAGTCACTAGTAACAGTCATGTATTTATGGGAAAAAATAAAAAAATCCAACCGATTCTGTAGCATTTGCCAATTTAAAATAAGTCATACTCAAGTACAAAAACTGTGTTCAGAGAAAAATACAATGCAGTGAGCTCATGTATTAATGCAAACTGTACCCTGTCAAGAAAGGTGATTTCAGAACAAAAGAACATATTGTCACATAAGCAGGTCACCATAATATTGGAAAGTCAACTCACTTTATTTGTATATGTGCACATATGAGTATGTCTTCCTGTGCTCCCATGAGCTTTGCCAAGTTTTTCTTTAAATACTTTTAGGAAGTACTGGATGAAAAGCACACATACTCTATGTGCTTTGCACTCCCCAAATTCTTACTGCAGGTGGTGTGGCTAGGTATCATAAAAAACATAGCCTAAAATTGCTTTATTAGGACTGAGATATCAGTGTTGAAATTCCTTGTAGATCTCCCTCAGTTTTCTTTAAAAATTTTCTGAATAAACTTTGGTACTACTGGAAGCTCCCATCTACCTTTTCAAGATGAAAGTTAATGAACTACACCTCACTGCTCCAAAGTCTGAGGATAATGACCCCTTATTTATATAGGTGTTTAGCATTCTACCATGAGATTCATAGAGTAAGGTATCAATAAAATGTTTGTGATTTGTATTTGGAAGGAGGAAAAATACCTAGGTGCTCTTTCAGAGGATACAAGTCTTTAAAACCTGAAGGTGCTTTTTCTAGTCCTACTGAGTACCTTACTCATGTGTCTTCGGTTTCTCTTTCAAAATATTCCCTCAGAATTTACTGGCCTGAGTTTGATTTGTAGATCACTTGTGAACCATCACTAATTGTAGGTCTAATGTTAAGAGTCCCAGTAGCAATTAACAACCCCTTAAAGGAATGGATTGCTGTAGCACATAAGTCAGCAGCATTAGTTTCCTTTATCTAGCCAAGATACCTTCTTTACTTCTGACATTTACAAATGTCAGATCAAATCAGTGTAACAACACTGGGAAGCAAATACCTAACTAGTGGCATTTTTGCAGGCTTCAGTCAAGCTTTCTTTAATGCTTCCTTTAAAAATTACTGCTGCCAACTACCTTGAATTCAGAAAAAAACTTCTTTCTTAATGAAGAAATCTGCTGAGAGTTTTATCTTAGGCTTCTACCATTTATTCTTTGAAATATATGCTGAATCTGCTACACTCAAATTTGAGATACTAGTTGTATCAATATGGACCCATGGTTTCAAGCCTTTAGATATGCAAATTGTGTTTCTGTAACGAACAAAACCTTAGAGACCATGCTGTTGTGGTTCCACAGAGCCTTTATTGCGCCTCATCATTATGCTAAATTAATACAAATTTCCTGTGTGTCCAGAATTCAAAGTCAATCAAGTGGCTTAATCTCTGAGGGTATGGGATAAAAATGCTATTATTACAGTTTGGAAGAAGGTGAGGGATTACCTTTAAAAGCATCCAGGCTATATGCTGGGACAGCAACTCTGAAACACAGGCCTGTTACAAACGGCATCTTAACAAAGTGTGAACTTACAGATTGCCTTCTGCCCTACTTTTGATTGTACAGACTAACTCCCCACATTTGTATGATGCATTTTTGGCAACTTCAGCAGTTGGCTCTGTAGAGAAGCAGTATTAGAAAGGTATTTGTGATTTGTTACTGTTCTTTAGTACACTGAATGTTTTGACTTTTTATTTTTAAAAGCTAATCGCAGTGTTTACTTTTTATGTTTGTTTCATCTTTTTCCCCTTATGCTTTGCTTTTCTTAGCTAGAATCCACAAGATGAACCAGTGCCAAGTGTCCAGTGAGTTTTCTGAGGCATATTAGCACAGGATATGCAGCTCTTGAGATCCACAATCTGCCATTTAAAAATCTGTGCATTAGCAGGTCTATATGTACTTTGGTGAATATCTAAAATTGATTATACTATCATGATATTTAGGTTTAGTACTTTAAAGTTGCCAAAGCTATTTGTTCAATCAGATTGACTAAATCATCAACCTAAATCTTCTTTGAAGGAAGAGCTGTCATTTTATTGTGCAGAAGTAATAATGAGTGACTCCATTGTTGATGCTATGTTAGTGAGGATTTTTTTGATATCTTTTGTTTCTGAGCAATTTTGGAAATTTCTCATGTCTCCAACATGAGATGCAGTTTTAGTGTGGAAGGCAGGGAAGGACAGAATAGTTACTTGAGGTTCTTTCTAATCCTATTTTCTTTAACTTCACTAAATAAATTAACTGCACCAACAGGCCGAGTCCCAACTGTGTCATAAAGCTGATGGGACAAGCCTGCATCATGGCAAGCCTCTAGGTACACAATGCCTGTTTAGGTGTCCCAGTGTTTCTACTTCAAGACTAGTACCTCAGACGAATACTTACAGAGTAGAGAAAGTGAGGCATGTCCAGAAATTTGAAGAATGCCTGGCTTTCCTTTGTATTCCTCTTTGCATGGGATTTCTGCCTTCCACAAACTCAGGCTTATCTGCTGCAGCGCTAACAAAAAGGGTAATACAGCCATCCTGCCATAAGAGAAGACTCCGGTATGTTCCTTGTGAGGAGTTACCTCAGTCTCAGGTTCAGGTGTCTATTTGGGATTTGGACTGCTTGAATTTATTTTAAGTGAATTTCTTTCCTGGTCATTGGAATGTTAACAACCTCACAAAAAAATCCCCAAAAAACCAACCAACCAAACAAAAAAGAACATAGAAAGAGCTTTTCCAGTCCAATCCAGGTCTGTTTAGCCTAATTTCCTTTTTCTGGCAGTAACCAAGAGCAAAAGCCTAGAGTACACTAGAGCATAGTACAAAAAGCAGGGCAAGCAGAGATTTTTGCCAAGAACACTCTTCAACGTAGCATGGTCTGTGGTTTAGGGATTTCCCGATCCGGAAGTGATCTCTTCGTATTTAATTGCTCTCAGTAGGTTTTTTCCCTGTGAAATTCTTCTTTCAGTTGTATTGATTATACAGCATTGCTCAAGCAGCAAGAGAGACATCACTCACCTCACATGATAATGTGAGATAGCTATTTCTTATAACCTGGTGACTATTGGTTTAAGCAGGTCTTCTAAAGCTAGGGTATATGTTGTGATATGTAGTAATTCCAGCACACCTGAAACGTCCTGGTTTTCATCAGTAACTGCCTCTTCTGAAAATATCACAGAAATTAACCAAAAAAACATCTTCCATAACTGCCTTGGGTCAAGTTTAAGGAGAGGAATTAAAATAATCATCAGTTAAGTTTTCTTCATTGTTCAGAAGTAGTTTCTGCCACCCAGGATGGTTTGGCATGAGTTTTTTTTCCTGAGTAAAAGTTGTAGCTGTGTAAACCTCTTGGGGTTTGACTGGTTAGTTGACTAGTTGCTGCACCCCTGGAACCCACTGTTAGATGTTATTACATGCAGGGCACATGAGGGTTTGTATATATTCGATGTATACAGGAAGATGTGTCTTCAGGACTGTACTTGCAGAATCATGCTGTTTGCTGACAGGTTTGAATCTTACCCATGTTAGTGACTGACAGTTTAGTTCTTCAGTATGCTTTTTTTAATCTCTGCCTTTTCCCTCTACAGTTAAATCACTCACAATAGAAACTGAAAGAACTAACAAATAATGAAGGATCCAAATTGTTTTGGAAGGGAAAAAAACAACAAAAGCCAAGATTCTAACTATTTATGGATCTTATTTCCCAACAAAGTTTATCTAAAGGATATTGTCTTAGAGTTCAGAGACAGCTAAATGATTGATTTCACATAAAATATGTGTTGTTCTAATTACAGTATCATCTGGGTCTTTGGCAACAAACAGATGCAAAAACAGCCTTTACATACCATCTTGAAAAACTTATGATTTGCTTAGTGTGCTTTATAATATAAAGCATATGGCTTTGCATAGAACTACAGTATCCAAAATGAAGCCGTAAGTAATGAATCACTGGATGGAAGAAAATGCATTGCTTCTGTTACGAGTTCTTTCAGTGTGTGTATTCAAATGGTTCTGTTTAGAATTATAAACAAAAGGCTATGCTCACAGTTTTAGCAGTGTGTTACAGATTCTGGGATGCACATGACATCAAAGAGGCTACACTAATTTCCCTAGCAGTCTATGGCTCTTGGCACTCCGAGCACACTCCATCTGAATAAACAGAATTTTAGTTCACCACAGTTGTGTGGGGGATCTGAGGTGATCATGAAGTTTGGTTGTGTTTTATTTTAAATCTTTCTATTATAGGACTTTTTACCCCTCCAGATTCTGTGTTTTCAGTGAATCTGGTAACTAAATTTGGAGCTATAGTCTTAGATGAGAAAACACTTGACACTGAAAATTATTAAATCTAACTTATTATTCTTACCTACTGAATCCAAGTAAGAGCTCTGAGTACACTGGAGTTGCAGGATTTGCCAAGAATTAATCACTCTTTCTAAGCATTAATACATATTTTCTAAAGTAGTTAACATCTTTTCCCTTGGCAACACTTCTGTGAAGCTCCAGTAAGATATTTTGTGAGTTAGGACAAGCTGAGGCCTTCTAATTCCTCAGAGGACATCTGATCTGTTGTTCTTTCCATGCTTGCTTGTCACTAGCAGCATGAAGATCACCAGCTCCTATAAATATTTTTGGATATTCTTCTGTAGAGAAAGGAACTGAGGGAATTTGGTGGCAAGAATGGTTCCCATCATACTATATCTCATTATATCAACAGAATGGATGGCGTTATTGAACATTTGCAGAGCTCTGAAGCTACTGTTAGGTAAGCATGGAGTATCCTGGAGAGAATTACAACTGTTAATAGTATTAAATATGCCAACATGCCTCCAGGCTCCTGATGTTACTAGAATAATCAAATCCTCTGATGCCAGAATGTTAGTTCTACTGCTTCACCATTAATAGTTGTTTATTCCTTTTTCTTCCTTAGTTTTTCAGTATCTTACTTGATTGTTTCTTTTTTTTGTCTTTTCCTGTCCACCTCTTTTTCCTGTAGTTTTCTCTTTCCTCTCTCATTAACCTCAGAAGGGAAAAGATGTGAGAGACATACCTCATTACATAAGTTACCAAGTAGTCTTGCTCTCTATTCTCTCCTACCCTATGCTGTTGTCTCTTGGTGTGGTTTTGCCTGTACTGAGATTAAAATCTTTCCAAGACAGTGTGTTTATTTTGTATCAGCCTACACCATTTTGCAGAACTACCATAATATAATTAAATGTATAGTATATAGCATAGACTTGATAACTTCATTATTCCCAAATGAAGCTGCAGGTTATTCTTCAGTACTTGTTCTGTGAAGCCTATTAGACCTGTTATCCTGTGCTTGTTTCTGATGAATTTGTTGTTGGTAGCATTGAACAGGCAGTGTACAAATACACTGTGATGTGTTCCTGGTATCTCTTAATGTGGGCTCATACTAAAGTCACACTGACCACAGTTTAATGCAGGGATGTGCAAGATAGTTGTATGTTAACTGTGCAGGCAGGCACAGCAGTGGCTCAGTGGGGACTAACTGCCTGAGTATCCACTCTGCTTCTCAGGCAAGTTTTTCATTTTACTCCCATTTTGCACTTAGGTGTGATGCAAATTTGTGCAAATAGTGGAGAATCATGGGAAAGAGAAAGGGAGGAAAATATGTTTGTATGAACGCTTGTGACAAGCAGCATTATATGCCTTTTGTTAATCTCTCTTCTTTAAATTAAAGTTGAAATAATTATGATCATAAAGCATAGTTTATTTACATCATTTTTTACTGCATAAGTGACGTTCAGTCACTCCCATTTAACACTGATATGAGTGGGACAAGAATCACTAGCCCCTTGAGTCTTCTGCTTGAACAGACTTTTATGGCACAGAGGAAGATATAGCTGTTCCTTGAAATCAACATGCTGCACATAATTATCCACTTAGCATCCAGTCCAGGAGGAGGATGTATATTATCGTTTTCTGTGAGGGCATTTCTGCATTTGTCCAAGACTTAAAGAGAAGAAGTGAAGTTAACTTGCTGCCTTGAAAAATGGTTCAAAACTCGAAAAGCTTGAGAACATCAAAATACATATAAATTATCAAAGGAGAACAAAGACAAGTTTTTCCACAAAAGTCTTCTCCCCAGGCTATAACAATGCTTTACATAGGCATGATCAATATATCCAGGCTTGAGAACCAAAGTCTTTTGGAATAAATTAGACTGGCAGGAAAAGAAACAAACAAAGAACAAATTAACATGATTTTAAACATTGCTTAAATTTTCATGAATGTAGACCTTGAGATGTTATGATGAGATCCCATGGGTCTGTGCTAATATTTGCTTATAATTAAGGGTTGCACTTTCATGTTTCATCTAATATTATAGATTGGAAATCAGCCACATGCTTAGCTATTTTTCTTGGTCATACTGATTTATCTACTTTATTTGCTTACTTTCTTAATATTATATATGATCCCCTAAGTGGCCCCATTAACCTTCCTTTAGCAGGGTGCCTCTTCTCATACTCTAAGTCTCCCCATCTGAGTAATCAGAGAAGGACTACCCTTTCTGCAGTGTTAGGTTTGTGTTCACCTATAACAGAAAAAGAGACAAGACTAACCCCTTCCAAACCTGCTCTGGGTAAATGGCTTCAGAAGGAAAATGAGAGTGCTCAGCTCCACCCTTCAATATGGATGGATGGAGTCCCTTCAGCAAGGGAATCGCGATGCAGTCTGCTTTGTGGCACCAATACGTTGGCAAAGATCCCTTCTGTGCATTCCTTTGCTAAAAGTAAGATGTCATCCAGAGTTTAGAGCCCCCTCTGTGCTGCACCAACCTTAAAACAATCTGACTCGCATCTGTGGATTTTACAAGTTCCAAATGCGGTGGTAGCTGCCTCATCACCATTTTCTCTGCAGAATTCTCCATATAGGAAAAATTAGCAATGTTTGGCAAGGTTGTCAGCATCAAGGGGGTTTCAAAGCAAGGGTTTAATCGTAAACACTTTATGAAGACCCTAGCTTCATTTCAGAGAACAAAATCTAATGATTCTCAGTTCCTCTGAAGTGTGCCTAGTGCCTATCCACAAGTTTTCAATACCAAGATGAGCACGACAAACAGGACATCTAAGATGAGATCTTCTCTGAATGTAAGGTGAAGTCATCTGCCCCATGGGAAGTCATTAGAAAAATACATTTTTCAGGTACTCTTTTGAAAGTATTGGTCAGGGCCTAAATCCTAGGTACAAAAGTCCTTGTGTCAGTGCTAAATACCATTTTAAAGACTTTCATTATATCCTACTGTTTGGCAGTTTGTGTATGTCTGAAAGACTTCTTTGCAGCTTATGGAAAGGATAGCTTTTTAAACAGAAAAATCATCTAAATAAGATATGGCATAATAAATGTGCTAATCATCTCTAAGCCAAGAGATGACATAAAATGTGTCAGTGTGATGGATGTGATGGCTAATTGAAGAAAAATATTTCTTTCTCAGCCATAAGAAAGCAAAGAAGGAGAAACACATGGAGGTGCAGAGGTGAAAGTATATCCCAGAAATCAAAAGATCAATACAAAATCTTCTGCAGATTGAGATTCATGATAAAAATCACATTAGAGAAGTGAATTCATATTAAGCTAGAAGTGATCTGTGTCATATCTTGAATTGTAGCTTGAGTCAAAATGTACCTTTTCTAAAAGCTTCCAGTCTCAGCCTGAGTTTCTGTCATACTGCTAAATATTTTTTTCTCCTGATTGCTTTCTCTATGTGCTGTATTTCTGGTCTGAAATTTTCTTCCACTCTTAGACAGTTTAGGCTTTTGTTTCTGCAGGTGAAAAGTGCTCCACTTTCTATACAGGGGTTTAGACTTGCTTCAAATCCCCACTTAATATTCTTCTGAAAAAAAATTGAATAGAACAATCTTTTTGAATTTCTCGCAGTGTGGCAGGTTTTCTAGATTTCAGATTGTTTTAGTTCTCAAAACACTCAGTAGTTTACAACACCCACTTTAAAATAATCCTGCACTCAACAATAAAACTGTTTTCCTATTTCTATTGAGTAGTCCTCTGCTTTCCACCCAGTCTATTTCATATTCAGCTGAATATCTGTGATGATTCTCAAGTCTCTCCTGCAGACACTGCTTTCCAACTATGCAATTCCAGTTCTGAAAAATGTAACTCAAATGTTTGACTTTGCAATTAGTTGAAAACACGCATCTTTTTAATCTATCTGAGCACTACAAGGTGCTGGTCTGTTGGCTTGGGCTTTTATGTACCAGAGAAATAAAAAGGATAACCAACCGTTGGTAATAGGGGAGTAAACAGAAACCCCATCAGTTTGTTTACTCATAAATACTTTATACTCCAACAGATTTATCCATTTGCCAATTTCTAATTCCCTTCACTGTAAGCAACATCAATTTTCTGGTGGCTTTAGGGAAGCATCCACAAGAGCCTGGGTTCAGGCAAGAAAAGGAGGAGGATGCCCAGAACCTCAGCTACCCTACACTTGCTAGACCAGCTAACACAGTGCACTCAGCAGAAGGCATTTTGCCTGCACTGTTATTTCTGAACTGCAGTAAGGAATTTACCAATAAAGACATTGTAACCTAAGGAATTTCTGCTCTTAGAGTTACAAAGAAAAAAATTTCTTCCAGACAAAAGTGGGATAAATCTCTTACTTAAAAAATGGTGCTGAAGGACAACCTGAAGAATGTGCATCTGCTCACTTTCTCATCTGGTCTCTAAATCTGTAGCAAACTCAGGAGCCTGGGCAGGCCAGGGGCACTTGGCACTGTTCGGGTGCAGTGTAGATGATACCCTGTTAATGATACTGGTGCTGCTGCTATTGCTATTAAAATGACAAGTGACGTTTTTTCTTATTGGTGGCTTTTAGTTTATCATCAAAGTAAAATATTTTAAAACAGCATTTAGAATGCCTGTTCAACTGCTGAATGTTGAGCACATGTTAATACCGTTTTCTCCAGATATGGTAGTTTATGATAAATGTTACCAGATTTTGTACTGTTTGTGTAGTATGCTACTAAGCACTAAGACAAATGGGCCCACTGAAAGGGTATTTCCTTTGGAGGACACAAGCTGCAGACCACCCATAGAATACACAGAAATAATTAAGTGTCAGGATAAAAAGCTAGAGCAAAATATTAGTGTCTCAGAATCCTAATCAATAAAATACATTTTTGAAACAAAAACTATGCATGTAGTTGTTTTGAAAAAATAACTTGAAGGCCACAACAGCATTTGAAGGAAAGAAAAAAAGAATACCCTGTCATATTATCGTATTGTTTGAAATTTTCTGAATATTTGTATGCTGTGTATTTACTTCTGGCAAGCTGCAGAGAGGTGTGTGAAATTATGCAGTACTGTGAGGACCTGAGTCTTAATTCATACCAGCCTCTTGCTAGAATAAAAAAATTATTTGTGGACAGGTGTTGGGGAACCACATTGCTGTAAAAAGGAACTCATATGGCCTTGGGACTAAAAACATTGCTTGTAAAAATTGCAGAGCCTGCTGTCCTGAGACAGAAAGATCTAAGATCAATTTGAGTAACTTTCAGAGTGAACAGGGAGTGAGTAGAATGTAGCTATGGTAGGTCTTCCGCAAAACTCCCAGAAACTTCAGAGAACAAAATTGCATCTCTGTCCTATCTAAATATTAGAGAAAAAACTTTCCAAAGATACATGTATTACTTGGGCACCCAATTTCCCCAGAAATATTTTATGTAACAGCTTCTGCCCTGTGTGGTTATATACAGTACAGGTAAGTAGCAAAGATTCAGGCTCAGCCATCACAATTTCCTCAGCAAAAATATGAAGGTTTTCTGAATTTGAATTTTCCTGCTTAGATAACAGAAGATACTTAGATACAGTGTGAAAGGAATAAGGAGCTGTGTGATACAGATGCATGGAAGAATTAAAAATGTTATTAAAAAAATTAAGTTCTATTTAAAAACTTGTGTTAGAACTAAGTTTCAAAAGAGAAAACAAATTTCCCAAAGTTTCTGTGTGCTTGCTTTGGATACAACAGACTTGATACTAAATCCGAGACCAAATAGGACAGAAGAAAAGACTATTTAAAGACAAAAATACACTGAATATGTTCACAGCACCTGGCACAGCTTAAAACTAAATTGTGTTATCTTATTGTAGGTTCAGAAAACTGTCTTGAACAGAAGCTGAGAACACCTCGTCGACGATGTCAGCAGCCCAAAATGCTGAATAGCCCTGAGGACAACATGTACTATAACCAGTTAAATGTGAGTTCAAAGTGGCAATAAAGCTGTTTTACTGGCTTTGTTTCCAGTTAATAATTCTGTTATTAATACCTGTTTCAGCCCCTCCAGCCCCACCCCCACGTTCTTCTGCTCTCGTCTTGAACATGTGCTTATGCTCTTTATCTGTTGCTTTCATGTCAGGATGTCTGCCTTCACGGTGAATAATTGATGTGGTTTATCAAAGACGAGCAAGATGCATGCTTCATCAGGCTCACTTGAGCCCTTTGATCAAAAAAATTATGCTGTGACTTCTGATATTATCAGCATCTGCTTGCATTCAACACAAAATCACTTTGAATTAAAAATTAACGACTTGCTGCTTTGCTTTGACTGTGTGTTCTTGGCCCTCTCCACAGGGAACTCTAGAATATCAAGGGAGCAAGAGGAAGCCAAGAAAACTTGGGTAAATATCTATCTTCTTAGTTCTAAGCAACTGTAAACAGAAGAAGTCCTTTGTGATATTACAGAATATGCAAAACTTTCTAGAGAGGTTTCTAAAAATAAACAATTAACATATTTCTGTGCATTGACATTGGACATTTCTGCAGAAGCAAATGTAAAACTTGTATGTACTGCTGTTTGCAGACACTAGAACTGATTCTTACAAAATATGATTTCCAGCTCTCTCTGAGTACTACTACTAAAAAAACAAACAAACAAAAAACCTTGCTTCATGTTTTTAAGCACATTTAGCACTAGTGAAAGGTGCCAGATGAAGGGTGTTAGAACTGAAGTTCTCTGACCTAGAACACAGATGGAAGCCCTGCTGGCTGTGCAACAGCACACTCGCACTGGGCTTCAACCTTCCTGGGGGAGGGCTGAAGAATTTTTTAGGAGTTGACAGAGAGGCCACTCAGCCCAAAAGGGAATTGCTCCTTCTCCGTTGAACTGGGCCAGTTCTCATTGTCACATGATCAGTTGTCACCTGATGATAGGTAAAAATCACTGAAAACAATTTACAAAAGCCAGGCTGGCTACTATACAGTTGACTGGTCATCTGGACCAGAGAGTACTGATGGATGCTTGGTCTTGCAAATGCATCTACTACAAACACATACAAGAACTTCCTGTTTTATTTCCTGGTTTTAATTAATCTTCTGAATATAACTGCATGAATAGGAAGTCTTTGAATCAAGGTTAAAGCCCAACATTTTGCAAGACTGCACAATATTTGGTTTATTTTATCTCCGTTCCCTAGTTTAAAAATTCCGTATTCCTGTTCAGGGAAGAAAAACACTATCATGGGACTGCAGTGTTCATCATACAACCCAAGAAAATGAAAGCCCCTTTATGCCAACAGGGCTTTCCCCAAAAATCGGTGATGTGGTCTTTGGCTCGTATTCACAGCAAACCATCAGCTGTACTTGTGGAATATATACAGATAAAAAAAAGCCACGTTGCTCAAATGAAATGATCATTTAATGCAAATAGTTGGTCTATCATTCTGTTCACCCAAACTGAAAGACTATATTGAATTTCACTGAACCTCAGAACCATTCAAAGTATAATCATAAAAAAAGCAATAGCAAACTAAATGTATGTATAAAAGCTGTATCTTTCTCATCAAATAATCCTATCTTTTTTTTTCACTTTCTTGTATTAGCTCTCTTCATTTTCACATCCACAGAGAAGTTTCTATTTCCGAAGATACTGACAGAATTAATTTTTAACTTAATAAATGTTGTTTGTTTTCTTTCAAGCCAAATCAAAGTGCTTGACAGAGAGGATGAGTATTACAAATCATTGTCAGCTACTGAATCTATCTCTGAAGATAACAGCTTTCTCAGTTCCCCATCTCCTCCTTCAAGAGGTGTGTCTTTTGCTCAAAGCTGAACCTCACTTACTCTGTTGACTAATACTGGTAAGAGCATTTTCATGCTGGTAATCTCTTCCAATTAACTTTGTGTGTGTGTGTTTATATAATAAAAAATACATTTTCAGCTAGTAACTTTCTTTCACTAATTTGGACCTGGTTTTGCAGCTGTAAATTATCCCATTTATCTGTGTTTCTATAAGCAATTTTATTAAAGGGAGCAGCACTACCTGTATGTGTTGATGTTGGTAACAGTCACTTTTCTTTAGTAGCAAGGCTAGTTTATACAGTTCCGACCCCTTCTTCCCTGCTCCCCCGGCCGCTGTTCCCACCCTGTGCCATCCCTTCTGTTGTGCTGGCACAACTGCTGGTCGAGCTGTGTGAAAAATAAGATCAAGGAACCGAACTGTATTAAAAGAACTCTGTACTAAAAATTTTCATTTGTGGTCGTAATGAAAATGTTTTGTATTTCATTAGACTGATATTAAACATTATCCTTTATTACTTTCTGTGCTGTGTATGGCTTTTAACACTACAAAAATGTACAGAGTAAAATTATCTCAAAAAATAACTGTGACTCAATTTATCCTGAAAATATTTTTCTTATAAGGTATTAGTTTACCATAAGTTTAACTTGAATAATTATTTCAAAAGTAAGAAGCAAAACATTTTTAAAGCTAACATTTCACACACTGCTTCATATAGCCCTTGTGGCTGAAACCATCATCATAACTCATTATTTTTATTATCCATGCAAGTCTTTAATTTCTTTCTTAACCTGTGTCTCTGGGCTCAAATGATTCCTACATTTCCACAGCCTTCTTGTATGTAGCAGGAAAAAGAATGTCACCTGCAAATTTTTCTAAATGCTTCTCACTTTCTTTCCAAATCCTTAATGAAACAATATGTAACTTTCTATGTAATGCTGAGATGCTTTGCTGGTAACTGTTTCTGTGGCAGAAGCTATTTCATCTTGCTCTTTACTTTCTGTTTCTGAGCCACAGTTTTGATTCACGACAATTTTTTGCTTCTTTTCCATACAAGCTCTTGTCAAAAACTTTTGAAATAAAATGTTCACATGTGTGCCACATTACAAATTTGCTCAAAATTATCCTTTTTTTTTTTAAGCCATGCTATGATGTTTGTTTTTATCTCCCCTCAGCTGTGTTAACAAAACCTTTTGCTTGTGGAGGTGCAGTTCACACCTGTTTCTTAAGCTACAGATTTTCTTACTACTAAGGTTCACTGGCACCATCTTCTTTGACCATAGGACAAGAAAAGATGGCATGAAAAATGAGACCCAAGTGCAACCAGGGCATCCCTAAGCCAGAACAGGGTTTGAAAAAGAAAAGGTAATGAAATACATAGTTCAGCAAAAGCTTTGTCTCTCCTAATAAACACAGAAATCAAGTCTGTCAGGGCAGATGAGGATGAGAGAAGGATTCAGCTGAAGAACAATCCTTCACTCATTCTTTACCCAAAATGTGACAGAATGTTGAAACTGTTAAAATCCTGCCAGAGATTGGTGTCTTTCAGTTTGCTCCTCATTCTCTTCTGCTGTACATCAGGGTAGGGACTTTAAAGCCTTTAAAATGTAAGGACTCCTTTAACAACAGAGAATTGGTGAGTAGCTGAAAATGAATTAATGATATTAGAAAATGCAGTGCAAATATGAATGGCAATTGATATGAATGCATGTGTCTAGATCGCTTTCTTTTCATTTTGTCAGAATGTAACAAGAATGAGTATTTGTTATGATACCTCATAAAAAATAATATATAACTTTTCCTACACAATGCATAAATTCTCCATTAATTTGTAACATCTGAATGGAAAATAACATTATTTTAAGAGAGTCAAATTGCTTACTCTTTTCATATATTGGCATAGATCATGTGGAGTTCTAGCAATATCAGTGCTTTGTGGTCAAATCCTTCCTTTTTGAAAACTATTTGGGAAAATAAAGGTTAATTATTACCACAATTCACATCATTATTAGGCTAGTCAGAGTTTATCAGTTTTTTCAGTTAAATGGCAGTGAGGCTTCTAGTTAGGTATTGCATCACCCATCTAAAAACCAACAGTTTATCTTGCACTGAGTAATACATCACTCTGAGTAATTCTATTAATTTCATAAAGAAATAAGGGAAAGTGAAAAATAATATATAATTCAGTGAAGCACTTAAGCCAAAGCCTAGGTCCCACTGAAATCAATGAATTTTCAGCACATGATTAAGTGCTTTGCTGAGTGGGGGCCCAAGTTAACAAGAGCAGCTTCAGAGCATTAAATAGCAAAGCACAAGCAAAATGCAAACACTCCCTAAGTACATTCCTTAGGTTTCTTCTTTTTTCTGCTTCCCAATTGTGAAGCTTGTATCAATCTCAGCCATCAGAAATGGACTTCAAAGAGATTTTAAGCGGCCTTTAATTGCATAGAAAGGGTAAGATACAGTATTTTCCTTGTTATATGCAGTGTCACTATCTACATCTGCTATATTTTTTTCAAATTAGTTTAATGTAACTAATATTTCTGTACTGCAGTTGCTATCTAAAAGCTGCTGTTGAGTAATGTGTTTTCATTCTTGCTACTTCTTGGCTAAAAACTGTGCACAAAGCTAGTCTGTGCATTTCATTATTTCAGAACTTACCCCCCTTTCCTCATTTGTTTTTGATCAGTTCACTTTACCCTCACCAGATAACCCCTGTGAGGTGGCCTTCTCTCTTCCCATAGAGCACAGCACATATATGCCTTTAGATTATTAAGGGCCGTATCCTCAGCTTGCTGTAGAGCCATGCAGTCACATTAAAACTGGCCAAAGAGTTGAATTTCTGTTCCCACATTGATAGATGTGTTTGTTTGGATTGATTGATTTGTGCGTGAAAAGGAGTGCAGGAGACATGTCAATGTGATGATCATGGTTGGTGGGAGCATATCAATGTGAATTGCTTAGATTTTCTCGTTTGGTGTTGATACCATTGAAGCATTGTTCTGATGTATTTCCTTTCACATATATTATCCTGAAATATTAATGTATTTTGCTCAATACATATCCTGTTCTTAATATTTTATAAAAGTAAAGGGTTTAAATCCTGTTAGGAAGAAGAAAATTTCCTAGACAGTGTGTAATATATTAAACAGTTTTCAGCAGATGTGAGAGAAAAGGATGAAGCTCAACAAGGGTTTTTAGTAGATTCCTTCTGTAGACCTTAATGGCACTAGAAACCGGTTCTTGCTGAGAACAATTTCTGCCTTTCAGTTATGGCAGCTTAAAAACTTCTCTCTGTGCCAACAAAAATCGGTCAGGGAGCTTTTGGAGATTAGCCCCTTTCATTTGGTAATTTTAAACGTGCTTCTCACTTAAACATTTACATCACTTTAGTAACATAAAGGAACCTTAGAAAAGGAGTAAATTGCAGCCATCTTAAATTTGCCCCCATTGTGACCTCCCTCACCCATACACTGTAAGAGTGGTGGAAAGGGCTTTTGTGCACTGCAGATCTTTTAAGTGGCCCCTATCAAGGCCATCCAAGGAGGAGTTTTTACTTAGAAGCTTATAAAATATGGCTATAAATAATGTAAAACTAAAACTTTGCTAAGTCAGATCAGACCAAAAGTTAATTTTCCTTTCACGGTAACAGCAGAACCAAATTTTTCAGTGGTAGGTACAGAAAGTAACCCACACTGGACAGTTACAAAGTGATCCTCCTGGAAGGAAAATTTCTTCCTAATAGTAGGTAACTATTGATTATCTTATGGCATTTAACATATCTGCTAATATAAGCATAAAAGTTATATCATTATGTACTTATATGATATTTTGTCTGTATTTTATGTAACTGTGAATGTGTATACTTCAAAGCAATTGTCTCATTGTGTTTTAATTCCACTAAATTCCTGACTTCTGGTACACCATGGTACTAAATGCTGTACATGGCACACACACGCACATAAAGTGGATTTTTTTTGTTTAAGTTTTAAACAGAAAGAATGTATTTAAACATGGTACTTTTTAACTGAGTTGGAGACCTCCTGACTTGTGCTTGTCAAAGGGTAAAAGAGAGCTACCAGTTTACTTTCTTTATACTGTTTATTACATAGCCCGGGTGCATTTCTCATTCAATATAAATGGTAAGGAATCTTCTAGTGTTGCTATTTTCTATATTTAGATCACTTCAATTTTTGCTATACTTTATTTAAAGGTAGTCTTGACTGAATAATCTCTAACCTTCATTGTCATAACCAACATTCATTATTGTGAAGGAATATTTTTTTATATATGTCTTCTATCATTGTGAAAAACAGATGGTTTTAAATACAGAAGATACTAAAAAGGTAAAATAAATAAGAAGCTGAAGATATGTAGTGGTTTTAGGTCTATTCTTATTTGACAGAGAAGTCAAACAGTAGGAAAACAAGGTGAGTTTCATATACTTCAATATGTGGTTGTCTCTAATAGTGCAATACACGTATGCCTAAAGGCTGCAGTTTTAATACACAGTGGTCTTTTTTCAATATTCATTGATCTTTGCTTGATTTCATGTATATGAGGACAAATGACCAAACTTGGTTTAGAACTCAAGTCCATTGCTGAAAGTGTTTCTTCACAAGTCTCTCCTTTAGTGAAAATTAGGAAACACATGATTTGGGCGAAAATTTATGTGATTTCATAGAGAGAGACTAAGAAGGTAGTTTTGTGGTGAAAGCAAATGGCTGGAGGTCCAGATGTCTGGTTGGTACTACTAGCCATCTTACAACAAATTTAAACTGATGTAGAATGGGATTTAAGTCCCAATTAAAAAAAATTTACCTTAAAAAAAAATTATTATGGAATAATTTGTTCCTTCCTTTTGTAAGAATTTTAGTTGTATAGTGATACTGCTTTTTTAATCTTAAAGTAGCTAGCAATGAGATAAATAACTGAAATCTACCACACTCATATTTCTCTTTTTATTTTTTTTTCTCTCAAAATGAATGAAAATTCAACCAAGCTCTGGCATTTTTAAATGTCTTCTGCTTAACCAGATACATATAGTACATACATCTAAAAATAAAGCCATATGGCATGAAAATATCGTCCTATAAGAAACAGGTAAGTAATTTTAATACCGATATATCCACAAGAAATGGCATGTAATGAACTTACCCATCCTTCATTTAACTAACTCTTACAACAAAATATGACAAGTAACATCAGTTTTGTTTTTAACACTAGAAATACATTTTGTCAGTGTGCCTTTTCTTTAATACTGTTCACCCTGGGAGGAGTTAGTAGTAAAATGCTTAGTTAACAGAAAGTGTTTCTGCGTGACAACAAAGTATGACTCCCAGACTGACAGAAGTAGCACAGGATGCTATGAAAACCAAAGGCCAGGGAGCAGTCCTCTGAGCCAGAGCTAAAGGTTACAGAATTCAGTGAGAGGCTTTGTGTCTTGTAGAATTCTATGATTGCCTTGTGCTGGGCACTGGAGATGGCAAGTTAGGAGGCCGACAATTCATAACAACAGCACACTGTGTCTTTAAACACAGCCTGATGCCCTGACTCATCTTAATGGATTTCTCAAGAATTATTGGAAATTATTTTATTATATGTATAGATCCAGTATCAGTCAGAACAGTAAATATACATTGTGTTATTGAGGGAGTGTTTGTTGTAGTAGTCACGTGCTGTGGTGCTGGAGGACATAGGAGCAGATAAGTGAAAAACACATCTTGGAGTAATGTTTCCAGAAACCAGATTACATATTATTGATCAGGCCAGTATTAGATTAAATTTCTTGCTTTTGTTTGGCAGGCCTATTTTTTAAATTAAATTGCAGAGAGATATTATCTTTTCAATAATTTAAATAGTATTTCATAAGATAGTTGGCAAATGGAGATGGCAAGTAGGCAGATCAACATGTTTACATTTTTCTACAAAAGACCTAAGTCCCAATTTCCAACCCATCACCAGTGAAAAGTAGTCTTGAAAGTCTCATCCTGATCCATTAGTGAAAGTAATACTACCACAACAAAGACTGGATTCAGTCCATTGGGCTGGAGTACAGTGCTGGGAGGGAGGGAGGCCTGTCAGGGCTGCTTCCGAAAATTGTTGTGCTGCTGATTGTGGCAAGTCTCTGATGAAGACCTATCTAAAACTGGAACAGCAGAACTGGCACGCCATGCTGTGTAATGCACTGGTGGGGACGGGTGAGGCCAGGACAGGGGTCACAGGGTCCTGTGGTTCTGGTAGAGGGTGCTGGAATTTGGCATTGCTGTCTAGAAGGGAACGTGACAATACGGATGTGCTACATTGGAGCCTTTAGCAAAGGGAGAGGAATGCAGAGGAGAGACTTCCACAAAATTGTGTGACATAGTTTATTCAATGTTTTTGTTCTTGCTGCTGCTTCCTGTTATAAACAACAGATTAACAGTTAATGCAACGGGAGAGATTATGTAAAGGCTTCTATGACAGAAAAGCTCGTACTGAGTTCGCAAATTCTTTGAAACAGAAACTTAGTCTTGTAATTTCTGTCACCCCAGGAATGAGTACTCCTCAGTGTTGTCACAAGAAAAATAATTACAAATAATCTGCTAATTTCACAAAATAGTCAGTAATCTAAGATCCCCAGTTCTCATGCACATTTCTAAAACTAAAATGATTAGCAGTTCAGTCCATCAATCTATACAGCTGAAACTTGGGACAGGACAATATATTAACTACGCTGTTCCCAGTTTGCCTTTGTGCCTCAAGATGAAAGTAAACTGTAAAAGAAAAAAAAAAAGTATTAACCACTTTTTGTTCTTGTTTGTAGGATTAGTGTAATGGAAGTTTACGTCCAAATTTAAAGATAGGTGCTGTACTTAATGCAGGCACGGACTCAGTTTGGTTAAATTGATCTATTAGAAATGAAGTTTTGAAAGAAAAGCAAAATGGGAGGCCTCCAAGATAAAACTGTATCTTTTGATAACTTGTATTACAATCTCCAGCATTTTTAACTCTGTGCAGATTTACAGCTGAATTCCAATTGGAAATTGGTATTGATTGATTATGTTGCTCATTCAACATTCCAGCATGCTGCAACAATAATGCAACAGACTGTGATAAAATGGGATGTGATCTAACAGGACATGACCGATGGGATGAGAGCAAAATGCTGGGTCTGGGTCTGCTCCTAGTGCTGTGCAGTAGTTCAGACTGGCATCTTATGTGCTTTGATTGTTCATTTCATTTTGCTGTCATCCTACTGAGTTGAACATTTTAAAAGACACAGCGTTTTTCCATCTGTAAGTCATGGAAAGACAGATGGATATGGAGAAACTCCACCTACAGCGCCTTGACTGAATGCCATTGCCCGCTTAGTGGTAGAGAAATCCCTTCTGGAAAATTAGAATGCCCTTAAATATATTATATTGTGAAAGGCTCTTTAATATAGGAACTTACTGATATTTGTAATTCTTTTTTTTTAATGAGTATTAGCAAAACAAACTCATTCTTATCAACAGACCTGCTATATTATAAACATCACTTCTGTTACACTGAAGTTAATCCCTAGTCCTGTTACAAGAAACTCATCCTTATTAAAGTAACATTAAGAGCTTCTTTTTATTGATCTGCTCCTTTCACTTAATGATAGGAACTTACTGATGTTTTAATAATAACCTTGCAAGCTTTATCTCATTTTATTTCAATGTGTGTTACAGAAAGATGCTATGGAAACTAACTTAGCATAAACATTTTGCAGATGTCTTTAAAGGTTAAGGGAGAAAAGATTTAGTTGCACTGCATGTTAACAAAGATGGCTGAAAAACTGCAAGATAAAAGAGAGCCTCGAGTATGAACATCAAAGAATTGTTAATGACAAGAAATACCATTAGGGTTAGCATCCCTTTTGTTTCAGCCCCTTCACACCTGCAGTGTGTTGCAGATTCTGTCTTTGTTGGCACATCTGAATTACTTCCATTAGCATTTATAGGAAAGTGGCTGCAAAACAACAGAAATGTACCCCTGGTTTTCTCTGTTGCTCAAAAAAGTCAGATATTAGGTTCTCTGTGGGTTTCCTTCAAGGTACAGTATCTTATTGTAAAGGAGACTATAGACCCAGGATTCCGTTGATTGCAAATGAGCTAGGTTGAAAGGAGAGGGGAGCTTTTGTTACTGCTAGAGAACTAATATAAGCAACTACAAGAAGCATACATAAGAAGCTCAGACATTAGCAATAGCAAAATCAGAGCGTGAAATTCAGATTAGCCCTCCACAGGCTGTGAGAGGGAGGGGGTATTGGAAGACTTGGCATGGCTAAAGGTGTAACCTGTTTCATTTGGCCCCTGAAAATTTTTAACAGATGGTGGGACCAGCTGTCTTTTTCAGCCATTTAATAAACTCTTCGGTGGTAACAGTTTGGGAAGTGGGGGGTTTTGAGTTTTAGGCCAGAGGAAAAAATAAAGAAATCTGTCCCAATTGTCTTTGCCAAATAGTGAAGTCTGGAAACATTATGAAAAGTTAAAGTGAAAAAGCTAATTGATGATGCTGTCCTGATTATCCATTTCAACAGAAGAGGAAAAAAAGAACTGTCTGTGCCCAAGTGGACCAGTGCATGAAAAAAATGCCTATTATATTGTTATCTTTATCTGTCATTTTAATTTCAGCTCTTGCAAAGGAGGCACATAATGAGAAATTTTAAATGAGCTGCAGAATGAGAAACTGTCTTACTTTTTCAGACATGATACTATGTCAAAATAACAGACAGAGAGATCTCTTATATTAAAAACAAACCCAAAAATATGTCTTGGGTAAGATAAGTGTACGTGGCCTGCTCAGGTAAATACAGCAATCACTTATTCTGACTTGCATAACACAGCATTATAAAATGACAATAAACTGCCATTTTAAAAACATACAACTTTCAGGCTCTAATAAAAACCTTAATGATATGAGGGATTTTGCTTATTATGAGAGTTTACAAAAATACACTGCAACTCTATTTCTTCAGTTAAAATATTTTTTTTAAATTAACATTTCCAATACAACACTTAAATGGCAACTCTCAATTATATGAGATGTTTTATTTAAAAAGCATGTCTAGTGTCTTTGAACAGAACAGTTCTTCTTGCACATTTACATGCTACCCAGCTGAGCAGCCAACCCTTGCATTTGACAAGGGCTTTGTTCTGCCTACAGGCCTATTATAAGCCCTAGATTGTTTGCCCTTAATAAATTGCCACAATAAGACAGAACCTCTTTCAAGTTAAGAGAAATAAAACACGTTGCCTACATAGCAAAGCATATGAAGTTTAATAATGACAACAGAAACATACCTACTAAATCTCATTCGCTTTGCTCCCAGATCACTGTGGTTAAGATAGCACAGAAAGGTTAGCATCTTTCCATGCATCAAACAAAAGAGTAAAGAAAACAACAGCAGGACAAAACTCTAACTACAGAATATTTTTTTTCTTTTCAGTATGAAATCATATTGGATGCTATATAAAGAGACTAGTGGAAGCTAAACCAGAAAGAAATGTGAATGTGATCAAATGTAGAGCAGAAAAATGTTTTTAACTGAAAGGAAACAGGATTTCATATTAGTGAGAGGAAGAAAAAAAGAGTGGAAATTATTCAAATTGAAGAATTTATACTACTCTCCGGTGTGTTGGTGTATGTCTGCTTGTGTGTGCCTTTCAGACCCTTCACTGAATCACAAAGCCCTACCAATTTCGCTTTTATAGCAGCTAATGGACATTCTTCTGTGGCTCAAGTGTTGGTTAGGAACTTGTGATCTTAAACAAAATTGTTAAGCCCTGTTTATGAGGCCCCATTTGTAACATTCAGCTGTCAGCTGTGTTGTGTTTGCTAGAGATTGTTAGAAACGGCTACCTTTGTTGGACTTAGATCTGCATATTTTTCACTTAAGCTGGAAATTCCCAGTGATTTTTAGAGTATATCTGCAATTTCTGAAGAAAATAGGAGGTAAAATGCAAAAGTGACAGCACTCTGGACTTCCTGTGCAACAGTAAGATTCAAGAAGGTGAGCATATCCGTCATTAAACCAGTAGGTACAAGTAATTTGAAAGAGCTTTGTCTGTTAGAAACTCATTGGTAACTCAATACACTGTTTTCAGAAAGAAATACCTGTCACTGTTTCATTTATACTTTACTTTTTTATTTATTTATTTATTTAATTTGCAGATGGAAATCCTGAGGATATAAGTATTTCTTTGCTTTGGTAATGAGAGAAGTGCACTTAGTACTTGGAAATGTTGCTGACAAGCTAAAAGTACAGTGATAAAAACTTTCAAAGGAAATACAGTGTTTATAGCAGGTATTGATTCAACTGTGTTAAAGGCTACTTTTCTTTCTTTTAAGGTGTTTTTGAGCTATGGACGATACTCTGAAGACCGTTAGGTATTTTCTTGGGAATGTTCAGTATTTCAGATACCCCTGACTTTTCTTCTGCTCAGCCACAACGTGCAGGAAACTTCCCTGTCATCCTGCTCTCATAGGAAGAGGGAAGTGAAGATCAAGGTAGTCATGGTTTTCCTCTCTCTTGTTTTCTTTTGTGTCAAAAAGAATTAGAGGCAGATTCTTCATTGTCTGCCACGGTACAGTGACAAGGTGCCAGCTTCGCTTCTTCTTCCAACTGCCACACAGAACCAAATGGAGAGCACATGATTTGTTATTTCTGAGAGGGCAAAGCCTTCCTGTTTTACCCTATGGTTTCCTCTGTTGTAACCAATTCCTGGGTTACAGAAATTAAACCATTAGGTTTAATGGAAGAGGCAACCTTTAGTAAATTTTGAAGATTATCCTCATCATGTACTATAATAAAGCATAAAATCATATCGCAGAGCATCTTAAGATGCATGTAACACCTGTAGTAGAAAAACACTTTGAGATGCTTTGGAAACTTCTTGAGAAGGCAAGCGGTACAGTTACTGTGACTCCAAGTAAGTTTTTTTAGAATGCAGAATTACAAATGGACTAGTAATTAGAATTCCAAAACCAAAGACAAGTAAAATGTATCAGGTATAAAATTCCTAGCCTTTTTACAATAGGAAATTGCCATGATATTGAAATCGGTATCTTGTAATCTGGTTCTCCTTTCAGAAATCACAAAAAATCTTCACTTTTTGATGGGTCAAAGTAAAATGTCTTTTTTTTCTAGTTCTGCAGTACTGCAAGGAATAAGGTTTATAAGCTATTTTATAAATCTACTGTAAGCTTTGGAAATAATGTTTCCTGTCATAAGTTTACAGAAAATACCAGCGGAAGAATCAAAAAAAAAATCAGGGATTATTAATTTTCAAAAATACTAGTTGTTCAGTATGTTAGAAATTTAGTAGCTGGAACTCCAGAATGGTAGCTTACTGGGTAGGTGATAAAAAGTCATAGGTAAGTGATAAATAGTGTATATAATTAGCAAATACTTCTTCGAACAAACCTCCATAAATATGTTATTAGATGGCGTGACATAAATAGTTTTGCTGTATATTACAGGCATATTGTAGCAAAAATATTTGTAATCCTTCTTCTGAAGAGGTTTGTTCTGTATGAATGATACAGTCTAAAAAAACGTATTTTCCCCTTATTTTTCTGGGGTTCATTACATTGCAATTATTTGGTTTTTCAGATTTATTGCACGGAGATGGATATCTGAATATCTCTAACATGCATTTATGTTTTCACCTTCAAATTAAGCTGATTAAGAGATATCAGAAAATACCAAGAGATCAAAATATATCACTTGGATTTTTCTAGCTCAATCCTGTTAAAACCCAAGCTTCACTCGAATATCTAAATATAGATACTATTATTTTCTCCCTACATAAAGATCTCAGACGTTTACAATTTACAATTAAATACATAATCTGTCTGCTCAGCCAGACTAAATCTGGATACTTTCATTAAAATCACTGTTTTTGTTTTTGACAAAATAATTAATCAGTAGCTGGAAAATCGTATTTAACAATAGCTCACATAACATTCTGAGAGGCAGGATTACAAGCTTGTTCTCAAAATCCTATGAGTATTCATTTAGCTCTTTGTATATCAGTGTATAGCTGTAAATAACAACAAAACCTGGATTGAAACTTAGGACATTCGGAAAGGGTGCTGAACAAGAGTTGGATAGAAATAATTGTCTGTGTCCTCTGAATTGTTCTGAATGGCCAAGAATGAAAAGTATCCCAAACTTTTATTCCTCTTTAAAATTCTCCAGACTTCCATGATGTCAATGTGCATCAATGTGCCCATTAGATCATAAATAATGCCCATAAAACTCTTAGAGGGAACCAGCCAAACATGGCTTAAAAACAGTGTCCCAAAATTTGGCTGATACAGCAATATGGTTGTGTGTTGATGCCTCATGTGTTTGCAGAGCATCAGATTCTTGATAGCCAGGAAACAGAGTGATGGCGACAAAGCTATTCAATTTTTTAAAATCGAAACCTGAAATTTGTGTTATATACAATGCTACCATAGCCCAGCTGTTCCGCAACCAATAGTAGGTTGGAGATCCCATAGATCTACATTCACTGTGTTTGATCATACATGGTGGTAGAAAGATTCACTGGAAAAGGTGACTGAGGTGAGAAGAAAGTTGACATAGAGAGAGGGCCTGCTTGAGGTGGAAGAAAATTAGCTCTTCTGACTGCTCCCATATGAGAGATCAAGGAAACATAAATGACAGTGTTACTGAATTCCACAAGCTGTGTCAGTAGCAAAGCTTACAGGTCTTTCTGCAGAGGAGGTTGTTACCACTGAGAGCATTTGCTTTGATGACTGGCAAGTGAAACTAGAGCCTTGGACAGAATGCTGTAATGAAGATGTAGAGTTTGCTAAAGCAGAGAAGGATGAACTGTAAAAGTTAGCAAGTATCTAGTTACAGCTGTTCAGTATGTTTAGAGTTTGAGTTATAGAGGCAGATTTGGCTGTTCAGTACAGCCCACCTAGCATGTATTTTGTCTTTGTAAAGCAAAGGTGTTAAGCTCTGTTTTTTTACTTATCATATTCTCTAATCACTGTCCACCAGGAAGAGTAGAAATATATGTGTTGTGGGCATGTTGGCTTATTGCTCTATTCGCTTAGACTGCATGTTTGTCTCCTGACTACCTCCACATAGTCCCATTGCTGCCTCTCTGCCTGCCCCAGGTTACCTGGGCTTTAGTCCTCGCCTATCTTTCCCACAGAAAGATCAGTATCTGCTCATAATTCAGAGTTGCTGAGAGAGTGTACAAGTATCAGAAGAGACTGACATAAAATCAGGGGGGTGAGAGGGATTTAGAGAAGAGTTTGGATTTTGTAAGGGGAATGAGATGGAACATCTTACTTTGTGGTCCCAAGTTGTGTGCCTGTGCTCTTCAGTAGAGCTGTTCAGTCCAAATTCCTGCTCCTCAGTAGGGTTAATATGTGACATAGGACAAGGTATGTGATTTCCCTGTTTCCTTTGATAAGAATGGAATAAGAGCATACTAATTTATAGAGGAGTTGTGAAGATAAATGTTTTAAAGGTGATGTGCTCATATTGGCTGAAGCCTCCCAGCACAGTTTGACCAAGGCTGTCCCAAGATTTTGCTTGTTGATCCAGTTTCCATATATTCCCCCAAGTCCACAGCTGCACTCCTGTTACCTGGAAAAATATCCTGGATATGCCCCACACACCTGGGTGCTACTCTCCTTCATTACATACCCTGTCACTGGTAAATTGGCAAATGTACAAAAGGATGAAGAAAGGTGATCTGTGAAAAATAATTGCACTACTGGCTAGTGGCAGGAGGGAACAGGGAAGTGGAGACATAAAGTTTCGACCCCTTATGTAGGTTGAATATATATATGTGCTGAGTGTCAGAGGAGCCTGTATATGCCATGTAGGAGACTTCTGAGTGAAATGTTATTTTAGCCAAAAAAGAACACCCCACAGAGATGAAAACAGCTTCAATCAATCACTCGGAGCAGAGTGAGCTGCTCCATTCATCTTCATATTCTCATTACCAGTGACCCCAGCATCAACATGTGTGAGTCCACACTCGTTCTTAGCTTCTCTGGCCAGTCTCAGCACTAATGTGGTTCCTGATCAGAGATTCCCTTTTTAGCCTCTCTACTTAGAGGGTTAACCTTTTGCTTCTGAGCCCTCCTAAAATGCTGGGTTACACAGGAAAATAAAAGCAAACATATCCACCCTGTAACACACACAAACAGTAACTCAGATCCTGGTCAATCAAGGAACTGCAGGAATGTCAGTGAAGGTGAAGTTCTGCTGTAATGTAACAAGAAGTTACAAGTAGTAGCAAGTTACTACAAGTAGTCTGGTCTCCAGACTACTCCCTCCCAGTTCCAGATATCTGACCAGTAGTGTTAGTTCAGAGTCTGCGTAGCTCTTTCCGACATCCCTCCTCTTCTGCTTTCCAGCTTTTCATGCTGTACTTTGAACACTGCAAATAGTGTATAAATGATAGTGGAGCAGCATATACCAAAGGAAAGAACAAAGCTGACTAGATTGTGTTATTTGTATGTGTAAGAAAATACTGATCAGCTGGGGCTTGTCTGACTGGTAGAGCAACAGTAAACAGAGGAAGTGATTAGTTTTATAGATAGTCTGATCAAAATCCCTGTGAGGGCTATAAAATAGAGAGCAGCAACTAAGTTGATGACCAATGAGGCATATGGTATCTAAATTAACAGAGAGCACAGGATCTCCCAGGAGGAGGTCATCAGGGTATCAGAAAGCTGAGGCAGAAAGTTCCTTTTGTCTTTTCCTACATTAAATTCCTGAGATAAGGAAATGCTATAGTAATATGGAAAACTAGATAAAAGTGGAAATGTTATGCTTTCTCTTAAGTCTTTGTTGTAGAATTTAATGGATAAGGCTATGCACATTGCCAGAACTACCTCTAAACTCACTGTGTGCATTCCTAAAACTTGATTTAAGAGGGATTTTGATTACTCTGTTCACTTATAAACACTGTTTTACTTTTAGAGTGCAAATGATCTTATCCTTAATTTAGAGCTAAGTAAATGAGAACAGGCAAGAGAAATTCATAAATCAAGTGATAACTATATCTCATTAAAGAGCATCGTTGGCACCATAGAACAACTTCTTTCTGAATCGCTCCATGTGCCAAGTGCACTTAGTATGTGTAACGACGGACGTGAAAAAAGTAGCAAATCATGAGCCTGAATTAGTTTTTATGGGCATCTATTCCACTGACTTCTGTAAGAATTTTGACAGAAAAGGAATATTATTTTTAGACCCATATACTCCAGTGCATCAGTAAGGATGACAGCATATTATAAAGTTAATCTGATGACACTGAAGAAATTGCATGATTTTGCACCTGATTTTTCTCCAGACTTTCTTATTTTTAGATTAAAAATTTGGGAAATGGTTCTTTGTGGTTTCGTGTGGCCTCCTGAGAAGCAGTCAGTGGTTGTCAGTCACAGATTTGTCCTGAAACCATTTAAGTGGGTTTAAAAGTGGCTCACGTGATAACGCTGTATCTTTTGGGCATTGAAGTCCCAGCACTGTCACATTGTAGTCTCTCTCTCCTTCCTCAACATAAGGAATAGATAATTTAGGCTCAGAATGCATTCCCATTTTATTGCATTATCTGTCCTTCACCATGGACCATTCTCTCATATACAATATGTGGTTGTTGCGGCTTAATTCTGGTAGAATTAATGGGGCTTCCTGCATGTAGTAGGAAAAATAGGGATATGAGATTTATTGAGGGAGAAAAGCCGAAAAGTGTACCCATTTGAAGATCATTTCTCTTTGCCCTCCATATCACAGGTTCCAGAAGTGTGAGGAAAATGATGCTGTTCATTAGACTGGCACAGAAGTCATGGCCATATGGACTATAGCCTTCTCTTTGAGGGGAATTCCTTTCTCCTCTTCTTGTCTTGAGTTGTCAAACAGCTGGTCAGGCTGTTTGGCCCTGAGCAACAGGGGCTGATTGAAGAGTGAAGTGAAATGTGATTTATTCCCAGATTAGGATTGTTTGCTTTGGTTTGACATAGCCAGCCAGCCAGCAGGAGGTACCTGCCGTGGTATTCAAAATTATATTTGAATAGTTCACATAATTTATGCATTTACCTATTTATGTATTCTGCATCACTTAAAGCATCACGGTATGAAGTGACACAGAAACATACCATGCACTGCATTCCTAAAAAGACTTTTCTGTCTGTCTGTGAGGGCAGTGTTTTTAAGTCTTTATGTTCAGCTAAGGAGAGATATTTCATTTCAAAATTGTAATTGGTTTCCCCACTCTTCCTTGAGATCCTAGGCCTATGGTGGCAGCCAAAACAACTGGCATTTTTTTAAAAAAATCCTCTCTTAGTTTATAAATCTGACTTTTCAAGGTCCCTCTCAAAAACTCTCCCCATGTTGAGGGTCACGTACCTATGTCATAGTCAATAAGGAACACAGGAAGCACCTTTCACTAATATGTATGTATTACTGGAACTAGCTACCTTGAAAGCATTATACATAGAGGGTCTGTAGAGGGTCTTCAGATTATTTCCTTTGGTGTGAAGACAGTATTTTACCCGACACACCTTCAATCCTATAGTCATGTCCTACATCTGTGTCCCTGTTTTGACCCTCATAATCCCATTATTGGGCTTTTTCATCTTGTCTCTTTTTC